>VSWD01000003.1:30208622-30583652 GCA_033119305.1 Pinctada imbricata | reverse complement strand
TACTAGAGATACAGATACATTTATAGCATGAAGAATGAGTGGTGCGTTTCTTTTTTTGTTGGGTATATTTTGTGTTTCGGCTACGCAACTGAAATTCTCAGAGAATCATGTTTATGCATACAGACTCAAACCCTATCAATTTCATGAGGATGTGATAATGCGTATACGATATACAAGGCCTAGATCTTATTTCACAATTCATTAAATCAGCATTAGTGTTTAAAAATTCGATGTTCTAGCATTATTTTGTGTTTCGGGCTACGCACCTGAAATTCTCACGGAATCATGTTTATGTATACAGACTCACACCCTATAGATTTCTTGAGGGTGTGATAATGCGTATACGAGATACAAGGCCTAGATCTGTGTTCATAATTCATTAAATGTACTTAAGTTTTACAAAATTAGATCTTCTAGCATTATTTTGTGTTTCGGGCTACGCAACTGAAATTCTCAGAGAATCATGCTTATGCATACAGACTCACACCCTATCAATTTCATGAGGATGTCATATTGCGTATACAAGATACAAGGCCTAGATCTTAGTTCACAATTCATTAAATCAGCATAAGTGTTTAAAAATGGATGTTCTAGCTTTATTTTGTTTTTCGGGCTACGCACCTGAAATTCTCAGGGAATCATGTTTATGTATACAGACTAACACCCAATGAATTTCGTGAGGGTTTGATAATGAGTATACGAGATAAAAGGCCTAGATCTGTGTTCATAATTCATTAAATATACTTTAGTTTTACAGAATTCGATCTTCTAGCATTATTTTGTGTTTCGGGCTACATACATGAAATTCTCAGAGAGTCATGCTTATGCATACAGACTCACACCCTATCAATTTCATGAGGGTGTGATAATGCGTATACGAGATACAAGGCCTAGATCTTAGTTCACAATTCATTAAATCAGCATAAGTGTTTAAAAATTCGATGTTCTAGCTTTATTTTGTGTTTCGAGCTACGCACCTGAAATTCTCAGGGAATCATGTTTTTGTATACAGACTCACACCCTATCAATTTCGTGAGGGTGTGATAATGCGTATACGAGATACAAGGCCTAGATCTGTGTTCATAATTCATTAAATATACTTAAGTTTTACAAAATTCGATCTTCTAGCATTATTTTGTGTTTCGGGCTACACACCTGAAATTCTCAGAGAATCATGCTTATGCATACAGACTCACACCCTATTAATTTCAAGAGGGTGGTATGATGTGTATACGAGATGCAAGGCCTAGATCTAAGTTCATAATTCATTAAATACACTTAAGTTGTACAAAATTGGATGTTCTAGCTTTATTTTGTGTTTCGGGCTACGCACCTGAAATTCTCAGGGAATCCATGTTTATGTATACAGACTCACACCCTATCAATTTCGATAGGTTGTGATACTGCGTATACGAGAAACAAGGCCTAGATCTGTGTTCATAATTCATTAAATATACTTAAGTTTTACAAAATTAAATCTTCTCGCATTATTTTGTGTTTCGGGTTACGCACCTGAAATTCTCAGAGAGTCATGCTTATGCATAACGACTCACACCCTATCAATTTCATGAGTATGTGATAATGCGTATACGAGATACAAGGCCTAGATCTTAGTTCACAATTCATTAAATCAGCATAAGTGTTTAAAAATGGATGTTCTAGCTTTATTTTGTGTTTCGGGCTATGCATCTGAAATTCTCAGGGAATCCATGTTTATGTATACAGACTCACACCCTATCAATTTCGAGAGGATGTGATAATGCGTATACGAGATACAAGGCCTAGATCTGTGTTCATAATTCATTTAATGTACTTAAGTTTTACAAAATTCGATCTTCTAGCATTATTTTGCGTTTCGGGCTACGCAACTGAAATTCTCAGAGAATCATGTTTATGCATACAGACTCACACCCTATCAATTTCATGAGGATATGATAATGCGTATACGAGATACAAGGCCTAGATCTGTGTTCATAATTCATTTAATGTACTTAAGTTTTACAAAATTCGATCTTCTAGCATTATTTTGTGTTTCGGGCTACGCACCTGAAATTCTCAGGGAATCATGTTTATGCACACAGACTCAAACCCTATCAATTTCATGAGGATGTGATAATGCGTATTAGATATACAAGGCCTAGATCTTAGTTCACAATTCATTAAATCAGCATAAGTGTTTAAAAATTCGATGTTCTAGCTTTATTTTGTGTTTCGGGCTACGCACCTGAAATTCTTAGGGAATCATGTTTATGTATACAGACTCACACCCTATCAATTTCGTGAGGGTGTGATAATGCGTATACGAGATACAAGGCCTAGATCTGTGTTCATAATTCATTTAATGTACTTAAGTTTTACAAAATTCGATCTTCTAGCATTATTTTGTGTTTCGGGCTACGCACCTGAAATTCTCAGGGAATCATGTTTATGAATACAGACTCACACCTTATCAATTTCATGAGGATGTGATAATGCGTATACGAGATACAAGGCCTAGATCTGTGTTCATAATTCATTTAATGTACTTAAGTTTTACAAAATTCGATCTTCTAGCATTATTTTGTGTTTCGGGCTACGCACCTGAAATTCTCAGGGAATCATGTTTATGAATACAGACTCACACCCTATCAATTTCGTGAGGGTGTGATAATGCGTATACGAGATACAAGGCCTAGATCTGTGTTCATAATTCATTAAATATACTTAAGTTTTACAAAATTAGATCTTATAGCATTATTTTGTGTTTCGGTCTACACACCTGAAATTCTCAGAGAATCATGCTAATGCATACAGACTCACACCCTATCAATTTCATGAGGATGTGATAATGCGTATGCGAGATACAAGGCCTAGATCTTAGTTCACAATTCATTAAATCAGCATAAGTGTTTAAAAATTCGATGTTCTAGCTTTATTTTGTGTTTCGGGCTACGCACCTGAAATTCTTAGGGAATCATGTTTATGTATACAGACTCACACCCTATCAATTTCGTGAGGATGTAATAATACGTATACGAGATACAAGGCCTAGATCTGTGTTCATAATTCATCAAATATACTTAAGTTTTAAAAAATTCGATCTTCTAGCATTATTTTGTGTTTCGGGCTACGCAACTGAAATTCTCAGAGAATCATGTTTATGCATACAGACTCACACCCAATCAATTTCAAGAGGGTGTGATGATGTGTATACGACATACCAGGCCTAGATCTAAGTTCACAATTCATTAAATCAGCATAAGTGTTTAAAAATTCGATGTTCTAGCTTTATTTTATGTTTTGGGCTACGCACCTGAAATTCTCAGGGAATCATGTTTATGTATACAGATCACACCCTATACATTTCTTGAGGGTATGATAATGCGTTTACGAGATACAAGGCCTATATGTGTGTTCATAATTCATTAAATACACTTAAGTTGTACAAAATTCGATGTTCTAGCTTTATTTTATGTTTCGTGCTACGCACCAAAAATTCTCAGGGAATCATGTTTATGTATACAGACTCACACCCTATCAATTTCGAGAGGTTTTGATACTGCGTATACGAGATACAAGGCCTAGATCTGTGTTCATAATTCATTAAATATACTTAAGTTTTACAAAATTCGATCTTCTAGCATTATTTTGTGTTTCGGGCTACGCAACTGAAATTCTCAGAGAATCATGTTTATGCACACTGACTCAAACCCTATCAATTTCATGAGGATGTGATAATGCGTATACGATATACAAGGCCTAGATCTTAGTTCACAATTCATTAAATGAGCATAAGTGTTTGAAAATTCGATGTTCTAGCATTATTTTGTGTTTCGGGCTACGCACCTGAAATTCTCAGGGAATCATTTTTATGTATACAGACTCGCATCCTATCAATTTCGTGAGGGTGTGATGATGTGTATACGAGATGTAAGGCCTAGATCTAAGTTCACAATTCATTAAATCAGCATAAGTGTTTGAAAATTCGATGTTCTAGCTTTATTTTATGTTTCGGGCTACGCACCTGAAATTCTCAGGGAATCATCTTTATGTATACAGACTCACACCCTATCAATTTCTTGAGGGTGTGATAATGCGTATACGAGATACAAGGCCTAGATCTGTGCTCATAATTCATTAAATACACTTAAGTTGTACAAAATTCGATGTTCTAGCTTTATTTTGTGTTTCGTGCTACGCACCTGAAATTCTCAGGGAATCCATGTTTATGTATACAGACTCACACCATATCAATTTCGAGAGGTTGTGATACTGCGTATACGAGAAACAAGGCCTAGATCTGTGTTCATAATTCATTAAATATACTTAAGTTTTACAAAATTCGATCTTCTCGCATTATTTTGTGTTTCGGGTTACGCACCTGAAATTCTCAGAGAATCATGCTTATGCATACAGACTCACACTCTTTCAATTTCATGAGTATGTGATAATGCGTATAAGAGATACAAGGCCTAGATCTGTGTTCATAATTCATTAAAAGTACTTAAGTTTTACAAAATTCGATCTTCTAGCATTATTTTGTGTTTCGGGCTACGCACCTGAAATTCTCAGGGAATCATGTTTATGAATACAGACTCACACCCTATCAATTTCGTGAGGGTGTGATATTGCGTATACGAGATACAAGGCCTAGATCTGTGTTCATAATTCATTAAATATACTTAAGTTTTACAAAATTAGATCTTATAGCATTATTTTGTGTTTCGGGCTACACACCTGAAATTCTCAGAGAATCATGCTAATGCATACAGACTCACACCCTATCAATTTCATGAGGATGTGATAATGCGTATACGAGATACAAGGCCTAGATCTTAGTTCACAATTCATTAAATCAGCATAAGTGTTTAAAAATTCGATGTTCTAGCTTTATTTTGTGTTTCGGGCTACGCCTCTGAAATTCTTAGGGAATCATGTTTATGTATACAGACTCACACCCTATCAATTTCGTGAGGGTGTGATAATGCGTATACGAGATACAAGGTCTAGATCTGTGTTCATAATTCACCAAATATACTTAAGTTTTACAAAATTCGATCTTCTAGCATTATTTTGTGTTTCGGGCTACGCAACTGAAATTCTCAGAGAATCATGTTTTTGCACACAGACTCAAAACCTATCAATTTCATGAGGATGTGATAATGCGTATTGGATATACAAGGCCTAGATCTTAGTTCACAATTCATTAAATCAGCATAAGTGTTTAAAAATTCGATGTTCTAGCTTTATTTTGTGTTTCGGGCTACGCCTCTGAAATTCTTAGGGAATCATGTTTATGTATACAGACTCACACCCTATCAATTTCGTGAGGGTGTGATAATGCGTATACGAGATACAAGGCCTAGATCTGTGTTCATAATTCATTTAATGTACTTAAGTTTTACAAAATTCGATCTTCTAGCATTATTTTGTGTTTCGGGCTACGCACCTGAAATTCTCAGGGAATCATGTTTATGAATACAGACTCACACCCTATCAATTTCATGAGGATGTGATAATGCGTATACGAGATACAAGGCCTAGATCTGTGTTCATAATTCATTTAATGTACTTAAGTTTTACAAAATTCGATCTTCTAGCATTATTTTGTGTTTGGGGCTACGCACCTGAAATTCTCAGGGAATCATGTTTATGAATACAGACTCACACCCTATCAATTTCGTGAGGGTGTGATAATGCGTATACGAGATCCAAGGCCTAGATCTGTGTTCATTATTCATTAAATATACTTAAGTTTTACAAAATTAGATCTTATAGCATTATTTTGTGTTCGGGCTACACACCTGAAATTCTCAGAGAATCATGCTAATGCATACAGACTCACACCCTATCAATTTCATGAGGATGTGATAATGCGTATACGAGATACAAGGCCTAGATCTTAGTTCACAATTCATTAAATCAGCATAAGTGTTTAAAAATTCGATGTTCTAGCTTTATTTTGTGTTTCGGGCTACGCACCTGAAATTCTTAGGGAATCATGTTTATGTATACAGACTCACACCCTATCAATTTCGTGAGGATGTAATAATGCTTATACGAGATACATGGCCTAGATCTGTGTTCATAATTCATCAAATATACTTAAGTTTTACAAAATTCGATCTTCTAGCATTATTTTGTGTTTCGGGCTACGCAACTGAAATTCTCAGAGAATCATGTTTATGCATGCAGACTCACACCCTATCAATTTCATGCGGATGTGATAATGCGTATACGAGATACAAGGCCTAGATCTGTGTTCATAATTCATTTAATGTACTTAAGTTTTACAAAATTCGATCTTCTAGCATTATTTTGTGTTTCGGGCTACGCACCTGAAATTCTCAGGGAATCATGTTTATGAATACAGACTCACACCCTATCAATTTTGTGAGGGTGTGATAATGCGTATACGAGGTACAAGGCCTAGATCTGTGTTCTTAATTCATTAAATATACTTAAGTTTTACAAAATTAGATCTTATAGCATTATTTTGTGTTTCGGGCTACACACCTGAAATTCTCAGAGAATCATGCTAATGCATACAGACTCACACCCTATCAATTTCATGAGGATGTGATAATGCGTATACGATATACAAGGCCTAGATCTTAGTTCACAATTCATTAAATCAGCATAAGTGTTTAAAAATTCGATTTTCTAGCTTTATTTTGTGTTTCGGGCTACGCACCTAAAATTCTTAGGGAATCATGTTTATGTATACAGACTCACACCCTATCAATTTCGTGAGGGTGTGATAATGCGTATACGAGATACAAGGCCTAGATCTGTGTTCATTATTCATTAAATATACTTAAGTTTTACAAAATTAGATCTTATAGCATTATTTTGTGTTCGGGCTACACACCTGAAATTCTCAGAGAATCATGCTAATGCATACAGACTCACACCCTATCAATTTCATGAGGATGTGATAATGCGTATACGAGATACAAGGCCTAGATCTTAGTTCACAATTCATTAAATCAGCATAAGTGTTTAAAAATTCGATGTTCTAGCTTTATTTTGTGTTTCGGGCTACGCACCTGAAATTCTTAGGGAATCATGTTTATGTATACAGACTCACACCCTATCAATTTCGTGAGGATGTAATAATGCTTATACGAGATACAAGGCCTAGATCTGTGTTCATAATTCATCAAATATACTTAAGTTTTACAAAATTCGATCTTCTAGCATTATTTTGTGTTTCGGGCTACGCAACTGAAATTCTCAGAGAATCATGTTTATGCACACAGACTCAAACCCTATCAATTTCATGAGGATGTGATAATGCGTATTGGATATACAAGGCCTAGATCTTAGTTCACAATTCATTAAATCAGCATAAGTGTTTAAAAATTCGATGTTCTAGCTTTATTTTGTATTTCGGGCTACGCACCTGAAATTCTTAGGGAATCATGTTTATGTATACAGACCCACACCCTATCAATTTCGTGAGGGTGTGATAATGCGTATACCAGATACAAGGCCTAGATCTGTGTTCATAATTCATTTAATATACTTAAGTTTTACAAAATTCGATCTTCTAGCATTATTTTGTGTTTCGGGCTACGCACCTGAAATTCTCAGGGAATCATGTTTATGAATACAGACTCACACCCTATCAATTTCATGAGGATGTGATAATGCGTATACGAGATACAAGGCCTAGATCTGTGTTCATAATTCATTTAATGTACTTAAGTTTTACAAAATTCGATCTTCTAGCATTATTTTTTGTTTCGGGCTACGCACCTGACATTCTCAGAGAATCATGCTTATGCATACAGACTCATACCCTATCAATTTCATGAGGATGTGATAATGCGTATACAAGATAAAAGGCCTAGATCTTAGTTCACAATTCATTAAATCAGCATAAGTGTTTAAAAATGGATGTTCTAGCATTATTTTGTGTTTCGGGCTAAGCACCTGAATTCTCAGGGAATCATGTTTATGTATACAGACTCACACCCAATGAATTTCGTGAGGGTTTGATTATGCGTATACGAGACACAAGGCCTAGATCTGTGTTCAAAATTCATTAAATAAACTTTAGTTTTACAAAATTCGATGGTCTAGCATTATTTTGTGTTTCGGGCTACATACCTGAAATTCTCAAAGAGTCATGCTTATGCATACAGACTCACACCCTATCAATTTCATGAGGGTGTGATATTGCGTATACGAGATACAAGGCCTCGATCTTAGTTCACAATTCATTAAATCAGCATAAGTGTTTAAAAATTCGATGTTCTAGCTTTAATTTGTGTTTCGGGCTACGTACCTGAAATTCTCAGGGAATCATGTTTATGTATACAGACTGACACCCTATCAATTTCTTGAGGATGTGATAATGCGTATACGAGATACAAGGCCTAGATCTGTATTCATAATTCATTAAATATACTATAGTTTTCCAAATTTGATCTTCTAGCCTTATTTTGTGTTTCGGGCTACGCAACTGAAATTCTCAGAGAATCATGTTTATTCATACAGACTCAAACCCTATCAATTTCATGAGGATGTGATAATGCGTATACGATATACAAGGCCTAGATCTGTGTTCAAAATTCATTAAATATACTTTAGTTTTACAAAATTCGATGGTCTAGCATTATTTTGTGTTTCGGCCTCATACCTGAAATTCTCAAAGAGTCATGCTTATGCATACAGACTCACACCCTATCAATTTCATGAGGGTGTGATAATGCGTATACGAGATACAAGGCCTCGATCTTAGTTCACAATTCATTAAATCAGCATAAGTGTTTAAAAATTCGATGTTCTAGCATTATTTTGTGTTTCGGGCTACGTACTTGAAATTCTCAGGGAATCATGTTTATGTATACAGACTCACACCCTATCAATTTCGTGAGGGTGTGATAATGCGTATACGAGATCCAAGGCCTAGATCTGTGTTCATAAATCATTAAATATCCTTAAGTTTTACAAAATTCGATCTTCTAGCATTATTTTGTGTTTCGGGCTACGCAACTGAAATTCTCAGAGAATCATGTTTATCCATACAGACTCAAACCCTATCAATGTCATGAGGATGTGATAATGCCTATACGATATACAAGGCCTAGATCTTAGTTCACAATTCATTAAATCAGCATAAGTGTTTGAAAATTCGATGTTCTAGCATTATTTTGTGTTTCGGGCTACGCACCTGAAATTCTCAGGGAATCATGTTTATGTATACAGACTGACACCCTATCAATTTCGTGAGGGTGTGATAATGCGTATACGAGATACAAGGCCTAGATCTAAGTTCACAATTCATTAAATCAGCATAAGTGTTTAAAAAATGGATGTTCTTGCTTTATTTTATGTTTTGGGCTAAGCACCTGAAATTCTCAGGGAATCATGTTTATGTATACAGACTCACACCCTATCAATTTCGAGAGGTTGTGATACTGCGTATACGAGATACAAGGCCTAGATCTGTGTTCATAATTCATTAAATATACATAAGTTTTACAAAATTCGATCTTCTAGCATTATTTTGTGTTTCGGGTTACGCACCTGAAATTCTCAGAGAATTATGCTTATGCATACAGACTCACACCCTATCAATTTCATGAGTATGTGATAATGTGTATACGAGATACAAGGCCTAGATCTTAGTTCACAATTCATTGAATCAGCATAAGTGTTTAAAAATGGATGTTCTAGCATTATTTTCTGTTTCGGGCTACCTACCTGAAATTCTCAGGGAATCATGTTTATGTATACAGACTCACACCCTATAAATTTCGTGAGTGTGTGATAATGCGTATACGAGATACAAGGCCTAGATCTGTGTTCATAATTCCTTAAATATACTTAAGTTTTACAAAATTAGATCTTCTAGCATTATTTTGTTTCTCGGGCTACACACCTGAAATTCTCAGAGAATCATGCTTATGCATACAGACTCACACCGTATTAATTTCAAGAGGGTGTGATGATGTGAATACGAGGTGCAAGGCCTAGATCTAAGTTCACCATTCATTAAATCAGCATAAGTGTTTAAAAATTCGATGTTCTAGCTTTATTTTATGTTTCGGGCTACGCACCTGAAATTCTCAGGGAATCATGTTTATGTATACAGACTCACACCCTATCAATTTCGAGAGGTTGTGACACTGTGTATACGAGATACAAGGCCTAGATCTGTGTTCATAATTCCTTAAATATACTTAAGTTTTACAAAATTAGATCTTCTAGCATTATTTTGTTTCTCGGGCTACACATCTGAAATTCTCAGAGAATCATGCTTATGCATACAGACTCACACCCTATTAATTTCAAGAGGGTGTGATTATGTGAATACGAGGTGCAAGGCCTAGATCTAAGTTCACCATTCATTAAATCAGCATAAGTGTTTAAAAATTCGATGTTCTAGCTTTATTTTATGTTTCGGGCTACGCACCTGAAATTCTCAGGGAATCATGTTTATGTATACAGACTCTAACCCTATCAATTTCGTGAGGGTGTGATAATGCGTATACGAGATACAAGGCCTAGATCTGTGTTCATAATTCATTAAATACACTTAAGTTGTACAAAATTCGATGTTCTAGCTTTTTTTGTGTTTCGGGCTACGCATCTGAAATTCTCAGGGAATTATGTTTATGTATACAGACTCACACCCTGTCAATTTCGAGAGGGTGTGATACTGCGTATACGAGATACAAGGCCTAGATCTCTGTTCATTATTCATTAAATATACTTAAGTTTTACAAAATTCGATCGTCTACCATTATTTTGTGTTTCGGGTTACGCACCTGGAATTCTCAGAGAATCATGCTTATGCATACAGACTTACACCCGATCATCTTCATGAGCTTGTGATAATGCGTATACGAGATACAAGGCCTAGATCTTAGTTCACCATTCATTAAATCAGCATAAGTGTTTAAAAATTCGATGTTCTAGCTTTATTTTGTGTTTCGGGCTACGCACCTGAAATTTTCAGGGAATCATGTTTATGTATACAGACTCACACCCTATCAATTTCGTGAGGGTGTGATAATGCGTATACGAGATACAAGGCCTAGATCTGTGTTCATTATTCATCAAATATACTTAAGTTTTACAAAATTCGATCTTCTAGCATGATTTTGTGTTTCGGGCTACGCAACTGAAATTCTCAGAGAAACATGCTTATGCATACAGACTCACACCCAATCAATTTCAAGAGGGTGTGATGATGTGTATACGACATACAAGGCCTAGATCTAAGTTCACAATTCATTAAATCAGCATAAGTGTTTAAAAAATGGATGTTCTAGCTTTATTTTGTGTTTCGGGCTACGCACCTGAACTTCTCAGGGAATCATGTTTATGTATACAGACTCACACCCTATCAATTTCGAGAGGTTGTGATACTGAGTATACGAGATACAAGGCCTAGATCTGTGTTCATAATTCATTAAATATACATAAGTTTTACAAAATTCGATCTTCTAGCATTATTTTGTGTTTCGGGTTACGCACCTGAAATTCTCAGAGAATTATGCTTATGCATACAGACTCACACCCTATCAATTTCATGAGTATGTGATAATGTGTATACGAGATACAAGGCCTAGATCTTAGTTCACAATTCATTGAATCAGCATAAGTGTTTGAAAATTCGATGTTCTAGCATTATTTTGTGTTTCGGGCTAAGCACCTGAAATTCTCAGGGAATCATTTTTATGTATACAGACTCGCATCCTATTAATTTCGTGAGGGTGTGATAATGCGTATACGAGATACAAGGCCTAGATCTGTGTTCATAATTCCTTAAATATACTTAAATTTTACAAAATTAGATCTTCTAGCATTATTTTGTTTCTCGGGCTACACACCTGAAATTCTCAGAGAATCATGCTTATGCATACAGACTCACACCCTATTAATTTCAAGAGGGTGTGATGATGTGAATACGAGGTGCAAGGCCTAGATCTAAGTTCACCATTCATTAAATCAGCATAAGTGTTTAAAAATTCGATGTTCTAGCTTTATTTTATGCTTCGGGCTACGCACCTGAAATTCTCAGGGAATCATGTTTATGTATACAGACTCACACCCTATCAATTTCGAGAGGTTGTGACACTGTGTATACGAGATACAAGGCCTAGATCTGTGTTCATAATTCATTAAATATACTTAAGTTTTACAAAGTTCGATCTTCTAGCATTATTTTGTGTTTCGGGCTATGCAACTGAAATTCTCAGAGAATCATGTTTATGCATACTGACTCAAACCCTATCAATTTCATGAGGATGTGATAATGCGTATACGATATACAAGGCCTAGATCTTAGTTCACAATTCATTAAATCAGCATAAGTGTTTGAAAATTCGATGTTCTAGCATTATTTTGTGTTTCGGGCTAAGCACCTGAAATTCTCAGGGAATCATTTTTATGTATACAGACTCGCATCCTATTAATTTCGTGAGGGTGTGATAATGCGTATACGAGATACAAGGCCTAGATCTGTGTTCATAATTCCTTAAATATACTTAAATTTTACAAAATTAGATCTTCTAGCATTATTTTGTTTCTCGGGCTACACACCTGAAATTCTCAGAGAATCATGCTTATGCATACAGACTCACACCCTATTAATTTCAAGAGGGTGTGATGATGTGTATACGAGGTGCAAGGCCTAGATCTAAGTTCACCATTCATTAAATCAGCATAAGTGTTTAAAAATTCGATGTTCTAGCTTTATTTTATGTTTCGGGCTACGCACCTGAAATTCTCAGGGAATCATGTTTATGTATACAGACTCTAACCCTATCAATTTCGTGAGGGTGTGATAATGCGTATACGAGATACAAGGCCTAGATCTGTGTTCATAATTCATTAAATACACTTAAGTTGTACAAATTTCGATGTTCTAGCTTTTTTTGTGTTTCGGGCTACGCACCTGAAATTCTCAGGGAATCATGTTTATGTATACAGACTCACACCCTGTCAATTTCGAGAGGGTGTGATACTGCGTATACGAGATACAAGGCCTAGATCTCTGTTCATTATTCATTAAATATACTTAAGTTTTACAAAATTCGATCTTCTACCATTATTTTGTGTTTCGGGTTACGCACCTGGAATTCTCAGAGAATCATGCTTATGCATACAGACTTACACCCGATCAATTTCATGAGTTTGTGATAATGCGTATACGAGATACAAGGCCTAGATCTTAGTTCACCATTCATTAAATCAGCATAAGTGTTTAAAAATTCGATGTTCTAGCTTTATTTTGTGTTTCTGGCTACGCACCTGAAATTTTCAGGGAATCATGTTTATGTATACAGACTCACACCCTATCAATTTCGTGAGGGTGTGATAATGCGTATACGAGATACAAGGCCTAGATCTGTGTTCATTATTCATCAAATATACTTAAGTTTTACAAAATTCGATCTTCTAGCATGATTTTGTGTTTCGGGCTACGCAACTGAAATTCTCAGAGAATCATGCTTATGCATGCAGACTCACACCCAATCAATTTCAAGAGGGTGTGATGATGTGTATACGACATACAAGGCCTAGATCTAAGTTCACAATTCATTAAATCAGCATAAGTGTTTAAAAAATGGATGTTCTAGCTTTATTTTGTGTTTCGGGCTACGCACCTGAACTTCTCAGGGAATCATGTTTATGTATACAGACTCACACCCTATCAATTTCGAGAGGTTGTGATACTGCGTATACGAGATACAAGGCCTAGATCAGTGTTCATAATTCATTAAATATACATAAGTTTTACAAAATTCGATCTTCTAGCATTATTTTGTGTTTCGGGTTACGCACCTGAAATTCTCAGAGAATTATGCTTATGCATACAGACTCACACCCTATCAATTTCATGAGTATGTGATAATGTGTATACGAGATACAAGGCCTAGATCTTAGTGCACAATTCATTAAATCAGCATAAGTGTTTAAAAAAATGGATGTTCTAGCTTTATTTTGTGTTTCGGGCTACGCACCTGAACTTCTCAGGGAATCATGTTTATGTATACAGACTCACACCCTATCAATTTCGTGAGTGTGTGATTATGCGTATACGAGATACAAGGCCTAGATCTGTGTTCATAATTCATTAAATATACTTAAGTTTTACAAAATTCGATCTTCTAGCATTATTTTGTGTTTCGGGCTACGCAACTGAAATTCTCAGAGAATCATATTTATGCATACTGACTCAAACCCTATCAATTTCATGAGGATGTGATAATGCGTATACGATATACAAGGCCTAGATCTTAGTTCACAATTCATTAAATCAGCATAAGTGTTTGAAAATTCGATGTTCTAGCATTATTTTGTGTTTCAGGCTAAGCACCTGAAATTCTCAGGGAATCAATTTTATGTATACAGACTCACATCCTATTAATTTCGTGAGGGTGTGATAGTGCGTATACGAGATACAAGGCCTAGATCTGTGTTCATAATTCCTTAAATATACTTAAGTTTTACAAAATTATATCTTCTAGCATTAGTTTGTTTCTCGGGCTACACACCAGAGAATCATGCTTATGCATACAGACTCACACCCTATTAATTTCAAGAGGGTGTGATGATGTGTATACGAGGTGCAAGGCCTAGATCTAAGTTCACCATTCATTAAATCAGCATAAGTGTTTAAAAATTCGATGTTCTAGCTTTATTTTATGTTTCGGGCTACGCACCTGAAATTCTCAAGGAATCATGTTTATGTATACAGACTCTAACCCTATCAATTTCGTGAGGGTGTGATAATGCGTATACGAGATACAAGGCCTAGATCTGTGTTCATAATTCATTAAATACACTTAAGTTGTACAAAATTCGATGTTCTAGCTTTTTTTTGTGTTTCGGGCTACGCACCTGAAATTCTCAGGGAATCATGTTTATGTATACAGACTCACACCCTGTCAATTTCGAGAGGGTGTGATACTGCGTATATGAGATACAAGGCCTAGATCTCTGTTCATTATTCATTAAATATACTTAAGTTTTACAAAATTCGATCTTCTACCATTATTTTGTGTTTCGGGTTACGCACCTGGAATTCTCAGAGAATCATGCTTATGCATACAGACTTACACCCGATCAATATCATGAGTTTGTGATAATGCGTATACGAGATACAAGGCCTAGATCTTAGTTCACCATTCATTAAATCAGCATAAGTGTTTAAAAATTCGATGTTCTAGCTTTATTTTGTGTTTCGGGCTACGCACCTGAAATTTTCAGGGAATCATGTTTATGTATACAGACTCACACCCTATCAATTTCGTGAGGGTGTGATAATGCGTATACGAGATACAAGGCCTAGATCTGTGTTCATAATTCATCAAATATACTTAAGTTTTACAAAATTCGATCTTCTACCATTATTTTGTGTTTCGGGTTACGCACCTGGAATTCTCAGAGAATCATGCTTATGCATACAGACTCACACCTAATCAATTTCAAGAGGGTGTGATGATGCGTATACGATATACAAAGCCTAGATCTTAGTTCACAATTCATTAGATCAGCATAAGTGTTTGAAAATTAGATGTTTTAGCATTATTTTGTGTTTCGGGCTAAGCAACTGAAATTCTCAGGGAATCATGTTTATGTATAAGGACTCACATCCTATCAATTTCGTGAGGGTGTGATAATGCGTATACGAGATACAAGGCCTAGATCTGTGTTCATAATTCATTAAATATACTTATGTTTTACAAAATTCGATCTTCTAGCATTATTTTGTGTTTCGGGCTTCGCACCTGAAATTCTCAGAGAACCATGCTTATGCATACAGACTCAAACCCTATCAATTTAATGAGGATGTGATAATGCGTATACGATATACAAGGCCTAGATCTAAGTTCACAATTCATTGAATCAGCATAAGTGTTTAAAAATTCGATGTTCTAGCTTTATTTTGTGTTTCGGGCTAAGTACCTGAAATTCTTAGGGAATCATGTTTATGTATACAGACTCAAACCCTATCAATTTCGTGAGGGTGTGATAATGCGTATACGAGATACAAGGCCTAGATCTGTGTTCATAATTCATCAAATATACTTAAGTTTTACAAAATTCGATCTTCTACCATTATTTTGTGTTTCGGGTTACGCACCTGGAATTCTCAGAGAATCATGCTTATGCATACAGACTCACACCTAATCAATTTCAAGAGGGTGTGATGATGTGTATACGACATACAAGGCCTAGATCTAAGTTCACAATTCATTAAATCAGCATAAGTGTTTAAAAATTCGATGTTCTAGCTTTATTTTGTGTTTCGGGCTACGCACCTGAAATTCTCAGGAAATCATTTTTATGTATACAGACTCGGATCCTATCAGTTTCGTGAGGGTGTGATAATGCGTATACGAGATACAAGGCCTAGATCTGTGTTCATAATTCATCAAATATACTTAAGTTTTACAAAATTCGATCTTCTAGCATAATTTTGTGTTTCGGGCTACGCAACTGAAATTCTAAGAGAATCATGTTTATGCATACAGACTCAAACCCTATCAATTTCATGAGGATGTGAAAATGCGTATACGATATAGAAGGCCTAGATCTTAGTTTACAATTCATTAAATCAACATAAGTGTTTGAAAATTCGATGTTCTAGCATTATTTTGTGTTTCGGGCTACGCACCTGAAATTCTCAGGGAATCATTTTTATGTATACAGACTCGCATCCTATCAATTTCGTGAGGGTGTGATAATGCGTATACGAGATACAAGGCCTAGATCTGTGTTCATAATTCATTAAATATACTTAAGTTTTACAAAATTCGATCTTCTAGAATTATTTTGTGTTTCGGGCTTTGCAACTGAAATTCTCAGGGAATCATATTTATGTATACAGACTCACACCCTATCAATTTCTTGAGGGTGTGATAATGCGTATACGAGATACAAGGCCTAGATCTGTATTCATAATTCATTAAATATACTTAAGTTTTACAAAATTCGATGTTCTAGCATTATTTTGTGTTTCGGGCTACGCAACTGAAATTCTCAGAGAATCATGTTTATGCATACAGACTCAAACCCTATCAATTTAATGAGGATGTGATAATGCGTATACGATATACAAAGCCTAGATCTTAGTTCACAATTCATTAGATCAGCATAAGTGTTTGAAAATTAGATGTTCTAGCATTATTTTGTGTTTCGGGCTACGCACCTGAAATTCTCAGGGAATCATGTTTATGTATACAGACTGACACCCTATCAATTTCGTGAGGGTGTGATAATGCGTATACGAGATACAAGGCCTAGATATGTATTCATAATTCATTAAATATACTTAAGTTTTACAAAATTCGATCTTCTAGAATTATTTTGTGTTTCGGGCTTTGCAACTGAAATTCTCAGGGAATCATATTTATGTATACAGACTCACACCCTATCAATTTCTTGAGGGTGTGATAATGCGTATACGAGATACAAGGCCTAGATCTGTATTCATAATTCATTAAATATACTTAAGTTTTACAAAATTCGATCTTCTAGCATTATTTTGTGTTTCGGGCTACGCAACTGAAATTCTCAGAGAATCATGTTTATGCATACAGACTCAAACCCTATCAATTTAATGAGGATGTGATAATGCGTATACGATATACAAAGCCTAGATCTTAGTTCACAATTCATTAGATCAGCATAAGTGTTTGAAAATTAGATGTTTTAGCATTATTTTGTGTTTCGGGCTAAGCAACTGAAATTCTCAGGGAATCATGTTTATGTATAAGGACTCACATCCTATCAATTTCGTGAGGGTGTGATAATGCGTATACGAGATACAAGGCCTAGATCTGTGTTAATAATTCATTAAATATACTTATGTTTTACAAAATTCGATCTTCTAGCATTATTTTGTGTTTCGGGCTTCGCACCTGAAATTCTCAGAGAACCATGCTTATGCATACAGACTCAAACCCTATCAATTTAATGAGGATGTGATAATGCGTATACGATATACAAGGCCTAGATCTAAGTTCACAATTCATTGAATCAGCATAAGTGTTTAAAAATTCGATGTTCTAGCTTTATTTTGTGTTTCGGGCTAAGTACCTGAAATTCTTAGGGAATCATGTTTATGTATACAGACTCAAACCCTATCAATTTCGTGAGGGTGTGATAATGCGTATACGAGATACAAGGCCTAGATCTGTGTTCATAATTCATCAAATATACTTAAGTTTTACAAAATTCGATCTTCTACCATTATTTTGTGTTTCGGGTTACGCACCTGGAATTCTCAGAGAATCATGCTTATGCATACAGACTCACACCTAATCAATTTCAAGAGGGTGTGATGATGTGTATACGACATACAAGGCCTAGATCTAAGTTCACAATTCATTAAATCAGCATAAGTGTTTAAAAATTCGATGTTCTAGCTTTATTTTGTGTTTCGGGCTACGCACCTGAAATTCTCAGGAAATCATTTTTATGTATACAGACTCGGATCCTATCAGTTTCGTGAGGGTGTGATAATGCGTATACGAGATACAAGGCCTAGATCTGTGTTCATAATTCATCAAATATACTTAAGTTTTACAAAATTCGATCTTCTAGCATAATTTTGTGTTTCGGGCTACGCAACTGAAATTCTAAGAGAATCATGTTTATGCATACAGACTCAAACCCTATCAATTTCATGAGGATGTGAAAATGCGTATACGATATAGAAGGCCTAGATCTTAGTTTACAATTCATTAAATCAACATAAGTGTTTGAAAATTCGATGTTCTAGCATTATTTTGTGTTTCGGGCTACGCACCTGAAATTCTCAGGGAATCATTTTTATGTATACAGACTCGCATCCTATCAATTTCGTGAGGGTGTGATAATGCGTATACGAGATACAAGGCCTAGATCTGTGTTCATAATTCATTAAATATACTTAAGTTTTACAAAATTCGATCTTCTAGAATTATTTTGTGTTTCGGGCTTTGCAACTGAAATTCTCAGGGAATCATATTTATGTATACAGACTCACACCCTATCAATTTCTTGAGGGTGTGATAATGCGTATACGAGATACAAGGCCTAGATCTGTATTCATAATTCATTAAATATACTTAAGTTTTACAAAATTCGATGTTCTAGCATTATTTTGTGTTTCGGGCTACGCAACTGAAATTCTCAGAGAATCATGTTTATGCATACAGACTCAAACCCTATCAATTTAATGAGGATGTGATAATGCGTATACGATATACAAAGCCTAGATCTTAGTTCACAATTCATTAGATCAGCATAAGTGTTTGAAAATTAGATGTTCTAGCATTATTTTGTGTTTCGGGCTACGCACCTGAAATTCTCAGGGAATCATGTTTATGTATACAGACTGACACCCTATCAATTTCGTGAGGGTGTGATAATGCGTATACGAGATACAAGGCCTAGATATGTATTCATAATTCATTAAATATACTTAAGTTTTACAAAATTCGATCTTCTAGAATTATTTTGTGTTTCGGGCTTTGCAACTGAAATTCTCAGGGAATCATATTTATGTATACAGACTCACACCCTATCAATTTCTTGAGGGTGTGATAATGCGTATACGAGATACAAGGCCTAGATCTGTATTCATAATTCATTAAATATACTTAAGTTTTACAAAATTCGATCTTCTAGCATTATTTTGTGTTTCGGGCTACGCAACTGAAATTCTCAGAGAATCATGTTTATGCATACAGACTCAAACCCTATCAATTTAATGAGGATGTGATAATGCGTATACGATATACAAAGCCTAGATCTTAGTTCACAATTCATTAGATCAGCATAAGTGTTTGAAAATTAGATGTTTTAGCATTATTTTGTGTTTCGGGCTAAGCAACTGAAATTCTCAGGGAATCATGTTTATGTATAAGGACTCACATCCTATCAATTTCGTGAGGGTGTGATAATGCGTATACGAGATACAAGGCCTAGATCTGTGTTCATAATTCATTAAATATACTTATGTTTTACAAAATTCGATCTTCTAGCATTATTTTGTGTTTCGGGCTTCGCACCTGAAATTCTCAGAGAACCATGCTTATGCATACAGACTCAAACCCTATCAATTTAATGAGGATGTGATAATGCGTATACGATATACAAGGCCTAGATCTAAGTTCACAATTCATTGAATCAGCATAAGTGTTTAAAAATTCGATGTTCTAGCTTTATTTTGTGTTTCGGGCTAAGTACCTGAAATTCTTAGGGAATCATGTTTATGTATACAGACTCAAACCCTATCAATTTCGTGAGGGTGTGATAATGCGTATACGAAATAAAAGGCCTAGATCTGTGTTCACAATTCATTAAATACACTTAAGTTGTACAAAATTCGATCTTCTAGCTTTATTTTGTGTTTCGGGCTACGCACCTGAAATTCTCAGGGAATCATGCTTATGTATACAGACTCGCACCCTATCAATTTCATGAGAATGTGATAATGCATATACAAGATACAAGGCCTAGATCTAAGTTCACAATTCATTAAATCAGCATAAGTGTTTGAAAATTCGATGTTCTAGCATTATTTTGTGTTTCGGGCTACGCACCTGAAATTCTCAGGGAATCATATTTATGTATACAGACTCACACCCTATCAATTTCGTGAGGGTGTGATAATGCGTATACGAGATACAAGGCCTAGATCTCAGTTCACAATTTATTAAATATACTAATGTTTTACAAAATTCGATCTTCTATCATTATTTTGTGTTTCGGGCTTCGCACCTGAACTTCTCAGAGAACCATGCTTATGCATACAGACTCACACCCTATCAATTTCATGAGGGTGTGATAATGCGTATACGAGATACAAGGCCTAGATCTAAGTTCACAATTCATTGAATCAGCATAAGTGTTTAAAAATTCGATGTTCTAGCTTTATTTTGTGTTTCGGGCTAAGTACCTGAAATTCTCAGGGAATCATATTTATGTATACAGACTCACACCCTATCAATTTCGTGAGGGTGTGATAATGCGTATACGAGATACAAGGCCTAGATCTCAGTTCACAATTCATTAAATATACTAATGTTTTACAAAATTCGATCTTCTATCATTATTTTGTGTTTCGGGCTTCGCACCTGAAATTCTAAGAGATCCATGCTTATGCATACAGACTCACACCCTATCAATTTCATGAGGGTGTGATTATGCGTATACGAGATACAAGGCCTAGATCTCAGTTCACAGTTCATTGAATCAGCATAAGTGTTTAAAAATTCGATGTTCTAGCTTTATTTTGTGTTTCGGGCTAAGTACCTGAAATTCTCAGGGAATCATGTTTATGTATACAGACTCAAACCCTATCAATTTCGTGAGGGTGTGATAATGCGTATACGAAATAAAAGGCCTAGATCTGTGTTCACAATTCATTAAATACACTTAAGTTGTACAAAATTCGATCTTCTAGCTTTATTTTGTGTTTCGGGCTACGCACCTGAAATTCTCAGGGAATCATGCTTCTGTATACAGACTCGCACCCTATCAATTTCATGAGAATGTGATAATGCGTATACAAGATACAAGGCCTAGATCTAAGTTCACAATTCATTAAATCAGCATAAGTGTTTGAAAATTCGATGTTCTAGCATTATTTTGTGTTTCGGGCTACGCACCTGAAATTCTCAGGGAATCATATTTGTGTATACAGACTCACAACCTATCAATTTCGTGAGGGTGTGATAATGCGTATACGAGATACAAGGCCTAGATCTCAGTTCACAGTTTATTAAATATACTAACGTTTTACAAAATTCGATCTTCTATCATTATTTTGTGTTTCGGGCTTCGCACCTGAAATTCTCAGAGAACCATGCTTATGCATACAGACTCACACCCTATCAATTTCATGAGGGTGTGATAATGCGTATACGAGATACAAGGCCTAGATCTAAGTTCACAATTCATTGAATCAGCATAAGTGTTTAAAAATTCGATGTTCTAGCTTTATTTTGTATTTCGGGCTAAGTACATGAAATTCTCAGGGAATCATTTTTATGTATACAGACTCACACCCTATCAATTTCGTGAGGGTGTGATAATGCGTATACGAGATAGAAGGCCTAGATCTGTGTTCATAATTCATTAAATATACTTAAGTTTTACAAAATTCGATCTTCTAGAATTATTTTGTGTTTCGGGCTACACACCTGATATTCTCAGAGAATCATGCTTATGCACAAAGACTTACACCCCATCAATTTCGTGAGGGTGTGATGATGTGTATACGAGATACAAGGCCTAGATCTAAGTTCACAATTCATTAAATCAGCATAAGTGTTTTAAAAATGGATGTTCTAGCTTTATTTTGCGTTTCGGGCTACGCACCTGAAATTCTCAGGGAATCATGTTTATGTATACAGACTCACACCCTATCAATTTCGTGAGTGTGTGATTATGCGTATACGAGATACAAGGCCTAGATCTCAGTTCACAATTCATTAAATATACTAATGTTTTACAAAATTCGATCTTCTATCATTATTTTGTGTTTCGGGCTTCGCACCTGAAATTCTCAGAGAACCATGCTTATGCATACAGACTCACACCCTATCAATTTCATGAGGGTGTGATAATGCGTATACGAGATACAAGGCCTAGATCTAAGTTCACAATTCATTAAATCAGCATAAGTGTTTAAAAATTCGATGTTCTAGCTTTATTTTGTGTTTCGGGCTACGCACCTTAAATTCTCAGAGAATCATATTTATGTATACAGACTCACACCCTATCAATTTCGTGAGGGTGTGATAATGCGTATACGAGATACAAGGCCTAGATCTCAGTTCACAATTTATTAAATATACTAATGTTTTACAAAATTCGATCTTCTATCATTATTTTGTGTTTCGGGCTTCGCACCTGAAATTCTCAGAGAACCATGCTTATGCATACAGACTCACACCCTATCAATTTCATGAGGGTGTGATAATGCGTATACGAGATACAAGGCCTAGATCTAAGTTCACAATTCATTGAATCAGCATAAGTGTTTAAAAATTCGATGTTCTAGCTTTATTTTGTGTTTCGGGCTAAGTACATGAAATTCTTAGGGAATCATATTTATGTATACAGACTCACACCCTATCAATTTCGTGAAGGGTGTGATAATGCGTATACGAGATACAAGGCCTAGATCTCAGTTCACAATTCATTAAATATACTAATGTTTTACAAAATTCGATCTTCTATCATTATTTTGTGTTTCGGGCTTCGCACCTGAAATTCTCAGAGAACCATGCTTATGCATACAGACTCACACCCTATCAATTTCATGAGGGTGTGATTATGCGTATACGAGATACAAGGCCTAGATCTAAGTTCACAATTCATTGAATCAGCATAAGTGTTTGAAAATTCGATGTTCTAGCTTTATTTTGTGTTTCGGGCTAAGTACCTGAAATTCTCAGGGAATCATGTTTATGTATACAGACTCACACCCTATCAATTTCGTGAGGGTGTGATAATGCGTATACGAAATACAAGGCCTAGATCTGTGTTCACAATTCATTAAATACACTTAAGTTGTACAAAGTTCGATCTTCTAGCTTTATTTTGTGTTTCGGGCTACGCACCTGAAATTCTCAGGGAATAATGCTTATGTATACAGACTCACACCCTATCAATTTCATGAGGATGTGATAATGCGTATACGAGATACAAGGCCTAGATCTTAGTTCACAATTCATTAAATCAGCATGATTGTTTAAAAATTGAATGTTCTAGCTTTATTTTTCGTTTTGAGCTAAGCACCTGAAATTCTCAGGGAATCATGTTTATGTATACAGACTCACACCCTATCAATTTCGTGAGGGTGTGATAATGCGTATACGAGATACAAGGCCTAGATGTGTGTTCATAATTCATTATATCTACTTAAGTTTTACAAAATTCGATCTTCTAGCATTATTTTGTGTTTCGGGCTACGCAACTGAAATTCTCAGAGAATCATGTTTATGCATACAGACTCAAACCCTATCAATTTCATAGGGATGTGATAATGCGTATACAATATTCAAGGCCTAGATCTTAGTTCACAATTCATTAAATCAGCATAAGTGTTTGAAAACTCGATGTTCTAGCATTATTTTGTGTTTCGGGCTACGCACCTGAAATTCTCAGGGAATCATGCTTATGCATACAGACTCACACCCTATCAATTTCATGAGGGTGTGATAATGCGTATACGAGATACAAGGCCTTGATCTAAGTTCACAATTCATTGAATCAGCATAAGTGTTTAAAAATTCGATGTTCTAGCTTTATTTTGTGTTTCGGGCTAAGTACATGAAATTCTCAGGGAATCATATTTATGTATACAGACTCACGACCTATCAATTTCGTGAGGGTGTGATAATGCGTATACGAGATACAAGGCCTAGATCTGTGTTAACAATTCATTAAATATACTAATGTTTTACAAAATTCGATCTTCTATCATTATTTTGTGTTTCGGGCTTCGCACCTGAAATTCTCAGAGAACCATGCTTATGCATACAGACTCACACCCTATCAATTTCATGAGGGTGTGATAATGCGTATACGAAATACAAGGTCTAGATCTAAGTTCACAATTCATTGAATCAGCATAAGTGTTTGAAAATTCGATGTTCTAGCTTTATTTTGTGTTTCGGGCTAAGTACCTGAAATTCTCAGGGAATCATGTTTATGTATACAGACTCACACCCTATCAATTTCGTGAGGATGTGATAATGCGTATACGAAATACAAGGCCTAGATCTGTGTTCACAATTCATTAAATACACTTAAGTTGTACAAAGTTCGATCTTCTAGCTTTATTTTGTGTTTCGGGCTACGCACCTGAAATTCTCAGGGAATCATGCTTATGTATACAGACTCACACCCTATCAATTTCATGAGGATGTGATAATGCGTATACAGATACAAGGCCTAGATCTGTGTTCATAATTCATTAAATATACTTAAGTTTTACAAAATTCGATCTTCTAGAATTATTTTGTGTTTCGGGCTACACACCTGAAATTCTCAGAGAATCATGCTTATGCATACAGACTTACACCCTATCAATTTCGTGAGGGTGTGATGATGTGTATACGAGATACAAGGCCTAGATCTAAGTTCACAATTCATTAAATCAGCATAAGTGTTTAAAAAATGGATGTTCTAGCTTTATTTTGCGTTTCGGGCTACGCACCTGAAATTCTCAGGGAATCATGTTTATATATACAGACTCACACCCTATCAATTTCGTGAGTGTGTGATTATGCGTATACGAGATACAAGGCCTAGATCTGTATTCATAATTCATTAAATATACTTAAGTTTTACAAAATTCGATCTTCTAGCATTATTTTGAGTTTCGGGCTACGCAACTGAAATTCTCAGAGAATCATGTTTATGCATACTGACTCAAACCCTATAAATTTCATGAGGATGTGATAATGCGTATACGATATACAAGGCCTAGATCTTAGTTCACAATTCATTAAATGAGCATAAGTGTTTGAAAATTCGATGTTCTAGCATTATTTTGTGTTTCGGGCTACGCACCTGAAATTCTCAGGGAATCATTTTTATGTATACAGACTCGCATCCTATCAATTTCGTGAGGGTGTGATAATGCGTATACGAGATACAAGGCCTAGATCTGTGTTCATAATTCCATAAATATACTTAAGTTTTACAAAATTAGATCTTCTAGCATTATTTTGTTTTTGGGGCTACTCACCTGAAATTCTCAGGGAATCATGTTTATGTATACAGACTCACACCCTATCAATTTCGAGAGGGTGTGATACTGCGTATACGATATACAAGGCCTAGATCTGTGTTCACAATTCATTAAATGAGCATAAGTGTTTAAAAATTCGATGTTCTAGCTTTATTTTATGTTTCGGGCTACGCACCTGAAATTCTCAGGGAATCATGTTTATGTATACAGACTAACACCCTATCAATTTCGAGAGGGTGTGATACTGCGTATACGAGATACAAGGCCTAAATCTGTGTTCATTATTCATTAGATATACTTAAGTTTTACACAATTCGATCTTCTAGCATTATTTTGTGTTTCGGGTTACGCACCTGAAATTCTCAGAGAATCATGCTTATGCATACAGACTCACACCCTATCAATTCCAAGAGAATGTGATAATGCGTATACGAGATACAAGGCCTAGATCTTAGTTCACAATTCATTAAATCAGCATTAGTGTTTAAAAATGGATGTTCTAACTTTATTTTGTGTTTCGGGCTAAGCACCTGAAATTCTCAGGGAATCATGTTTATGTATAGAGACTCACACCTTATGAATTTCGTGAGGATGTGATAATGCGTATACGAGATACAAGGCCTAGATCTGTGTTCATAATTCATTAAATATACTTAAGTTTTACAAAATTCGATCTTCAAGCATTATTTTGTGTTTCGGGCTAGACACCTGAAATACTCAGAGAATCATGCTAATGCATACAGACTCACACCCTATTAATTTCATGAGGATGTGATAATGCGTATACGAGATACAAGGCCTAGATCTTAGTTCACAATTCATTAAATCAGCATAAGTGTTTAAAAATTCGATGTTCTAGCTTTATTTTGTGTTTCGGGCTACGCACCTGAAATTCTCAGGGAATCATGTTTATGTATACAGACTCACACCCTATCAATTTCGTGTGGGTGTGATAATGCGTATACGAGATACAAGGCCTAGATCTGTGTTCAAAATTCATTAAATATACTATAGTTTTACAAAATTCGATCTTCTAGCATTATTTTGTATTTCGGGCAACATACCTGAAATTCTCAAAGAGTCATGCTTATGCATACAGACTCACACCCTATCTATTTCATGAGGGTGTGATAATGCGTATACGAGATACAAGGCCTAGATCTAAGTTCACAATTCATTGAATCAGCATAAGTGTTTAAAAATTCGATGTTCTAGCTTTATTTTGTATTTCGGGCTAAGTACCTGAAATTCTCAGAGAATCATTTTTATGTATACAGACTCACACCCTATCAATTTCGTGAGGGTGTGATAATGCGTATACGAGATACAAGGCCTAGATCTGTGTTCATAATTCATTAAATATACTTAAGTTTTACAAAATTCGATCTTCTAGAATTATTTTGTGTTTCGGGCTACACACCTGAAATTCTCAGAAAATCATGCTTATGCATACAGACTTACACCCTATCAATTTCGTGAGGGTGTAATGATGTGTATACGAGATACAAGGCCTAGATCTAAGTTCACAATTCATTAAATCAGCATAAGTGTTTAAAAAATGGATGTTCTAGCTTTATTTTGCGTTTCGGGCTACGCACCTGAAATTCTCAGGGAATCATGTTTATGTATACAGACTCACACCCTATCAATTTCGTGAGTGTGTGATTATGCGTATACGAGATACAAGGCCTAGATCTCAGTTCACAATTCATTAAATATACTAATGTTTTACAAAATTCGATCTTCTATCATTATTTTGTGTTTCGGGCTTCGCACCTGAAATTCTCAGAGAACCATGCTTATGCATACAGACTCACACCCGATCAATTTCATGAGGGTGTGATAATGCGTATACGAGATACAAGGCCTAGATCTGTGTTCAAAATTCATTTAAAGACTCACACCCTATCTATTTCATGAGGGTGTGATAATGCGTATACGAGATACAAGGCCTAGATCTTAGTTCACAATTCATTAAATCAGCATAAGTGTTTGAAAATTCGATGTTCTAGCTTTATTTTGTGTTTCGGGCTACGCACCTGAAATTCTCAGGGAATCATGTTTATGTATACAGACTCACACCCTATCAATTTCGTGTGGGTGTGATAATGCGTATACGAGATACAAGGCCTAGATCTGTGTTCAAAATTCATTAAATATACTATAGTTTTACAAAATTCGATCTTCTAGCATTATTTTGTATTTCGGGCAACATACCTGAAATTCTCAAAGAGTCATGCTTATGCATACAGACTCACACCCTATCTATTTCATGAGGGTGTGATAATGCGTATACGAGATACAAGGCCTAGATCTAAGTTCACAATTCATTGAATCAGCATAAGTGTTTAAAAATTCGATGTTCTAGCTTTATTTTGTATTTCGGGCTAAGTACCTGAAATTCTCAGAGAATCATTTTTATGTATACAGACTCACACCCTATCAATTTCGTGAGGGTGTGATAATGCGTATACGAGATACAAGGCCTAGATCTGTGTTCATAATTCATTAAATATACTTAAGTTTTACAAAATTCGATCTTCTAGAATTATTTTGTGTTTCGGGCTACACACCTGAAATTCTCAGAAAATCATGCTTATGCATACAGACTTACACCCTATCAATTTCGTGAGGGTGTAATGATGTGTATACGAGATACAAGGCCTAGATCTAAGTTCACAATTCATTAAATCAGCATAAGTGTTTAAAAAATGGATGTTCTAGCTTTATTTTGCGTTTCGGGCTACGCACCTGAAATTCTCAGGGAATCATGTTTATGTATACAGACTCACACCCTATCAATTTCGTGAGTGTGTGATTATGCGTATACGAGATACAAGGCCTAGATCTCAGTTCACAATTCATTAAATATACTAATGTTTTACAAAATTCGATCTTCTATCATTATTTTGTGTTTCGGGCTTCGCACCTGAAATTCTCAGAGAACCATGCTTATGCATACAGACTCACACCCGATCAATTTCATGAGGGTGTGATAATGCGTATACGAGATACAAGGCCTAGATCTGTGTTCAAAATTCATTTAAAGACTCACACCCTATCTATTTCATGAGGGTGTGATAATGCGTATACGAGATACAAGGCCTAGATCTGTGTTCACAATTCATTAAATCAGCATAAGTGTTTGAAAATTCGATGTTCTAGCTTTATTTTGTGTTTCGGGCTAAGTACCTGAAATTCTCAGAGAATCATTTTTATGTATACAGACTCACACCCTACCAATTTCTTGAGGGTGTGATAATGCGTATACGAGATACAAGGCCTAGATCTGTATTCATAATTCATTAAATAAACTTAAGTTTTACAAAATTCGATCTTCTAGCATTATTTTGTGTTTCGGGCTACGCAACTGAAATTCTCAGAGAATCATGTTTATGCATACAGACTCAAACCCTATCAATTTCATGAGGATGTGATAATGCGTATATGATATACAAGGCGTAGATCTCAGTTCACAATTCATTGAATCAGCATAAGTGTTTAAAAATTCGATGTTCTAGCTTTATTTTGTGTTTCGGGCTAAGTACCTGAAATTCTCAGGGAATCATGTTTATGTATAAAGACTCAAACCCTATCAATTTCGTGAGGGTGTGATAATGCGTATACGAAATAAAAGGCCTAGATCTGTGTTCACAATTCATTAAATACACTTAAGTTGTACAAAATTCGATCTTCTAGCTTTATTTTGTGTTTCGGGTTACGCACCTGAAATTCTCAGGGAATCATGCTTATGTATACAGACTCGCACCCTATCAATTTCATGAGAATGTGATAATGCGTATACAAGATACAAGGCCTAGATCTAAGTTCACAATTCATTAAATCAGCATAAGTGTTTGAAAATTCGATGTTCTAGCATTATTTTGTGTTTCGAGCTACGCACCTGAAATTCTCAGGGAATCATATTTATGTATACAGACTCACAACCTATCAATTTCGTGAGGGTGTGATAATGCGTATACGAGATACAAGGCCTAGATCTCAGTTCACAGTTTATGAAATATACTAATGTTTTACAAAAATCGATCTTCTATCATTATTTTGTGTTTCGGGCTTCGCACCTGAAATTCTCAGAGAACCATGCTTATGCATACAGACTCACACCCTATCAATTTCATGAGGGTGTGATAATGCGTATACGAGATACAAGGCCTAGATCTAAGTTCACAATTCATTGAATCAGCATAAGTGTTTAAAAATTCGATGTTCTAGCTTTATTTTGTATTTCGGGCTAAGTACCTGAAATTCTCAGAGAATCATTTTTATGTATACAGACTCACACCCTATCAATTTCGTGAGGGTGTGATAATGCGTATACGAGATACAAGGCCTAGATCTGTGTTCATAATTCATTAAATATACTTAAGTTTTACAAAATTCGATCTTCTAGAATTATTTTGTGTTTCGGGCTACACACCTGAAATTCTCAGAGAATCATGCTTATGCATACAGACTTACACCCCATCAATTTCGTGAGGGTGTGATGATGTGTATACGAGATACAAGGCCTAGATCTAAGTTCACAATTCATTAAATCAGCATAAGTGTTTAAAAAATGGATGTTCTAGCTTTATTTTGCGTTTCGGGCTACGCACCTGAAATTCTCAGGGAATCATGTTTATGTATACAGACTCACACCCTATCAATTTCGTGAGTGTGTGATTATGCGTATACGAGATACAAGGCCTAGATCTCAGTTCACAATTCATTAAATATACTAACGTTTTACAAAATTCGATCTTCTATCATTATTTTGTGTTTCGGGCTTCGCACCTGAAATTCTCAGAGAACCATGCTTATGCATACAGACTCACACCCTATCAATTTCATGAGGGTGTGATAATGCGTATACGAGATACAAGGCCTAGATCTGTGTTCAAAATTCATTAAATATACTATAGTTTTACAAAATTCGATCTTCTAGCATTATTTTGTATTTCGGGCAACATACCTGAAATTCTCAAAGAGTCATGCTTATGCATACAGACTCACACCCTATCTATTTCATGAGGGTGTGATAATGCGTATACGAGATACAAGGCCTAAATCTTAGTTCACAATTCATTAAATCAGCATAAGTGTTTGAAAATTCGATGTTCTAGCTTTATTTTGTGTTTCGGGCTACGTACCTGAAATTCTCAGGGAATCATGTTTATGTATACAGACTCACACCCTACCAATTTCTTGAGGGTGTGATAATGCGTATACGAGATACAAGGCCTATATCTGTATTCATAATTCATTAAATACAATTAAGTTTTACAAAATTCGATCTTCTAGCATTATTTTGTGTTTCGGGCTACGCAACTGAAATTCTCAGAGAATCATGTTTATGCATACAGACTCAAACCCTATCAATTTCATGAGGATGTGATAATGCGTATACGATATACAAGGCCTAGATCTAAGTTCACAATTCATTAAATCAGCATAAGTGTTTAAAAATTCGATGTTATAGCTTTATTTTGCGTTTCGGGCTAAGTACCTGAAATTCTCAGGGAATCATGTTTATGTATACAGACTCAAACCCTGTCAATTTCGTGAGGGTTTGATAATGCGTATACGAAATAAAAGGCCTAGATCTGTGTTCACAATTCATTAAATACACTTAAGTTGTACAAAATTCGATCTTCTAGCTTTATTTTGTGTTTCGGGCTACGCACCTGAAATTCTCAGGGAATCATGCTAATGCATACAGACTCAAACCCTATCAATTTCATGAGGATGTGATAATGCGTATACGAGAAACAAGGCCTAGATCTTAGTTCACAATTCATTAAATCAGCATAAGTGTTTAAAAATTCGATGTTCTAGCTTTATTTTGTGTTTCGGGCTACGCACCTGAAATTCTCAGGGAATCATGTTTATGTATACAGACTCAAACCCTATCAATTTCGTGTGGGTGTGATAATGCGTATACGAGATACAAGGCCTAGATCTGTGTTCAAAATTCATTAAATATACTATAGTTTTACAAAATTCGATCTTCTAGCATTATTTTGTATTTCGGGCAACATACCTGAAATTCTCAAAGAGTCATGCTTATGCATACAGACTCACACCCTATCTATTTCATGAGGGTGTGATAATGCGTATACGAGATACAAGGCCTAAATCTTAGTTCACAATTCATTAAATCAGCATAAGTGTTTGAAAATTCGATGTTCTAGCATTATTTTGTGTTTCGGGCTACGCACCTGAAATTCTCAGGGAATCATATTTATGTATACAGACTCACAACCTATCAATTTCGTGAGGATGTGATAATGCGTATACGAGATACAAGGCCTAGATCTCAGTTCACAGTTTATGAAATATACTAGTGTTTTACAAAATTCGATCTTCTATCATTATTTTGTGTTTCGGGCTTCGCACCTGAAATTCTCAGAGAACCATGCTTATGCATACAGACTCACACCCTATTAATTTTAATGAGGGTGTGATAATGCGTATACGAGATACAAGGCCTAGATCTAAGTTCACAATTCATTGAATCAGCATAAGTGTTTAAAAATTCGATGTTCTAGCTTTATTTTGTATTTCGGGCTAAGTACCTGAAATTCTCAGAGAATCATTTTTATGTATACAGACTCACACCCTATCAATTTCGTGAGGGTGTGATAATGCGTATACGAGATACAAGGCCTAGATCTGTGTTCATAATTCATTAAATATACTTAAGTTTTACAAAATTCGATCTTCTAGAATTATTTTGTGTTTCGGGCTACACACCTGAAATTCGCAGAGAATCATGCTTATGCATACAGACTTACACCCCATCAATTTCGTGAGGGTGTGATGATGTGTATACGAGATACAAGGCCTAGATCTAAGTTCACAATTCATTAAATCAGCATAAGTGTTTAAAAAATGGATGTTCTAGCTTTATTTTGCGTCTCGGGCTACGCACCTGAAATTCTCAGGGAATCATGTTTATGTATACAGACTCACACCCTATCAATTTCGTGAGTGTGTGATTATCCGTATACGAGATACAAGGCCTAGATCTCAGTTCACAATTCATTAAATATACTAACGTTTTACAAAATTCGATCTTCTATCATTATTTTGTGTTTCGGGCTTCGCACCTGAAATTCTCAGAGAACCATGCTTATGCATACAGACTCACACCCTATCAATTTCATGAGGGTGTGATAATGCGTATACGAGATACAAGGCCTAGATCTGTGTTCAAAATTCATTAAATATACTATAGTTTTACAAAATTCGATCTTCTAGCATTATTTTGTATTTCGGGCAACATACCTGAAATTCTCAAAGAGTCATGCTTATGCATACAGACTCACACCCTATCTATTTCATGAGGGTGTGATAATGCGTATACGAGATACAAGGCCTAAATCTTAGTTCACAATTCATTAAATCAGCATAAGTGTTTGAAAATTCGATGTTCTAGCATTATTTTGTGTTTCGGGCTACGCACCTGAAATTCTCAGGGAATCATATTTATGTATACAGACTCACAACCTATCAATTTCGTGAGGATGTGATAATGCGTATACGAGATACAAGGCCTAGATCTCAGTTCACAGTTTATGAAATATACTAGTGTTTTACAAAATTCGATCTTCTATCATTATTTTGTGTTTCGGGCTTCGCACCTGAAATTCTCAGAGAACCATGCTTATGCATACAGACTCACACCCTATTAATTTTAATGAGGGTGTGATAATGCGTATACGAGATACAAGGCCTAGATCTAAGTTCACAATTCATTGAATCAGCATAAGTGTTTAAAAATTCGATGTTCTAGCTTTATTTTGTATTTCGGGCTAAGTACCTGAAATTCTCAGAGAATCATTTTTATGTATACAGACTCACACCCTATCAATTTCGTGAGGGTGTGATAATGCGTATACGAGATACAAGGCCTAGATCTGTGTTCATAATTCATTAAATATACTTAAGTTTTACAAAATTCGATCTTCTAGAATTATTTTGTGTTTCGGGCTACACACCTGAAATTCGCAGAGAATCATGCTTATGCATACAGACTTACACCCCATCAATTTCGTGAGGGTGTGATGATGTGTATACGAGATACAAGGCCTAGATCTAAGTTCACAATTCATTAAATCAGCATAAGTGTTTAAAAAATGGATGTTCTAGCTTTATTTTGCGTCTCGGGCTACGCACCTGAAATTCTCAGGGAATCATGTTTATGTATACAGACTCACACCCTATCAATTTCGTGAGTGTGTGATTATCCGTATACGAGATACAAGGCCTAGATCTCAGTTCACAATTCATTAAATATACTAATGTTTTACAAAATTCGATCTTCTATCATTATTTTGTGTTTCGGGCTTCGCACCTGAAATTCTCAGAGAACCATGCTTACAGTGGTGATCGCGGGAGATTACACACTTTTACCGAAGTTTCCGAGGCTTAACCTAAGTTTCCGAATTTCGGAAAAATCCTACCTCAGTTTCCGAATCCTAACTTTACGAAAATTACCGCTTTGACCGAAGTTTCCGAATTATTAAAATTCGGTAGGAAATTTAGGGTAAACCGTGAAAGTTAGGTATTTTAGTTAGGTTTTTTAGGAAAAAGTGTAATATTTCGGGTTTTTCGGGGTAATGGTAGTTTTAAAATTGATTTCAACAAAACGAAATTTCCATTATGTAAACAAAAGAAATGCAACATGTGTTCGGGAATTCATGTGTATCCTGGGGTGTAATTGAGAAGGGGGTGTATCCCTTGAAAATTTCCAAACATAGTCATATACTATTTTATTGGCAATTTGCAATACTAGGGATGTTTTTTTTTCCTGAAATAAATACGCTCACGCTGTTATCCCCTGATTGTCTAGATTCGCACATACAAGTCACAGGGGGCCGTAGCCAGATTTTTTTTTATCTCCATAAAATCATTCTGCAATCAAAATCCCCCCCCCCCTTCCCTCGCTTCATTTAATCAGCTATGTACCACGATTTCCCACATATTCTATATGAAAGATATATGGAATCTGCGGAAAATCGCTGTACGTTACGTAGCTGATTGAATGGAAAGAGGGACACGTCAGTCATTGAAATATTAAAACAAAACCGTGTTTCGACCCCCTGTGTACAATAATAAAAAAAAAGAAAAGATCCGATATTAGAAAAGTATTATAAGAAAAGATCGTTGAACTAAAGAAAAGATCTTATCTAAGAAAAGATCGTTGAATATAAACAATTCGAATTTCCTCTGATCGACGAAGTTGTACTTTTCGCAGTGGAAACACTTCGGCATTTTCAAAAATTCTTAGAGATTTTTTAATTTCAAATTGAGAAAACTAATGTAATTTCAAAAGACAATAAGTAATTTATTATATTCCTACATAAAAAGCCGATTTTACACTGTGTACCGACTATAAACAGAGCTAATGATCGAACTTGTTTGCAATTTCAGGCTAGTTCTATGTGTGTGGTTTTTTTTTATAAATAATTCCTCATTGTGCGAGGGAGGGTGAGGGTGTGTGAGTGTGTGTGTGTGTGTGTGTGTGTGTGGTTTTTTTTTTTTTTTTTGATTTTCTAGAATATCAGCTGTCCTTAGCCTGGGACGTGTGTAATACGTCCCTGCCGTGGTTTTTAAAAATAACAGCATTTTGTACAATGGAGAGGCGTGGAGGGTTTTGTTGTTGTTGTTTTTTATGCAGACCCTCGATCAGGGCTCAATTTTTTCCCCCGTTCTTTAGCGGATGCATGACCAAAGATAATTCAGCCGACCCTTCGGGCTAGATTCTTTTTGGGGAGGTGCAAACTTTCTGGACATTTTTCTTAGGGAGGGGTGCAGTTTTCCTGTCCCTCCCCTCATAAAAATCATTTGGGGTTCCTTTGTCATTCTAAATATTTTATAATTTGTTAGACCAATCTGATAAAATTCTTGTCTAACTACCATTACATGTACAACTCTATATCTAACAAATTCTTTCCAAAGTGTTCTCAATCTTATGACAGCCCTTTGCACTAATTGTGATAGGCAGAATGAAAAATGTGGCCGGTCCGGGGATCAAACCCGAGACCTTCTGCTATGGAGGCAGACGCTCTTAGCAACTGAGCTAACCGGGCACGATCGATAACCGTACCGTCTCACACTATTTATAATTTTTTTACAAGTCCCGAGATACAAATATGTTGCCGGACTCTGTCCGAAAACCTGTTATTGTCTGCAATCTTGAGGTAAATACTCCTATGCAATATCTGTCATAAAGGAATAAATTATACCCAACTATTCATTCAAAGTATTCATACTGAATCTTCTACACAGTTTCATAAAAAAGTATATTATGACCTTGACCTCTTACCTTTATTTAAGAGCATAATACACCCTTGGGTCCTAAGAGATAATTATGTTAAATGTTTTTTGAAAACCATGTAGAAGGGAAAATGTTTTGTCACAAAGTTTTGCCAAGAAAGTCTATTGTTACCTTGACCTCTGATCTAGATTCAGGTCATTAAAAAAAACCTCGAGTGCTACGTATACGTAACAATTCTGCAAGCAACACAATAAAATTGATAATCAGGAGGACCGAAAACTGATTTGTTCAAGGAAAGGGCAAGTTGCTCGTTGCAGATTTACCCTCAATATGTGACTTTGATTTTGAAGTTAACCTTAACATAGATACTGAATAACAGACATTGAATAAAGTTTTCCGCATATATGCATGTTGTATTTGCTTTGCAGTGAGTAAAGTAGAAATCAAAAGGAAGTGTAACATAATGAACTGATGAGCATGATCATGTATAAACTGATATTCAAATAAGTGATCTAATGATTCTAATCACATCATCAATATAAATTTACATGTGTAAAAATGATCTATAGACCTTTGACTGATCCAACTTCTGTAAGTGCTTGGTAATTTTTTTGCATTTTGTGCTGATATGTTTGTGTACATGTATATACATTTTTGCAAAGATTTTTAACACTTTCAATTTCATTGTAATTATTATAGCATATTCAGCTCAAGTATAATGTGGGTCAATATTCAACACCTTCTAGGTCAAGAAGGTATAGCTAAAAAAAAACATTAGATACCAAAACCCAGTTGCTTTACAATTTATTTCCTTTCTTGCAACTGATGAAGTACATGTAGAATACTATCAATCTGACAATAAGAAATTTACAACTGTAACTGTCAAAAGACAGCAAGTGTGAATGGCAGTAGATGGTAAATTACTGTCTACATTTGAGTACAAGAATAACACTGTTCAAGAACAGGTATGTCACATATCACATGTTTGAGCATAAAACATTGCCTTGACCTTGAAAATAAACTTGACCTAGACTAAAGCCTCTAAACATACTTCATTCTGATGCATATCAATTAGCTATAGATACTGTAGCCATATATTATTATATGATCATGTATCTTCAATGAACATCCCCCTCCCTTTTCACTTAAGTTCACAACTATGTGACACATGATGTAAAAACCTGTGACATATATCATAGGGCTGGTAAAAAACTCTGATTCATCAATGCATCACAATATTTTTTTTTTCGCGATCCAAGTATCGATATATCCGAACACACCAAAGTTAAAATTAACAAAAAAAATATTTATTGAATTTTCTGGATTTTTGTCCCTCACGCCAAAAACAAATATAACTTTCAGAGAAAATGAAAGTACATGTAACATTCGGAGAAAGTGAAATATGGCTACGGGGAAGTGGATTAAGTTAGAAATGCCAAGTACAGCACAAGATTGATGTGGTAAACATTTGGTTTCCTGGTTTATTAAGTACAAGTTATAGGAATTGGGAAAATTCTGGTCCGAAAGCTAATATTGAATACATATAACCTGTTGAATGAAAAAAAGCTACTTATATATGATGAAGATAAATAGCATCAAATAGGATTTTGAGAAGGTTTTATCAATTTACTTAGTATTGCAATACATATTATATCCGATATCAGGTATCATGATACATATCGGATCGGCTGGGTGCAGTATTGTCCCTGCCCTAATATATCACATGCCGATTTCTTGAATTATACAATGTTTCAAAACATTTTGATGAAAAATACATGAAATTTTAAAATTTTTAACTAAAAATGCGTCGTAATGATCTTTGACCTTGAAAGTGACCTTGACCTGCTGAGTCTCACCATGCTTTACTATCTCTGCAAGTTTAAAAAAAAATGTTTGATGTATATCAAGTAAGTTACAGACAAATATGTGACAGACTGACAAACAGACAGACAATCAGAGACAGATGAACAAACAGCATTACTAAGTGATTTTTATATAGCTACATTAAATTTCTCAATCTGAGTAAATCAGAAACCACATGTTTTTGCCATTCCACATACATGTATTACATGCCATATAAAACTGTTAATTTTTCTTCATCTTGTCTTGATTCTGGTGTCCAAGTTACACAAATTATGAAGGAAGGAAGCTATGCCACACCAATCCATGATCACTCACTTCTGTTTGACCATGTTGTATGTGTTGACTCTCATTATCCTGAAATAAAACGAGTACAACTTTTGAATGAAATAGAAAAAATATGTGATGATAACAAACATCTAAATAACATCATCTAACAATAAATCATGAAGGTAAATTCCTATCATTACCAAATAGATATTATTGTATAGTTCTCACTTAGTCGTAAATTATATGGTTATATGGTAGAGGAATAAATTAATGCAATCATATTTTAGAAACAAATAAAACACTGCTAAAGACAGTATGGCTGGATTGCAAAGTAAGCTTTTGTCCTTAACTGGGTCAAGGTCAGGTCAAATGTTACTGCATAAATTGAAAGGATTTGTCAGTATAATATTATGTTTCTACTATGTTTATAGCTCCTGAGATTTTGGTTCAATCATAAACTTAAGCAAAATCATTAACTAGGTCAAAGCCCTAGGTCAAGGTCACTAGGTCAAATGTTACGAGATAAATTGAAAGGTCTTGTCAAAGGCAACCTACTAGGGCTGAGTGTCGCTGGTCAAATTTGTATTGCGATATTTAGGAAAATATTGCAATATCTTGCAATATTTTATAACATTGTCATTGATATTCCTTATCTTTTTCATTTTCCTTATACTTCAATTCTGCTAGTGCATTTATTATCGTACATGTAATGCGCGTTAACGCAAACTTGCTGTGTGTTGCAAGAATGTGATAATTCTGCCTGCTAGGACAATGGCAGACACTCATGGACATACAGACAGTGCAAAACGTCACTCAAAAACTTACTACCCTTATCAAATAAATGAGAGGAAAGGCTCACATCCGAGAATTTCAAACACAACGACGTTGTACTTTTAACAATCTGCCAATCATGAACTAGATACTTGCTAAGAATCGAGCTAATATGTTCAAGTCTTTCTTGCAAATTGGTATACCAAAATAAATGATTATTTTCTTTTGTCTTTGACCTGTGCAGTGTGTTGACGTAAGGTTAAACAAGCGTCAGGCTGTGTAGCATAGTACGGACACTTCATCTTGTTTAAAAATGGCTAGTCAGAAAATTGTACAATTTAAATGACCCTAGCTATTGATGTATTTTGAGAAGTAATTCACGTTCGCTAAAAATACCGTCAAAAACCGGTTTTTGAAAACAAATACCTTGGTATGTATTGCGAAGCCTGGTATCACAATATACCGGTATACCCACGATAACACCGCTCAGCCCTACAACCTACATGTACCAGTATAACATAAAGTTTCTACTGCATAAAGTTCCTTAGATTTTGCTTTAACCAGACACTTCAACCAAAATCTTTAGCTATGTCAAAGTCCAAGGTCAAGGTAAAGTTTCTTAGATTTTGCTTTAACCAGAACCTTTAACCAAAATGTTGACAACGGATGACAGACAGTCGGATAGACAGACAGGCGGACATCGTCAATCTTTTGACTGGAATTGCTTTGCAATCAAGCCAAATACTTTTTAGATGGGAGCATTTTCAATGTCTATCTTGTCTTCGGGCCAGTGGTTGAATTTTTTTTGTAAAGACTGGTGGACAGTTCTTAATTTTGTTATTCAGGCACAAACTGTTCTAATATGCTGCTATTTACTGATAGTCCTAACCCGAGTAAGGATCGATCTATCAGTCAATTATTACACTGCCGTCGACTAACTCGAGTATGGACTATCGGTCAACGGTAGCATAAAAACTGTTATATTATACTGCCGTTGACTGATAGTCCCTACCTGAGTAAGGATTATCAGTCAACAGCAGCATAATAAAACGGTCCGAGCCCGAATCACAAAACGAAATAGATATTATACATCATCAGATCATTTTACATGTACTACGTGTACTAACCTACCGTTGAATTTCCAGAATACCGGGCCAGTGCAATCCGTACGTCAATCGTTGATTATTGGATTGAATGCAGTGGCTCTGACAGATTCCTTCATTATGTTTGGACCATGTTTGTTGTTGTTTTGATACGTACTATATACATCCTTGGTACCATTCATCAGTACATGTACATGCATGCAACAATTCAACCATGCACATCTTGCATATTCTTTGATACCTTGCTGTCAGTACAGACATTTCACCAGTCTGTTCTTCAATGTGTAACAAGGCTATGATCATTCTTCATCAAATTCCTGACTGTTTCGTGCATTTCATCAAGGGAGAAATATAAAACATCAAGTTTTACTGCTACAAAAATTCGATCGTAGTAATGTTTTGAAACCGAAAGTAGACCTAGAACATTCCGAATCCGACAAACTGCAGAGCTATACATATAGGTGTCATCCAAGGAAATAAAAACCTTCTTTGTATGATTAATCATTTAGCTCAATTTGAGTGACTTCCAATCCTTCAATAATTATCAATTTGGTCTCGTTGGATTTGGACACCTTTGACACACATAAAAATAATAGAAAAAAGGGGGGTCATGCATACCGTTTTCTCACAAATTCCACTTTTTTACATCACCCCTCTATCCATTTCGAAAATTTTACAAATTTCATCTATTTTTAAATCGATCTATAGATTGCATAAAAGACAAAAACAGGTTCAAAACTCAATTTATCCCGACTACAGGGAATGGTACATTGATTTCATGTGCTATTTTTAAATTTTCAATAGTTTTGACCAATGGTGTGACACCTTTTATTCTGCCCTGTTCACCAGTCAAAACTGAGGGGATTCCCCGCTAAAACGATTTCCTTGGAATACACCTATAAAAAAAAGGGGGAAAAATAAAATTAAAAAACAGAGAGAGAGAGATAAAGCTGTTTTATTATCATAATTATGCAGTATGTAATTTCTCGGTAGTGAGTGAAAAAATGTACATGTATGTCTGAGTTTGATTGGGGAGGGGGGGGATGACCCAGACCACGTCTAAAGGCAAAGGAGAGGGATCACTTGTCTTTATATTAAAATTATCCTAGAATATATCTTATATATTTTCTATTATTTGAGGAAATTAACCTCGACTAATCGTAAAAAAAATTACAGATCCGTGGTTTGCAATGATAGAAAACGAAAATGAATTTTATCGTCACTTTATGGTGCAAATGATGCTCGTTAGACAATCAAATTGATTCAGTTGTACATTTGATGCCTTCAAATGAAAAACAATTTCGAAATAATATATTTATTTAAACAAACAAACAATAATAATAAATATTCACGCAGCCTCGTTTTGGATTTCGGGTAAATACAATTATTTAGGTTATTCCGGTGAAATTCGGAAAGTTAGGAATTTTAGGTAACATCGGTAAATTTAGGGCGGAATTTTGCCCGAAGTTTCCGAATTACCAGTTTTTCCTAACGAAGTTTCCGAGGTGTGCCCGAAGTTTCCGAAAAACAGTGTGTAAACTACTACGATCACCACTGTATTATGATTTTGAATTTCGTTTTTACCTGCAGATTCATTAGAGCAGTATTGTGCCCATTATTAACTGTCCAAATCTGTTTGTTCTTTTTTTGTATCATGAGAGTGTGTTTGGTTGTGATCACTGTTGTGCTACATAGCCAATTGTGCCTCACATGAAATTCATATGAAATGAGCATCATGTAAATTTCACATGAAAGTTCATGTAAAATTCATATAAATTTCACATAAGATTTATGTGAAAAATATTTCACATGAATTTCGCATAAATTTCCTTCACATGAATTTCACATGAATTTTTCTAAGTGACCTTCACAGGAAACTGAATTCACATAACATCAATTTAAAAATCTTCACATGAATTTCATGTGAAAAATTTCATGTGAATGTCATGTTCGTGCTCGTTTCACATAAATTTCATGTGAACTTTCATGTAAAGTTCATGTAAATTTCATATGAATTTCATATGAGGCACAATTTGCTGTGATGTATGGATTCTCTGCTTCTTTTCCTTGTTTTGTACCTGTTTATGTTTCATATGCCTGTCTTTTGATTATAACTTTGAGCTCTGATTTTGACGGTGTATTTTACTTTCATCTTCTGGATTCACAATCACAAAGAATCTACTCAGAATGTTTGCAATGTTATTGATTGCATACTCAGGTGCTATTGAATTTGAAGACGTTTAACATACTCAGATGCTATTAAATTTGAAGACTTTTAACATTAAAACAGGGATGAGTTATGTTATCGTTGTGTCTGTTTTGTATTTTACGTTGATGTGGTCATTGGAAGGTAGATTTTCTTTTTTAAAGTAATATAAAGGGTTTCTAATAAATCAGTTGAATTGGAAATGTGGTCGATGCAAATTCTTATTTGAATTTCAGAATGGGGCTCTTTAAACGTAACACGAATATTTACATTGCATATGTATCGATTGAATATCTAAATATTGTATTGAAGTTTTATTCAACACAGTTTACACGTTGAACGACATTTCATCTGTGAAGTCCGACTACCGCACACACTATGGTCATGACAGATACTCTTGGAATCGTCAGCACATGTCCTGTTAATAACTGAAATAATTGAATGAAATGAATAATTCACATAAAAACAGATATGTAGGTATACTGTAAACATGCTGGTAATTTTCACGAACTGTCCATTACACCAGTACGTGTGGGGGTATGTATGGCGAAATCAGGAGTATTCCCTTAAGTTTTTTATACTGGTTGTAATTTTCACGCGGGGTTATTTTCGCGAAAATACATAAATACAATCGAGAAAAGCGCGAAAATATCCCTCACGCGAAAATGAACACGTTTCATTTATTAAGGAGACTCACACCTTATGAATTTCGTGAGGATGTGATAATGCGTATACGAGATACAAGGCCTAGATCTGTGTTCATAATTCATTAAATATACTTAAGTTTTACAAAATTCGATCTTCTAGCATTATTTTGTGTTTCGGGCTAGACACCTGAAATACTCAGAGAATCATGCTAATGCATACAGACTCACACCCTATCAATTTCATGAGGATGTGATAATGCGTATACGAGATACAAGGCCTAGATCTTAGTTCACAATTCATTAAATCAGCATAAGTGTTTAAAAATTCGATGTTCTAGCTTTATTTTGTGTTTCGGGCTACGCACCTGAAATTCTCAGGGAATCATGTTTATGTATACAGACTCAAACCCTATCAATTTCGTGTGGGTGTGATAATGCGTATACGAGATACAAGGCCTAGATCTGTGTTCAAAATTCATTAAATATACTATAGTTTTACAAAATTCGATCTTCTAGCATTATTTTGTATTTCGGGCAACATACCTGAAATTCTCAAAGAGTCATGCTTATGCATACAGACTCACACCCTATCTATTTCATGAGGGTGTGATAATGCGTATACGAGATACAAGGCCAAGATCTTAGTTCACAATTCATTAAATCAGCATAAGTGTTTGAAAATTCGATGTTCTAGCTTTATTTTGTGTTTCGGGCTAAGTACCTGAAATTCTCAGGGAATCATGTTTATGTATACAGACTCACACCCTACCAATTTCTTGAGGGTGTGATAATGCTTATACGAGATACAAGGCCTAGATCTGTATTCATAATTCATTAAATATACTTAAGTTTTACAAAATTCGATCTTCTAGCATTATTTTGTGTTTCGGGCTACGCAACTGAAATTCTCAGAGAATCATGTTTATGCATACAGACTCAAACCCTTTCAATTTCATGAGGATGTGATAATGCGTATACGATATACAAGGCCTAGATCTCAGTTCACAATTCATTGAATCAGCATAAGTGTTTAAAAATTCGATGTTCTAGCTTTATTTTGTGTTTCGGGCTAAGTACCTGAAATTCTCAGGGAATCATGTTTATGTATACAGACTCAAACTCTATCAATTTCGTGAGGGTGTGATAATGCGTATACGAAATAAAAGGCCTAGATCTGTGTTCACAATTCATTAAATACACTTAAGTTGTACAAAATTCGATCTTCTAGCATTATTTTGTGTTTCGGGCTACGCAACTGAAATTCTCAGGGAATCATGCTTATGTATACAGACTCGCACCCTATCAATTTCATGAGAATGTGATAATGCGTATACAAGATACAAGGCCTAGATCTAAGTTCACAATTCATTAAATCAGCATAAGTGTTTGAAAATTCGATGTTCTAGAATTATTTTGTGTTTCGGGCTACGCACCTGAAATTCTCAGGGAATCATATTTATGTATACAGACTCACAACCTATCAATTTCGTGAGGGTGTGATAATGCGTATACGAGATACAAGGCCTAGATCTCAGTTCACAGTTTATGAAATATACTAATGTTTTACAAAATTCGATCTTCTATCATTATTTTGTGTTTCGGGCTTCGCACCTGAAATTCTCAGAGAACCATGCTTATGCATACAGACTCACATCCTATCAATTTCATGAGGGTGTGATAATGCGTAAACGAGATACAAGGCCTAGATCTTAGTTCACAATTCATTAAATCAGCATAAGTGTTTAAAAATTCGATGTTCTATCTTTATTTTGTGTTTCGGGCTACGCACCTGAAATTCTCAGGGAATCATGTTTATGTATACAGACTCACACCCTATCAATTTCGTGAGGGTATGATAATGCGTATACGAGATACAAGGCCTAGATCTGTATTCATAATTCATTAAATATACTTAAGTTTTACAAATTACGATATTCTAGCATTATTTTGTGTTTCGGGCTACGCAACTGAAATTCTCAGAGAATCATGTTTATGCATACAGACTCAAACCCTATCAATTTCATGAGGATGTGATAATGCGTATACGATATACAAGGCCTAGATCTTGGTTCACAATTCATTAAATCAGCATAAATGTTTGAAAATTCGATGTTCTAGCATTATTTTGTGTTTCGGGCTACGCACCTGAAATTCTCAGGGAATCATGTTTATGTATACAGACTCACATCCTATCAATTTCGTGAGGGTGTGATAATGCGTATACGAGATACAAGGCCTAGATCTGTGTTCATAATTCATTAAATATACTTAAGTTTTACAAATTACGATCTTCTAGCATTATTTTGTGTTTCAGGCTAAGCACCTGAAATTCTCAGGGAATCATGTTTATGTATACAGACTCACACCCAATGAATTTCGTGAGGGTTTGATAATGCGTATACAAGATACAAGGCCTAGATCTGTGTTCATAATTCATTGAATATACTTTAGTTTTACAAAATTCGATCTTCTAGCATTATTTTGTGTTTCGGGCTACATACCTGAAATTCTCAGAGAGTCATGCTTATGCATACAGACTCACATCCTATGAATGTCATGAGGATGTGATAATGCGTATACGAGATACAAGGCCTAGATCTTAGTTCACAATTCATTAAATCAGCATAAGTGTTTGAAAATTCGATCTTCTAGCATTATTTTATGTTTCGGGCTACGGAACTGAAATTCTCAGAGAATCATGTTTATGCATACAGACTCAAACCCTATCAATTTCATGAGGATGTGATAATGCGTATACGATATACAAGAATCATGTTTATGTATACAGACTCACACCCTATCAATTTCATGAGGATGTGATAATGCGTATACGATATACAAGGCCTAGATCTGTATTCATAATTCATTAAATATACTTAAGTTTTACAAAATTCGATCTTCTAGCATTATTTTGTGTTTCGGGCTACGCACCTGAAATTCTCAGGGAATCATATTTATGTATACAGACTCACAACCTATCAATTTCGTGAGGGTGTGATAATGCGTATACGAGATACAAGGCCTAGATCTCAGTTCACAGTTTATGAAATATACTAATGTTTTACAAAATTCGATCTTCTATCATTATTTTGTGTTTCGGGCTTCGCACCTGAAATTCTCAGAGAACCATGCTTATGCATACAGACTCACATCCTATCAATTTCATGAGGGTGTGATAATGCGTATACGAGATACAAGGCCTAGATCTAAGTTCACAATTCATTGAATCAGCATAAGTGTTAAAAAATTCGATGTTCTAGCTTTATTTTGTGTTTCGGGCTACTCACCTGAAATTCTCAGCGAATCATGTTTATGTATAGAGAATCACACCCAATGAATTTCGTGAGGGTTTGATAATGCGTATACGAGATACAAGGCCTAGATCTGTGTTCATAATTCATTAAATATACTTTAGTTTTACAAAATTCGATCTTCTAGCATTACTTTGTGTTTCGGTCTACGCAACTGAAATTCTCAGAGAATCATGCTTATGCATACAGACTCAAACCCTATCAATTTCATGAGGATGTGATAATGCGTATACGATATACAAGGCCTAGATCTTAGTTCACAATTCATTAAATCAGCATAAGTGTTTGAAAATTCGATGTTCTAGCATTATTTTGTGTTTCGGGCTACGCACCTGAAATTCTCAGGGAATCATGTTTATGTATACAGACTAACACCCAATGAATTTCGTGAGGGTTTGATAATGCGTATACGAGATACAAGGCCTAGATCTGTGTTCAATATTCATTAAATATACTTTAGTTTTACAAAATTCGATCTTCTAGCATTATTTTGTTTTTCGGGCTACATACCTGAAAATCTCAGAGAATCATGCTTATGCATACAGACTCACACCCTATCAATTTTATGAGGGTGTGATAATGCGTATACGAGATACAAGGCCTAGATCTTAGTTCACAATTCATTAAATCAGCATAAGTGTTTGAAAATTCGATGTTCTAGCATTATTGTGTGTTTCGGGCTACGCACCTGAAATTCTCAGGAAATCATGTTTATATATACAGACTCACACCCTATCAATTTTGTGAGGGTGTGATAATGCGTATACGAGATACAAGGCCTAGATATGTGTTCATAATTCATGAAATATATTTAAGTTTTACAAAATTCGATCTTCTAGCATTATTTTGTGTTTCGGTCTACGCAACTGAAATTCTCATAGAATCATGTTTATGCATACAGACTCAAATCCTATCAATTTCATGAGGATGTAATAATGCGTATACGATATACAAGGCTTAGATCTTAGTTCACAATTCAATAAATCAGCATAAGTGTTTGAAAATTCGATGTTCTAGCATTATTTTGTGTTTATGGCTACGCACCTGAAATTCTCAGGGAATCATGTTTATGTATACAGACTCACACCCTATCAATTTCGAGAGGGTATGATAATGCGTATACGAGATACAAGGCCTAGATCTGTATTCATAATTCATTAAATATACTTAAGTTTTACAAAATTCGATGTTTATTATTATTTTGTGTTTCGGGCTACGCAACTGATATTCTCAGAGAATCATGTTTATGCATACAGACTCAAACCCTATCAATTTCATGAGGATGTGATAATGCATATACGATATTCAAGGCCTAGATCTTAGTTCACAATTCATTAAATCAGCATAAGTGTTTGAAAATTCGATGTTCTAGCATTATTGTGTGTTTCGGGCTACGCACCTGAAATTCTCAGGGAATCATGTTTATGTATACAGACTCAGATCCTATCAATTTCGTGAGGGTGTGATAATGCGTATACGAGATATAAGGCCTAGATCTGTGTTCATAATTCATTAAATATACTTAAGTTTTACAAAATTCGATCTTCTAGCATTATTTTGTGTTACGGGCTACACACCTGAAATTCTCAGAGAATCATGCTTATGTAAACAGACTCACACCCTATCAATTTCGTGAGGGTGTGATAATGCGTATACGAGATACAAGGCCTAGATCTGTGTTCATAATTCATTAAATATACCTAAGTTTTACAAAATTCGATCTTCTAGCATTATTTTGTGTTTCAGACTTAGCACCTGAAATTCTCAGGGAATCATGTTTATGTATACAGACTCACACCCAATGAATTTCGTGAGGGTTTGATCATGCATATACGAGATACAAGGCCTAGATCTGTGTTTATAATTGATGAAATATACTTTAGCTTTACAAAATTCGATCTTCTAGCATTATTTTATGTTTCGGGGTACATACTTGAAATTCCCAGAGATTCATGCTTCTGCATACAGACTCACACCCTATCAATTTCATGAGGGTTTGATAATGCGTATACGAGATACAAGGCCTAGATCTTAGTTCACAGTTCATTAAATCAGCATAAGTGTTTGAAAATTCGATGTTCTAGCATTATTTTGTGTTTCGGGCTACGCACCTGGAATTCTCAGAGAACCATGCTCATGCATACAGACTCACACCCTATCAATTTCATGAGGGTGTGATAATGCGTATACGAGATACAAGGCCTAGATCTAAGTTCTTAATTCATTTAATCAGCATAAGTGTTTAAAAATTCGATGTTCTAGCTTTATTTTGTGTTTCGGGCTAAGCACCTGAAATTCTCAGAGAGTCATGCTTATGCATACAGACTCACACCCTATCAATTTCGTGAGGATGTGATAATGCGTATACGAGATAAAAGGCCTAGATCTGTGTTCATAATTCACTAAATATACTTAAGTTTTACAAAATTCGATCTTCTAGCATTATTTTGTGTGTTCGGGCTGCACACCTAAAATTCTCAGAGAGTCATGCTTATGCATACAGACTCACACCCTACCAATTTCATGAGGGTGTGATAATGCGTATACGAGATACAAGGCCTAGATCTTAGTTCACAATTCATTAAATCAGCATAAGTGTTAAAAAATTCGATGTTCTAGCTTTATTTTGTGTTTCGGGCTACTCACCTGAAATTCTCAGCGAATCATGTTTATGTATAGAGAATCACACCCAATGAATTTCGTGAGGGTTTGATAATGCGTATACGAGATACAAGACCTAGATCTGTGTTCATAATTCATTAAATATACTTTAGTTTTACAAAATTCGATCTTCTAGCATTACTTTGTGTTTCGGTCTACGCAACTGAAATTCTCAGAGAATCATGCTTATGCATACAGACTCAAACCCTATCAATTTCATGAGGATGTAATAATTCGTATACGATATACAAGGAATATTTCTCAGTTCACAATTCAATAAATCAGCATAAGTGTTTGAAAATTCGATCTTCTAGCATTATTTTGTGTTTCGGGCTACATACCTGAAATTCTCAGAGAGTCATGCTTATGCATACAGACTCACATCCTATCAATTTCATGAGGGTGTGATAATGCGTATACGAGATACAAGGCCTAGATCTTAGTTCACAATTCATTAAATCAGCATAAGTGTTTAAAAATTCGATGTTCTATCTTTATTTTGTGTTTCGGGCTACGCACCTGAAATTCTCAGGGAATCATGTTTATGTATTCATTAAATCAGCATAAGTGTTTGAAAATTCGATGTTCTAGCATTATTTTGTGTTTCGGGCTACGCACCTGAAATTCTCAGGGAATCATGTTTATGTATACAGACTCACATCCTATCAATTTCGTGAGGGTGTGATAATGCGTATACGAGATACAAGGCCTAGATCTGTGTTCATAATTCATTTAATATACTTAAGTTTTACAAAATTCGATCTTCTAGCATTATTTTGTGTTTCGGGCTACACACCTGAAATTCTCAGAGAGTCATGCTTATGCATACAGACTCACATCCTATGAATGTCATGAGGATGTGATGATGCGTATACGAGATACAAGGCCTAGATCTTAGTTCACAATTCATTAAATCAGCATAAGTGTTTGAAAATTCGATGTTCTAGCTTTATTTTGTGTTTCGGGCTACGCACCTGAAATTCTCAGGGATTCATGTTTATATATACAGACTCACACCCTATCAATTTCGTGAGGGTGTGATAATGCGTATATGAGATACAAGTCTGTGTTCATAATTCATTAAATATACTTAAGTTTTACAAAATTCGATCTTCTAGCATTATTTTATGTTTCGGGCTACGGAACTGAAATTCTCAGAGAATCATGTTTATGCATACAGACTCACACCCTATCAATTTCATGAGGATGTGATAATGCGTATACGATATACAAGACCTAGATCTTACTTCACAATTCATTAAACCAGCAAAAGTATTTGAAAATTCGATCTTCTAGCATTATTTTGTGTTTATGGCTAAGCACCTGAAATTCTCAGGGAATCAATTTTATGTATACAGACTCACACCCTATCAATTTCGTGAGGGTATGATAATGCGTATACGAGATACAAGGCCTAGATCTGTATTCATAATTCATTAAATATACTTAAGTTTTACAAAATTCGATCTTCTAGCATTATTTTGTGTTTCTGGCTACGCAACTGAAATTCTCAGAGAATCATGTTTATGCATACAGACTCAAACCCTATCAATTTCATGAGGATGTGATAATGCGTATACGATATACAAGGCCTAGATCTTAGTTCACAATTCATTAAATCAGCATAAGTGTTTGAAAATTCGATGTTCTAGCATTATTTTGTGTTTCGGGCTACGCACCTGAAATTCTCAGGGAATCATGTTTATGTATACAGACTCACATCCTATCAATTTCGTGAGGGTGTGATAATGCGTATACGAGATACAAGGCCTAGATCTGTGTTCATAATTCATTAAATATACTTAAGTTTTACAAATTACGATCTTCTAGCATTATTTTGTGTTTCAGGCTAAGCACCTGAAATTCTCAGGGAATCATGTTTATGTATAAAGACTCACACCCAATGAATTTCGTGAGGGTTTGATAATGCGTATACAAGATACAAGGCCTAGATCTGTATTCATAATTCATTAAATATACTTAAGTTTTACAAAATTCGATCTTCTAGCATTATTTTGTGTTTCGGGCTACGCAACTGAAATTCTCAGAGAATCATGTTTATGCATACAGACTCAAACCCTATCAATTTCATGAGGATGTGATAATGCATATACGATATACAAGGCCTAGATCTTAGTTCACAATTCATTAAATCAGCATAAGTGTTTGAAAATTCGATGTTCTAGCATTATTTTGTGTTTCGGGCTACGCACCTGAAATTCTCAGGGAATCATGTTTATGTATACAGACTCAGATCCTATGAATTTCGTGAGGGTGTGATAATGCGTATACGAGATACAAGGCCTAGATCTGTGTTCATAATTCATTAAATATACTTAAGTTTTACAAATTACGATCTTCTAGCATTATTTTGTGTTTCAGGATAAGCACCTGAAATTCTCAGGGAATCATGTTTATGTATACAGACTCACACCCAATGAATTTCGTGAGGGTTTGATAATGCGTATACAAGATACAAGGCCTAGATCTGTGTTCATAATTCATTAAATATACTTTAGTTTTACAAAATTCGATCTTCAAGCATTATTTTGTGTTTCGGGCTACATACCTGAAATTCTCAGAGAGTCATGCTTATGCATACAGACTCACATCCTAAGAATTTCATGAGGATGTGATAATGCGTATACGAGATACAAGGCCTAGATCTTAGTTCACAATTCATTAAATCAGCATAAGTGTTTGAAAATTCGATGTTCTAGCTTTATTTTGTGTTTCGGGCTACGCACCTGAAATTCTCAGGGAATCAGGTTTATATATACAGACTCACACCCTATCAATTTCGTGAGGGTTTGATAATGCGTATATGAGATACAAGTCTGTGTTCATAATTCATTAAATATACTTAAGTTTTACAAAATTCGATCTTCTAGCATTATTTTATGTTTCGGGCTACGGAACTGAAATTCTCAGAGAATCATGTTTATGCATACAGACTCACACCCTATCAATTTCATGAGGATGTGATAATGCGTATACGATATACAAGGCCTAGATCTTACTTCACAATTCATTAAACCAGCAAAAGTATTTGAAAATTCGATCTTCTAGCATTATTTTGTGTTTATGGCTAAGCACCTGAAATTCTCAGGGAATCAATTTTATGTATACAGACTCACACCCTATCAATTTCGTGAGGGTATGATAATGCGTATACGAGATACAAGGCCTAGATCTGTATTCATAATTCATTAAATATACTTAAGTTTTACAAAATTCGATCTTCTAGCATTATTTTGTGTTTCTGGCTACGCAACTGAAATTCTCAGAGAATCATGTTTATGCATACAGACTCAAACCCTATCAATTTCATGAGGATGTGATAATGCGTATACGATATACAAGGCCTAGATCTTAGTTCACAATTCATTAAATCAGCATAAGTGTTTGAAAATTCGATGTTCTAGCATTATTTTGTGTTTCGGGCTACGCACCTGAAATTCTCAGGGAATCATGTTTATGTATACAGACTCACATCCTATCAATTTCGTGAGGGTGTGATAATGCGTATACGAGATACAAGGCCTAGATCTGTGTTCATAATTCATTAAATATACTTAAGTTTTACAAATTACGATCTTCTAGCATTATTTTGTGTTTCAGGCTAAGCACCTGAAATTCTCAGGGAATCATGTTTATGTATAAAGACTCACACCCAATGAATTTCGTGAGGGTTTGATAATGCGTATACAAGATACAAGGCCTAGATCTGTATTCATAATTCATTAAATATACTTAAGTTTTACAAAATTCGATCTTCTAGCATTATTTTGTGTTTCGGGCTACGCAACTGAAATTCTCAGAGAATCATGTTTATGCATACAGACTCAAACCCTATCAATTTCATGAGGATGTGATAATGCATATACGATATACAAGGCCTAGATCTTAGTTCACAATTCATTAAATCAGCATAAGTGTTTGAAAATTCGATGTTCTAGCATTATTTTGTGTTTCGGGCTACGCACCTGAAATTCTCAGGGAATCATGTTTATGTATACAGACTCAGATCCTATGAATTTCGTGAGGGTGTGATAATGCGTATACGAGATACAAGGCCTAGATCTGTGTTCATAATTCATTAAATATACTTAAGTTTTACAAATTACGATCTTCTAGCATTATTTTGTGTTTCAGGATAAGCACCTGAAATTCTCAGGGAATCATGTTTATGTATACAGACTCACACCCAATGAATTTCGTGAGGGTTTGATAATGCGTATACAAGATACAAGGCCTAGATCTGTGTTCATAATTCATTAAATATACTTTAGTTTTACAAAATTCGATCTTCAAGCATTATTTTGTGTTTCGGGCTACATACCTGAAATTCTCAGAGAGTCATGCTTATGCATACAGACTCACATCCTAAGAATTTCATGAGGATGTGATAATGCGTATACGAGATACAAGGCCTAGATCTTAGTTCACAATTCATTAAATCAGCATAAGTGTTTGAAAATTCGATGTTCTAGCTTTATTTTGTGTTTCGGGCTACGCACCTGAAATTCTCAGGGAATCAGGTTTATATATACAGACTCACACCCTATCAATTTCGTGAGGGTTTGATAATGCGTATACGAGATACAAGGCCTAGATCTGTGTTCATAATTCATAAAATATACCTAAGTTTTACAAAATTCGATCTTCTAGTATTATTTTGTGTTTCAGGCTTAGCACCTGAAATTCTCAGGGAATCATGTTTATGTATACAGACTCACACCCAATGAATTTCGTGAGGGTTTGATCATGCGTATACGAGATACAAGGCCTAGATCTGTGTTTATAATCGATGAAATATACTTTAGCTTTACAAAATTCGATCTTCTTGCATTATTTTATGTTTCGGGCTACATACCTGAAATTCCCAGAGAGTCATGCTTCTGCATACAGACTCACACCCTATCAATTTCATGAGGGTTTGATAATGCGTATTCGAGATACAATGCCTAGATCTTAGTTCACAGTTCATTAAATCAGCATAAGTGTTTGAAAATTCGATGTTCTAGCATTATTTTGTGTTTCGGGCTACGCACCTGAAATTCTCAGGGAATCATGTTTATGTAAACAGACTCACATCCTATCAATTTCGTGAGGGTGTGATAATGCGTATACGAGATACAAGGCCTAGATCTGTGTTCATAATTCATTAAATATACTTAAGTTTTACAAAATTCGATCTTCTAGCATTATTTTGTGTTTCGGGCTAGGCACCTGGAATTCTCAGAGAACCATGCTCATGCATACAGACTCACACCCTATCAATTTCATGAGGGTGTGATAATGCGTATACGAGATACAAGGACTAGATCTAAGTTCTTAATTCATTTAATCAGCATAAGTGTTTAAAAGTTCGATGTTCTAGCTTTATTTTGTGTTTCGGGCTAAGCACCTGAAATTCTCAGGGAATCATGTTTATGTATACAGACTCACACCCTATCAATTTCGTGAGGATGTGATAATGCGTATACGAGATAAAAGGCCTAGATCTGTGTTCATAATTCACTAAATATACTTAAGTTTTACAAAATTCGATCTTCTAGCATTATTTTGTGTTTCAGGCTAAGCACCTGAAATTCTCAGGGAATCATGTTTATGTATACAGACTCACACCCAATGAATATCGTGAGGGTTTGATAATGCGTATACAAGATACAAGGCCTAGATCTGTGTTCATAATTCATTAAACATACTTTAGTTTTACAAAATTCGATCTTCTAGCATTATTTTGTGTTTCGGGCTACATACCTGAAATTCTCAGAGAGTCATGCTTATGCATACAGACTCACATCCTATGAATTTCATGAGGATGTGATAATGCGTATACGAGATACAAGGCCTAGATCTTAGTTCACAATTCATTTAATCAGCATAAGTGTTTGAAAATTCGATGTTCTAGCTTTATTTTGTGTTTCGGGCTACGCACCTGAAATTCTCAGGGATTCATGTTTATATATACAGACTCACACCCTATCAATTTAGTGAGGGTGTGATAATGCGTAAATGAGATACAAGTCTGTGTTCATAATTCATTAAATATACTTAAGTTTTACATAATTCGATCTTCTAGCATTATTTTGTGTTTCAGGCTTATCACCTGAAATTCTCAAGGAATCATGTTTATGTATACAGACTCACACCCAATGAATATCGTGAGGGTGTGATAATGCGTATACGAGATACAAGGCCTAGATCTGTGTTCATAATTCATTAAATATACCTAAGTTTTACAAAATTCGATCTTCTAGCATTATTTTGTGTTTCAGGCTTATCACCTGAAATTCTCAAGGAATCATGTTTATGTATACAGACTCACACCCTATCAATTTCCTGCGGATGTGATAATGCGTATACGAGATACAAGGCCTAGATCTGTATTCATAATTCATTAAATCTACTTAAGTTTTACAAAATTCGATCTTCTAGCATTATTTTGTGTTTCGGGCTACGCAACTGAAATTCTCAGAGAATCATGTTTATGCATACAGACTCAAATCCTATCAATTTCATGAGGATGTGATAATGCTTATACGATGTACAAGGCCTAGATCTTAGTTCACAATTCATTAAATCAGCATAAGTTTTACAAAATTCGATCTTCTAGCATTATTTTGTTTTTCGGGCTACACACCTGAAATTCTCAGAGAATCATACTTATGCATACAGACTCACACCCTATCAATATCATCAGGTGGTGATGATGCGTATACGAGATACAAGGCCTAGATCTTAGTTCACAATTCATTAAATCAGCATAAGTGTTTAAAAAATCGATGTTCTAGCTTTATTTTGTGTTTCGGGCTACACACCTGAAATTCTCAGGGAATCATGTTTATGTATAGAGACTCACACCCTATCAATTTCGTGAGGGTGTAATAATGCGTATACGAGATACAAGGCCTAGATCTGTGTTCATAATTCATTAAATATACCTAAGTTTCACAAAATTCGATCTTCTAGCTTTATTTTGTGTTTCAGGCTTAGCACCTGAAATTCTCAGGGAATCATGTTTATGTATACAGACTCACACCCAATGAATTTCGTGAGGGTTTGATCATGCGTATACGAGATACAAGTCCTAGATCTGTGTTAATAATTCATTAAATATACATCAGCTTTACAAAATTCGATCTTCTAGCATTATTTTGTGTTTCGGGCTACATACCTGAAATTCCCAGAGAGTCATGCTTATGCATACAGACTCACACCCTATCAATTTCATGAGGGTTTGATAATGCGTATACGAGATACAAGGCCTAGATCTTAGTTCACAGTTCATTAAATCAGCATAAGTGTTTAAAAATTCGATGTTCTAGCTTTATTTTGTGTTTCGGGCTACGCACCTGAAATTCTCAGGGAATCATGTTTTTGTATAGAGACTCACACGTAATGAATTTCGTGAGGGTTTGATAATGCGTATACGAGATACAAGGCCTAGATCTGTGTTCATAATTCATTAAATATACTTTAGTTTTACAAAATTCGATCTTCTAGCATTATTTTGTGTTTCGGGCTACATACCTGAAATTCTCAGAGAGTCATGCTTATGCATACAGACTCACACCCTATCAATTTCATGAGGGTGTGATAATGCGTATACGAGATACAAGGCCTAGATCTTAGTTCACAATTCATTAAATCAGCATAAGTGCTTAAAAATTCGATGTTCTAGCTTTATTCTGTGTTTCGGGCTACGCACCTGAAATTCTCAGGGAATCATGTTTATGTATAGAGACTAACACCCTATCAATTTCGTGAGGGTTTGATAATGCGTATACGAGATACAAGGCCTAGATCTGTGTTCATAATTCATTAAATATACCTAAGTTTTACAAAATTCGATCTTCTAGCATTATTTTGTGTTTCAGGCTTAGCACCTGAAATTCTCAGGGAATCATGTTTATGTATACAGACTCACACCCAATGAATTTCGTGAGGGTTTGATCATGTGTATACGAGATACAAGGCCTAGATCTGTGTTTATAATTGATGAAATATACTTTAGCTTTACAAAATTCGATCTTCTAGCATTATTTTATGTTTCGGGCTACATACCTGAAATTCCCAGAGAGTCATGCTTCTGCATACAGACTCACATCCTATCAATTTCATGAGGGTTTGATAATGCGTATACGAGATACAAGGCCTAGATCTGTGTTAATAATTCATTAAATATACTTTAGTTTTACAAAATTCGATCTTCTAGCATTATTTTGTGTTTCGGGCTACATACCTGAAATTCTCAGAGAGTCATGCTTATGCATACAGACTCACATCCTATCAATTTCATGAGGATGTGATAATGCGTATACGAGATACAAGGCCTAGATCTTAGTTCACAATTCATTAAATCAGCATAAGTGTTTGAAAATTCGATGTTCTAGCATTATTTTGTGTTTCGGGCTACGCACCTGAAATTCTCAGGGAATCATGTTTATGTATACAGACTCACATCCTATCAATTTCGTGAGGGTGTGATAATGCGTATACGAGATACAAGGCCTAGATCTGTGTTCATAATTCATTAAATATACTTAAGTTTTACAAAATTCGATCTTCTAGCATTATTTTGTGTTTCGGGCAAAGCACCTGGAATTCTCAGAGAACCATGCTCATGCATACAGACTCACACCCTATCAATTTCATGAGGGTTTGATAATGCGTATACGAGATACAAGGCCTAGATCTAAGTTCTTACTTCATTTAATCAGCATAAGTGTTTAAAAATTCGATGTTCTAGCTTTATTTTGTGTTTCGGGCTAAGCACGTGAAATTCTCAGGGAATCATGTTTATGTATACAGACTCACACCCTATCAATTTCGTGAGGATGTGATAATGCGTATACGAGATACAAGGCCTAGATCTGTGTTCATAATTCACTAAATATACTTTAGTTTTACAAAATTCGATCTTCTAGCATTATTTTGTGTTTATTGCTACATACCTGAAATTCTCAGAGAGTCATGCTTATGCATGCAGACTCACATCCTATCAATTTCATGAGGTTGTGATAATGCGTATACGAGATACAAGGCCTAGATCTTAGTTCACAATTTATTAAATCAGCATAAGTGTTTAAAAATTCGATGTTCTAGCTTTATTTTGCGTTTCGGGCTACGCACCTGAAATTCTCAGGGAATCATGTTTATGTATAGAGACTCACACCCTATCAATTTCATGAGGGTGTGATAATGCGTATACGAGATACAAGGCCTAGATCTTAGTTCACAATTCATTAAATCAGCATAAGTGTTAAAAAATTCGATGTTCTAGCATTATCTTGTGTTTCGGGCTAATCACCTGAAATTCTCAGGGAATCATGTTTATGTATAGAGAATCACACCCAATGAATTTCGTGAGGGTTTGATAATGCGTATACGAGATACAAGGCCTAGATCTGTGTTCATAATTCATTAAATATACTTTAGTTTTACAAAATTCGATCTTCTAGCATTATTTTGTGTTTATTGCTACATACCTGAAATTCTCAGAGAATCATGCTTATGCATGCAGACTCACATCCTATCAATTTCATGAGGTTGTGATAATGCGTATACGAGATACAAGGCCTAGATCTTAGTTCACAATTTATTAAATCAGCATAAGTGTTTAAAAATTCGATGTTCTAGCTTTATTTTGCGTTTCGGGCTACGCACCTGAAATTCTCAGGGAATCATGTTTATGTATAGAGACTCACACCCTATCAATTTCGTGAGGGTGTGATAATGCGTATACGAGATACAAGGCCTAGATCTGTGTTCATAATTCATTAAATATACCTAAGTTTTACAAAATTCGATCTTCTAGCATTATTTTGTGTTTCAGGCTTATCACCTGAAATTCTCAAGGAATCATGTTTATGTATAGAGACTCACACCCTATCAATTTCGTGAGGATGCGATAATGCGTATACGAGATACAAGGCCTAGATCTGTATTCATAATTCATTAAATATACTTAAGTTTTACAAAATTCGATCTTCTAGCATTATTTTGTTTTTCGGGCTACACACCTGAAATTCTCAGAGAATCATGCTTATGCATACAGACTCACACCCTATCAATATCATGAGGTGGTGATTATGCGTATACGAGATTCAAGGCCTAGATCTTAGTTCACAATTCATTAAATCAGCATAAATGTTTAAAAATTCGATGTTCTAGCTTTATTTTGTGTTTCGGGCTACACACCTGAAATTTTCAGGGAATCATGTTTATGTATAGAGACTCACACCCTATCAATTTCGTGAGGGTGTAATAATGCGTATACGAGATACAAGGCCTAGATCTGTGTTCATAATTCATTAAATATACCTAAGTTTCACAAAATTCGATCTTCTAGCTTTATTTTGTGTTTCAGGCTTAGCACCTGAAATTCTCAGGGAATCATGTTTATGTGTACAGACTCACACCCAATGAATTTCGTGAGGGTTTGATCATGCGTATACGAGATACAAGGCCTAGATCTGTGTTAATAATTCATTAAATATACATCAGCTTTACAAAATTCGATCTTCTAGCATTATTTTGCGTTTCGGGCTACATACCTGAAATTCCCAGAGAGTCATGCTTATGCATACAGACTCACACCCTATCAATTTCATGAGGGTTTGATAATGCGTATACGAGATACAAGGCCTAGATCTTAGTTCACAGTTCATTAAATCAGCATAAGTGTTTAAAAATTCGATGTTCTAGCTTTATTTTGTGTTTCGGGCTGCGCACCTGAAATTCTCACGGAATCATGTTTATGTATACAGACTCACATCCTATCAATTTCGTGAGGATGTGATAATGCGTATTCGAGATACAAGGCCTAGATCTGTGTCCATAATTCATTAAATATACTTAAGTTTTACAAAATTCGATCTTCTAGCATTATTTTGTGTTTCGGGCTACGCACCTGGAATTCTCAGAGAACCATGCTCATGCATACAGACTCACACCCTATCAATTTCATGAGGGTGTGATAATGCGTATACGAGATACAAGGCCTAGATCTAAGTTCTTAATTCATTTAATCAGCATAAGTGTTTAAAAATTCGATGTTCTAGCTTTATTTTTTGTTTCTGGCTCAGCACCTGAAATTCTCAGGGAATCATGTTTATGTATACAGACTCACACCCTATCAATTTCGTGAGGATGTGATAATGCGTATACGAGATACAAGGCCTAGATCTGTGTTCATAATTCATTAAAAATACTTAAGTTTTACAAAATTCGATCTTCTAGCAATATTTTGTGTTTCGGGCTACGCAACTGAAATTCTCAGAGAATCATGTTTATGCATACAGACTCAAACCCTATCAATTTCATGAGGATTTGATAATGCGTATACGATATACAAGGCCTAGATCTTAGTTCACAATTCATTAAATCAGCATAAGTGTTTAAAAAATTGATGTTTTAGCTTTATTTTGCATTTTGGGCTAAACACCTGAAATTCTCAAGGAATCATGTTTATGTATACAGACTCACACCCTATGAATTTCGTGAGGGTGTGATAATGCGTATACGAGATACAAGTGCTAGATCTGTGTTCATAATTCATTAAATATAATTAAGTTTTACAAAATTCGATCTTCTAGCATTATTTTGTGTTTTGGACTACGCAACTGAAATTCTCAGAGAATCATGTTTATGCATACAGGCTCAAACCCTATCAATTTCATAAAGATGTGATAATGCGTATACGATATACAAGGCCTAGATCTTAGTTCACAATTCATTAAATCAGCATAAGTGTTTAAAAATTCGATCTTCTAGCTTTATTTTGTGTTTCGGGCTGCGCACCTGAAATTCTCAGGGAATCATGTTTATGTATACAGACTCACATCCTATCAATTTCGTGAGGGTGTGATAATGCGTATTCGAGATACAAAGCCTAGATCTGTGTTCATAATTCATTAAATATACTTAAGTTTTACAAAATTCGATCTTCTAGCATTATTTTGTGTTTCGGGCTACGCACCCGGAATTCTCAGAGAACCATGCTCATGCATACAGACTCACACCCTATCAATTTCATGAGGGTGTGATAATACGTATACGAGATACAAGGCCTAGATCTTAGTTCACAATTCATTAAATCAGCATAAGTGTTTAAAAATTCGATGTTCTAGCATTATTTTGTGTTTGGGGCTACGCAACTGAAATTATCAGGGAATCATGCTTATGTATACAGACTCACACTCTATCACTTTCATGAGTATGTGATAATGCGTATACGAGATACAAGGCCTAGATCTTAGTTCACAATTCATTAAATCTGCATGGTTGTTTAAAAATTGAATGTTCTAGCTTTATTCTGTATTTCGGGCTACGCACCTGAAATTCTCAGGGAATCATGTTTATGTATACAGACTCACACCCTATCAATTTCATGAGGATGTGATAATGCGTATACAAGATACAAGGCCTTGATCTTAGTTCACAATTCATTAAATCAGCATAAGTGTTTAAAAAATGGATGTTTTAGCTTTATTTTGTGTTTCGGGCTACGCACCTGAAATTCTCAAGGAATCATGTTTATGTATACAGACTCACACCCTAAGAATTTCGTGAGAGTGTGATAATGCGTATACGAGATACAAGGCCTAGATATGTGTTCATAATTCATGAAATATACCTTAGTTTTACAAAATTCGATGTTCTAGCATTATTTTGTGTTTCGGGCTACATACCTGAAATTCTCAGAGAGTCATGCTTTTGGATACAGACTCACACCCTATCAATTTCATGAGGGTGTGATAATGCGTATACGAGATACAAGGCCTAGATCTTAGTTCACAATTCATTAAATCAGCATAAGTGTTTAAGAATTCGATGTTCTAGCTTTATTTTGTGTTTCGGGCTACGCACCTGAAATTCTCAGGGAATCATGTTTATGTATATAGACTCACATCCTATCAATTTCGTGAGGGTGTGATAATGCGTATACGAGAACAAGGCCTAGATCTGTGTTCATAATTCATTAAATATACCTACGTTTTACAAAATTCGATCTTCTAGCATTATTTTGTGTTTCGGGCTACACTCCTGAAATTCTCCGAGAATCATGCTTATGCATACAGACTCACACCCTATCAATTTCATGACGGTGTAATGATGCGTATACGAGATACAAGGCCTAGATCTTAGTTCACAATTCATTAAATCAGCAAAAGTGTTTAAAAATTCGATGTTCTAGCCTTATTTTGTGTTTCGGGCTACGCAACTGAAATTCTCAGAGAATCATACTTATGCATACAGACTCACACCCTATCAATTTCATGAGGGTGTAATGATACGTATAAGAGATACAAGGCCTAGATCTTAGTTCACAATTCATTAAATCAGCATAAGTGTTTAAAAATTCGATGTTCTAGCTTTATTTTATGTTTCGGGCTACGCACCTGAAATTCTCAGAGAATCATGCTTATGCATACATACTCACACGCTATCAATTTCATGAGGATGTGATAATGCGTATACAAGATACAAGGCCTAGATCTTAGTTCACAATTTATTAAATCAGCATAAGTGTTTAAAAAATGGATGTTCTAGCTTTATTTTGTTTTTCGGGCTACGCACCTGAAATTCTCAGAGAATCATCATTATGCATACAGACTCACACACTATCAATTTCATGAGGGTGTGATGATGTGTATACGTAATACAAGGCCTAGATCTAAGTTCACAATTCATTAAATCAGCATAAGTGTTTAAAAATTCGATGTTCTAGCTTTATTTTGTGTTTCGGGCTACGCACCTGAAATTCTCACGGAATCATGTTTATGTATACAGACTCACACCCTATCAATTTCGAGAGGTTGTGATACTGCGTATACGAGATACAAGGCCTAGATCTGTGTTCATAATTCATCAGATATACTTAAGTTTTACAAAATTCGATCTTCTAGCATTATTTTGTGTTTCGGGCTACGCACCTGAAATTCTCAGAGAATCATGCTTATGCATACAGACTCACACGCTATCAATTTCATGAGGATATGATAATGCGTATACAAGATACAAGGCCTAGATCTTAGTTCACAATTGATTTAATCAGCATAAGTGTTTAAAAAATGGATGTTCTAGCTTTATTTTGTGTTTCGGGCTAAGCACCTGAAATTCTCAGGGAATCATGTTTATGTATACAGACTCACACCGAATGAATTTCGTGAGGGTTTGATAATGCGTATACGAGATACAAGGCCTAGATCTGTGTTCATAATTCAGTATATATACTTTAGTTTTACAAAATTCGATCTTCTAGCATTATTTTGTGTTTCGGGCTACATACCTGAAATTGTCAGTGAGTCATGCTTATGCATACAGACTCACACCCTATTAATTTCATGAGGGTATGATAATGCGTATAAGAGATACAAGGCCTAGATCTTAGTTCACAATTCATTAAATCAGCATAAGTGTTTAAAAATTGAATGTTCTAGCTTTATTTTGCGTTTCGAGCTAAGCACCTGAAATTCTCAGGGAATCATGTTTATGTATAGAGACTCACACCCTATCAATTTCGTGAGGGTTTGATAATGCGTATACGAGATACAAGGCCTAGATCTGTGTTCATAATTCATTAAATGTACTTCAGTTTTACAAAATTCGATCTTCTAGCATTATTTTGTGTTTCGGGCTACGCAACTGAAATTCTCAGAGAATCATGTTTACGCATACAGACTCAAACGCTTTCAATTTCATGAGGATGTGATAATGCGTATACGATATACAAGGCCTAGATCTTAGTTCATAATTCATTAAATCAGCAAAAGTTTTTGAAAATTCGATTTTCTAGCATTATTTTGTGTTTCGGGCTACGCATCTGAAATTCTCAGGGAATCATGTTTATGTATACACACTCACATCCTATCAATTTCGTGAGGGTGTGATAATGCGTATACGAGATACAAGGCCTAGATCTGTGTTCATAATTCATTATATATACTTAAGTTTTACAAAATTCGATCTTCTAGCATTACTTTGTGTTTCGGTCTACGCAACTGAAATTCTCCGAGAATCATGCTTATGCATACAGACTCACACCCTATCAATTTCATGAGGGTGTAATGATGCGTATACGAGATACAAGGCCTAAATCTTAGTTCACAATTCATTAAATCGGCAAAAGTGTTTAAAAATTCGATGTTTTAGCTTTATTTTGTGTTTCGGGCTACGCAACTGAAATTCTCAGAGAATCATACTTATGCATACAGACTCACACCCTATCAATTTCATGAGGGTGTAATGATACGTATAAGAGATACAAGGCCTAGATCTTAGTTCACAATGCATTAAATCAGCATAAGTGTTTAAAAATTCGATGTTCTAGCATTATTTTGTGTTTCGGGCTACGCACCTGAAATTCTCAGAGAATCATGCTTATGCATACATACTCACACGCTATCAATTTCATGAGGATGTGATAATGCGTATACAAGATACAAGGCCTAGATCTTAGTTCACAATTTATTAAATCAGCATAAGTGATTAAAAAATGGATGTTCTAGCTTTATTTTGTTTTTCGGACTACGCACCTGAAATTCTCACGGAATCATGTTTATGTATACAGACTCACACCCTATCAATTTCGAGAGGTTGTGATACTGCGTATACGAGATACAAGGCCTAGATCTGTGTTCATAATTCATCAAATATACTTAAGTTTTACAAAATTCGATCTTCTAGCATTATTTTGTGTTTCGGGCTACGCACCTGAAATTCTCAGAGAATCATGCTTATGCATACAGACTCACACGCTATCAATTTCATGAGGATATGATAATGCGTATACAAGATACAAGGCCTAGATCTTAGTTCACAATTGATTAAATCAGCATAACTGCTAAAAAAATGGATGTTCTAGCTTTATTTTGTTTTTCGGGCTAAGCACCTGAAATTCTCAGGGAATCATGTTTATGTATACAGACTCACACCGAATGAATTTCGTGAGGGTTTGATAATGCGTATACGAGATACAAGGCCTAGATCTGTGTTCATAATTCAGTATATATACTTTAGTTTTACAAAATTCGATCTTCTAGCATTATTTTGTGTTTCGGGCTACATACCTGAAATTGTCAGTGAGTCATGCTTATGCATACAGACTCACACCCTATTAATTTCATGAGGGTATGATAATGCGTATAAGAGATACAAGGCCTAGATCTTAGTTCACAATTCATTAAATCAGCATAAGTGTTTAAAAATTGAATGTTCTAGCTTTATTTTGCGTTTCGAGCTAAGCACCTGAAATTCTCAGGGAATCATGTTTATGTATAGAGACTCACACCCTATCAATTTCGTGAGGGTTTGATAATGCGTATACGAGATACAAGGCCTAGATCTGTGTTCATAATTCATTAAATGTACTTCAGTTTTACAAAATTCGATCTTCTAGCATTATTTTGTGTTTCGGGCTACGCAACTGAAATTCTCAGAGAATCATGTTTACGCATACAGACTCAAACGCTTTCAATTTCATGAGGATGTGATAATGCGTATACGATATACAAGGCCTAGATCTTAGTTCATAATTCATTAAATCAGCAAAAGTTTTTGAAAATTCGATTTTCTAGCATTATTTTGTGTTTCGGGCTACGCATCTGAAATTCTCAGGGAATCATGTTTATGTATACACACTCACATCCTATCAATTTCGTGAGGGTGTGATAATGCGTATACGAGATACAAGGCCTAGATCTGTGTTCATAATTCATCAAATATACTTAAGTTTTACAAAATTCGATCTTCTAGCATTATTTTGTGTTTCGGGCTACGCACCTGAAATTCTCAGAGAATCATGCTTATGCATACAGACTCACACGCTATCAATTTCATGAGGATGTGATAATGCGTATACAAGATACAAGGCCTAGATCTTAGTTCACAATTGATTAAATCAGCATAACTGTTAAAAAAATGGATGTTCTAGCTTTATTTTGTTTTTCGGGCTAAGCACCTGAAATTCTCAGGGAATCATGTTTATGTATACAGACTCACACCCTATCAATTTCGTGAGGGTGTGACAATGCGTATACGAGATACAAGGCCTAGATCTGTGTTCATAATCGCATTAAATGTACTTAAGTTTTACAAAATTCGATCTTCTAGCATTATTTTGTGTTTAGGGCTACGCAACTGAAATTCTCAGAGAATCATGGTTATGCATACAGACTCACACCCTATCAATTTCATGAGGATGTGATAATGCGTATACAAGATACAAGGCCTAGATCTTAGTTCACAATTCATTAAATCAGCATAAGTGTTTAAAAAGTGGATGTTTTAGCTTTATTTTGTGTTTCGGGCTAAGCACCTGAAATTCTCAGGGAATCATGTTTATGTATACAGACTCACACCCTAAGAATTTCGTGAGAGTGTGATAATGCGTTCATAATTCATTAAATATACTTTAGTTTTACAAAATTCGATCTTCTAGCATTATTTTGTATTTCGGGCTACATACCTGAAATTCTCAGAGAATCATGCTTATGCATACAGACTCACACCCTATCAATTTCATGAGGGTGTGATAATGCGTATACCAGATACAAGGCCTAGATCTTAGTTCACAATTCATTAAATCAGCGTAAGTGTTTAAAAATTCGATGTTCTATCTTTATTATGTATTTCGGGCTACGCACCTGAAATTCTCAGGGAATCATGTTTATGTATACAGACTCACACCCTATCAATTTCGTGAGGGTATGATAATGCGTATACGAGATACAAGGCCTAGATCTTTATTCATTATTCATTAAATATACTTAAGTTTTACAAAATTCGATCTTCTAGCATTATTTTGTGTTTCGGCCTACGCAACTGAAATTCTCAGAGAATCATGTTTATGCATACAGACTCAAACGCTATCAATTTCATGAGGATGTGATAATGCGTATACGATATACAAGGCCTAGATCTTAGTTCACAATTCATTAAATCAGCATAAGTGTTTGAAAATTCGATGTTCTAGCATTATTTTGTGTTTCGGGCTACGCTACATAAAATCTCAGGGAATCATGTTTATGTATACAGACTCACATCCTATCAATTTCGTGAGGGTGTGATAATGCGTATACGAGGTACAAGGCCTAGATCTGTGTTCATAATTCATTAAATATACTTAAGTTTTACAAAATTCGATCTTCTAGCATTATTTTGTGTTTCGGGCTACGCACCTGAAATTCTCAGAGAATCATGCTTTTGCATACAGACTCACACCCTATCAATTTCATGAGGATGTGATAATGCGTATACGAGATACAAGGCCTAGATCTAAGTTCATAATTCATTAAATATACTTAAGTTTTACAAAATTCGATCTTCTAGCATTATTTTGTGTTTCGGGCTACGCACCTGAACTTCTCAGAGAATCATGATTTTGCATACAGACTCACACCCTATCAATTTCGTGAGGGTGTGATAATGCGTATACGAGATACAAGGCCTAGATCTGTGTTCATAATCGCATTAAATGTACTTAAGTTTTACAAAATTCGATCTTCTAGCATTATTTTGTGTTTAGGGCTACGCAACTGAAATTCTCAGAGAATCATGGTTATGCATACAGACTCACACCCTATCAAGTTCATCAGGATGTGATAATGCGTATACAAGATACAAGGCCTAGATCTTAGTTCACAATTCATTAAATCAGCATAAGTGTTTAAAAAATGGATGTCTTAGCTTTATTTTGTGTTTCGGGCTAAGCACCTGAAATTCTCAGGGAATCATGTTTATGCATACAGACTCACACCCTAAGAATTTCATGAGAGTGTGATAATGCGTTCATAATTCATTAAATATACTTTAGTTTTACAAAATTCGATCTTCTAGCATTATTTTGTGTTTCGGGCTACGCAACTGAAATTCTCAGAGAATCATGTTTATGCATACAGACTCAAACGCTATCAATTTCATGAGGATGTGATAATGCGTATACGATATACAAGGCCTAGATCTTAGTTCACAATTCATTAAATCAGCAAAAGTGTTTGAAAATTCGATGTTCTAGCATTATTTTGTGTTTCGGGCTACGCTACTTAAAATCTCAGGGAATCATGTTTATGTATACAGACTCATATCCTATCAATTTCGTGAGGGTGTGATAATGCGTATACGAGGTACAAGGCCTAGATCTGTGTTCATAATTCATTAAATATGCTTAAGTTTTACAAAATTCGATCTTCTAGCATTATTTTGTGTTTCGGGCTACGCACCTGAAATTCTCAGAGAATCATGCTTTTGCATACAGACTCACACCCTATCAATTTCATGAGGATGTGATAATGCGTATACGAGATACAAGGCCTAGATCTAAGTTCATAATCCATTAAATATACTTAATTTTACAAAATTCGATCTTCTAGCATTATTTTGTGTTTCGGGCTACGCACCTGAACTTCTCAGAGAATCATGATTTTGCATACAGACTCACACCCTATCAATTTCGTAAGGGTGTGATAATGCGTATACGAGATACAAGGCCTAGATCTGTGTTCATAATTCATTACATATGTTTAAGTTTTAAAAAATTCGATCTTCTAGCATTATTTTGTGTTCGGTCTACGCAACTGAAATTCTCAGAGAGTCATGCTTATGCATACAGACTCAAACCCTATTAATTTCATGAGGATGTAATAATGCGTATACGATATACAAGGCCTAGATCTTAGTTCACAATTCAATAAATCAGCATAAGTGTTTGAAAATTCGATGTTCTAGCATTATTTTGTGTTTCGGGCTACGCACCTGAAAATCTCAGGGAATCATGTTTATGTATACAGACTCACACCCTATCAATTTTGTGAGGGTATGATAATGCGTATACGAGATACAAGGCCTAGATCTGTGTTCATAATTCATTAAATATACTTAAGTTTTACAAAAATTCGATCTTCTAGCATTACTTTGTGTTTCGGGCTACGCAACTTAAATTATCAGGGAATCATGCTTATGCATACAGACTCACACTCTATCAATTTCATGAGTATGTGATAATGCGTATACGAGATACAAGGCCTAGATCTTAGTTCACAATTCATTAAATCTGCATGGTTGTTTAAAAATTGAATGTTCTAGCTTTATTTTGCATTTCGGGCTAAGCACCTGAAATTCTCAGGGAATCATGTTTATGTATACAGACTCACACCCTATCAATTTCGTGAGGGTGTGATAATGCGTATACGAGATACAATGCCTAGATCTGTGTTCATAATCGCATTAAATGTACTTAAGTTTTACAAAATTCGATCTTCTAGCATTATTTTGTGTTTAGGGCTACGCAACTGAAATTCTCAGAGAATCATGGTTATGCATACAGACTCACACCCTATCAAGTTCATGAGGATGTGATAATGCGTATACAAGATACAAGGCCTAGATCTTAGTTCACAATTCATTAAATCAGCATAAGTGTTTAAAAAATGGATGTTTTAGCTTTATTTTGTGTTTCGGGCTAAGCACCTGAAATTCTCAGGGAATCATGTTTATGCATACAGACTCACACCCTAAGAATTTCGTGAGAGTGTGATAATGCGTTCATAATTCATTAAATATACTTTAGTTTTACAAAATTCGATCTTCTAGCATTATTTTGTGTTTCGGGCTACATACCTGAAATTCTCAGAGAATCATGCTTATGCATACAGACTCACACCCTATCAATTTCATGAGGGTGTGATAATGCGTATACCAGATACAAGGCCTAGATCTTAGTTCACAATTCATTAAATCAGCATAAGTGTTTAAAAATTCGATGTTCTATCTTTATTTTGTGTTTCGGGCTACGCACCTGAAATTCTCAGGGAATCATGTTTATGTATACAGACTCACACCCTATCAATTTTGTGAGGGTATGATAATGCGTATACGAGATACAAGGCCTAGATCTGTATTCATAACTCATTAAATATACTTAAGTTTTACAAAATTCGATCTTCTAGCTTTATTTTGTGTTTCGGGCTACGCACCTGAAATTCTCAGGGAATCATGTTTATGTATACAGACTCACATCCAATGAATTTTTATGAGGGTTTGATAATGCGTATACGAGATACAAGGCCTACATCTGTGGTCATAATTCATTAAATATACTTTAGTTTTACAAAATTTGACCTTCTAGCATTATTTTGTGTTTCGGGCTACATACCTGAAATTCTCAGAGAATCATGCTTATGCATACAGACTCACACCCTATCAATTTCATGAAGGTGTGATAATGCGTATACGAGATACAAGGCCTAGATCTTAGTTCACAGTTCATTAAATCAGCATAAGTGTTTAAAAATTCGATGTTCTATCTTTATTTTGTGTTTCGCGCTACGCATCTGAAATTCTCAGAGAATCATGCTTATGCATACAGACTCACACCCTATCAATTTCATTAAGATGTAATAATGCGTATACGATATACAAGGCCTAGATCTTAGTTCACAATTCAATAAATCAGCATAAGTGTTTGAAAATTCGATGTTCTAGCATTATTGTGTGTTTCGGGCTACGCACCTGAAATTCTCAGGGAATCATGTTTATATGTACAGACTCATATCCTATTAATTTCGTGAGGCTGTGATAATGCGTATACGAGATACAAGGCCTAGATCTGTGTTCATAATTCATGAAATATATTTAAGTTTTACAAAATTCGATCTTCTAGCATTATTTTGTGTTTCGGTCTACGCAACTGAAATTCTCAGAGAATCATGTTTATGCATACAGACTCAAATCCTATCAATTTCATGAGGATGTAATAATGCGTATACGATATACAAGGCTTAGATCTTAGTTCACAATTCAATAAATCAGCATAAGTGTTTGAAATTTCGATGTTCTAGCATTATTTTGTGTTTATGGCTACGCACCTGAAATTCTCAGGGAATCATGTTTATGTATACAGACTCACACCCTATCAATTTCGTGAGGGTATGATAATGCGTATACGAGATACAAGGCCTAGATCTGTATTCATAATTCATTAAATATACTTAAGTTTTACAAAATTCGATGTTCTAGCATTATTTTGTGTTTCGAGCTACGCAACTGAAATTCTCAGAGAATCATGTTTATGCATACAGACTCAAACCCTATCAATTTCATGAGGATGTGATAATGCGTATACGATATTCAAGGCCTAGATCTTAGTTCACAATTCATTAAATCAGCATAAGTGTTTGAAAATTCGATGTTCTAGCATTCTTGTGTGTTTCGGGCTACGCACCTGAAATTCTCAGGGAATCATGTTTATGAATACAGACTCACACCCTATCAATTTCGTGAGGGTGTGATATTGCGTATACGAGATACAAGGCCTAGATCTGTGTTCATAATTCATTAAATATACTTAAGTTTTACAAAATTCGATCTTCTAGCATTATTTTGTGTTTCGGGCTACGCACCTGAAATTCTCAGGGAATCATGTTTATGAATACAGACTCACACCCTATCAATTTCGTGAGGGTGTGATATTGCGTATACGAGATACAACGCCTAGATCTGTGTTCATAATTCATTAAATATACTTAAGTTTTACAAAATTCGATCTTCTAGCATTATTTTGTGTTTCGGGCTACGCACCTGAAATTCTGAGAGAATAATGCTTATGCATACAGACTCACAACCTATCATTTTCATGAGGTTGTGACAATGCTTATACGAGATACAATGCCTAGATCTTAGTTCACAATTCATTAAATCAGCATAAGTGTTTAAAAATTCGATGTTCTAGCTTTATTTTGTGTTTCGGGCTACGCACATGAAATTCTCAGGGAATGATGTTTATGTATACAGACTCACACCCTCTCAAATTCGTAAGGGTGTGATAATACGTATACGAGATACAAGGCCTAGATCTGTGTTCATATTTCATTTATTATACTTAGGTTTTACAAAATTCTATCTTCTAGTATCATTTTGTGTTTCGGGCTACGCACCTGAAATTCTCAGAAAATCATGCTTATGCATACAGACTCACACCCTCTCAATTTCATGAGGGTGTGATAATGCGTATACGAGATACAAGGCCAACATCTTAGTTCACAATTCATTAAATAAGCAAAAGTGTTTAAAAATTCGATGTTCTAGCTTTATTTTGTGTTTTTGGCTACGCATCTGAAATTTTCAGGGAATCATGTTTATGTATTCATACTCACACCCTATCAATTTCGTGAGGGTGTGATAATGCGTATACGAGAAAGAAGGCCTAGATCTGTGTTCATAATTCATTAAATATACTTTAGTTTTACAAAATTCGATCTTCTAGCATTATTTTGTTTTTCGGGCTACATACCTGAAATTCTCAGAGAGTCATGCTTATGCATACAGACTCACACCCTATCAATTTCATGAGGGTTTGATAATGCGTATACGAGATACAAGGCCTAGATCTTAGTTCACAGTTCATTAAATCAGCATAAGTGTTTGAAAATTCGATGTTCTAGCATTATTTTGTGTTTCGGGCTACGCACCTGAAATTCTCAGGGAATCATGTTTATGTATACAGACTCACATCCTATCAATTTCGTGAGGGTGTGATAATGCGTATACAAGATACAAGGCCTAGATCTGTGTTCATAATTCATTACATATACTTAACTTTTACAAAATTCGATCTTCTAGCATTATTTTGTGTTTCGGGCTACGCACCTGGAATTCTCAGAGAACCATGCTCATGCATACAGACTCACACCCTATCAATTTCATGAGGGTTTGATAATGCGTATACGAGATACAAGGCCTTGATCTTAGTTCACAATTCATTAAATAAGCATAAGTGTTTAAAAGTTTGATGTTCTAGCTTCATTTTGTGTTTCGGGCTACGCACCTGATATTCTCAGGGAATCATGTTGATGTATAGAGACTCACACCCTATCAATTTCGTGAGGGTGTGATAATGCGTATACGAGATACAAGGCCTAGATCTGTGTTCAATATTCATTAAATATACGTAAGTTTTACAAAATACGATCTTCTAGCATTATTTTGTGTTTTCTGGCTACGCACCTGAAATTCTGAGAGAATAATGCTTATGCATACAGACTCACAACCTATCATTTTCATGAGGTTGTGACAATGCTTATACGAGATACAATGCCTAGATCTTAGTTCACAATTCATTAAATCAGCATAAGTGTTTAAAAATTCGATGTTCTAGCTTTATTTTGTGTTTCGGGCTACGCACATGAAATTCTCAGGGAATGATGTTTATGTATACAGACTCACACCCTCTCAAATTCGTAAGGGTGTGATAATACGTATACGAGATACAAGGCCTAGATCTGTGTTCATATTTCACTTATTATACTTAGGTTTTACAAAATTCTATCTTCTAGTATCATTTTGTGTTTCGGGCTACGCACCTGAAATTCTCAGAAAATCATGCTTATGCATACAGACTCACACCCTCTCAATTTCATGAGGGTGTGATAATGCGTATACGAGATACAAGGCCAACATCTTAGTTCACAATTCATTAAATAAGCAAAAGTGTTTAAAAATTCGATGTTCTAGCTTTATTTTGTGTTTTTGGCTACGCATCTGAAATTTTCAGGGAATCATGTTTATGTATTCATACTCACACCCTATCAATTTCGTGAGGGTGTGATAATGCGTATACGAGAAAGAAGGCCTAGATCTGTGTTCATAATTCATTAAATATACTTTAGTTTTACAAAATTCGATCTTCTAGCATTATTTTGTTTTTCGGGCTACATACCTGAACTTCTCAGAGAGTCATGCTTATGCATACAGACTCACATCCTATCAATTTCATGAGGGTTTGATAATGCGTATACGAGATACAAGGCCTAGATCTTAGTTCACAGTTCATTAAATCAGCATAAGTGTTTGAAAATTCGATGTTCTAGCATTATTTTGTGTTTCGGGCTACGCACCTGAAATTCTCAGGGAATCATGTTTATGTATACAGACTCACATCCTATCAATTTCGTGAGGGTGTGATAATGCGTATACGAGATACAAGGCCTAGATCTGTGTTCATAATTCATTACATATGCTTAAGTTTTACAAAATTCGATCTTCTAGCATTATTTTGTGTTTCGGGCTACGCACCTGGAATTCTCAGAGAACCATGCTCATGCATACAGACTCACACCCTATCAATTTCATGAGGGTTTGATAATGCGTATACGAGATACAAGGCCTTGATCTTAGTTCACAATTCATTAAATAAGCATAAGTGTTTAAAACTTTGATGTTCTAGCTTCATTTTGTGTTTCGGGCTACGCACCTGATATTCTCAGGGAATCATGTTTATGTATAGAGACTCACACCCTATCAATTTCGTGAGGGTGTGATAATGCGTATACGAGATACAAGGCCTAGATCTGTGTTCAATATTCATTAAATATACGTAAGTTTTACAAAATTCGATCTTCTAGCATTATTTTGTGTTTCAGGCTACGCACCTGAAATTCTGAGAAAATAATGCTTATGCATACAGACTCACAACCTATCATTTTCATGAGGTTGTGACAATGCTTATACGAGATACAATGCCTAGATCTTAGTTCACAATTCATTAAATCAGCATAAGTGTTTAAAAATTCGATGTTCTAGCTTTATTTTGTGTTTCGGGCTACGCACATGAAATTCTCAGGGAATGATGTTAATGTATACAGACTCACACCCTCTCAAATTCGTAGGGGTGTGATAATACGTATACGAGATACAAGGCCTAGATCTGTGTTCATATTTCACTTATTATACTTAGGTTTTACAAAATTCTATCTTCTAGTATCATTTTGTGTTTCGGGCTACGCACCTGAAATTCTCAGAAAATCATGCTTATGCATACAGACTCACACCCTCTCAATTTCATGAGGGTGTGATAATGCGTATACGAGATACAAGGCCAACATCTTAGTTCACAATTCATTAAATAAGCAAAAGTGTTTAAAAATTCGATGTTCTAGCTTTATTTTGTGTTTTTGGCTACGCATCTGAAATTTTCAGGGAATCATGTTTATGTATTCATACTCACACCCTATCAATTTCGTGAGGGTGTGATAATGCGTATACGAGAAAGAAGGCCTAGATCTGTGTTCATAATTCATTAAATATACTTTAGTTTTACAAAATTCGATCTTCTAGCATTATTTTGTTTTTCGGGCTACATACCTGAAATTCTCAGAGAGTCATGCTTATGCATACAGACTCACACCCTATCAATTTCATGAGGGTTTGATAATGCGTATACGAGATACAAGGCCTAGATCTTAGTTCACAGTTCGTTAAATCAGCATAAGTGTTTGAAAATTCGATGTTCTAGCATTATTTTGTGTTTCAGGCTACGCACCTGAAATTCTCAGGGAATCATGTTTATGTATACAGACTCACATCCTATCAATTTCGTGAGTGTGTGATAATGCGTATACGAGATACAAGGCCTAGATCTGTGTTCATAATTCATTACATATACTTAAGTTTTACAAAATTCGATCTTCTAGCATTATTTTGTGTTTCGGGCTACGCACCTGGAATTCTCAGAGAACCATGATCATGCATACAGACTCACACCCTATCAATTTCATGAGGGTGTGATAATGCGTATACGAGATACAAGGCCTAGATCTAAGTTCTCAATTCATTTAATCAGCATAAGTGTTTAAAAATTCGATGTTCTAGCTTTATTTTGTGTTTCGGGCTAAGCACCTGAAATTCTCAGGGAATCATGTTTATGTATACAGACTCACACCCTATCAATTTCGTGAGGATGTGATAATGCGTATACGAGATACAAGGCCTAGATCTGTGTTCATAATTCACTAAATATACTTAAGTTTTACAAAATTCGATCTTCTAACATTATTTTGTGTTTCGGGCTACACACCTGAAATTCTCAGAGAGTCATGCTTATGCATACAGACTCACACCCTATCAATTTCATGAGGGTGTGATAATGCGTATACGAGATACAAGGCCTAGATCTTAGTTCACAATTCATTAAATCAGCATTAGTGTTTGAAAATTCGATGTTCTAGCTTTATTTTGTGTTTCGGGCTACGCACCTGAAATTCTCAGGGAATCATGTTTATGTATAGAGACTCACACCCAATGAATTTCGTGAGGGTTTGATAATGCGTATACGAGATACAAGGCCTAGATCTGTGTTCATAATTCATTAAATATACTTTAGTTTTACAAAATTCGATCTTCTAGCATTATTTTGTGTTTATTGCTATATACCTGAAATTCTCAGAGAGTCATGCTTATGCATGCAGACTCACACCCTATCAATTTCATGAGGGTGTGATAATGCGTATACGAGATACAAGGCCTAGATCTTAGTTCACAATTCATTAAATAAGCATACGTGTAAAAAAATTCGATCTTCTCGTTTTATTTTGTGTTTCGGGCTACGCACCTGAAATTCTCAGGGAATCATGTTTATGTATACAGACTCACACCCTATCAATTTCGTGAGGGTGTGATAATGCGTATACGAGATACAAGGCCTTGATCTAAGTTCACAATTCATTAGATAAGCATAAGTGTTTAAAAATTCGATGTTCTAGCTTCATTTTGTGTTTCGGGCTACGCACCTGAAATTCTGAGAGAATAATGCTTATGCATACAGACTCACAACCTATCATATCATGAGGTTGTGACAATGCTTATACGAGATACAATGCCTAGATCTTAGTTCACAATTCATTAAATCAGCATAAGTGTTTAAAAATTCGATGTTCTAGCTTTATTTTGTGTTTCGGGCTACGCACATGAAATTCTCAGGGAATGATGTTTATGTATACAGACTCACACCCTCTCAAATTCGCAAGGGTGTGATAATACGTATACGAGATACAAGGCCTAGATCTGTGTTCATATTTCATTTATTAAACTTAGGTTTTACAAAATTCTATCTTCTAGTATCATTTTGTGTTTCGGGCTACGCACCTGAAATTCTCAGAAAATCATACTTATGCATACAGACTCACACCCTCTCAATTTCATGAGGGTGTGATAATGCGTATACGAGATACAAGGCCAACATCTTAGTTCACAATTCATTAAATAAGCAGAAGTGTTTAAAAATTCGATGTTCTAGCTTTATTTGGTGTTTTTGGCTACGCATCTGAAATTTTCAGGGAATCATGTTTATGTATTCATACTCACACCCTATCAATTTCGTGAGGATGTGATAATGCGTATACGAGAAAGAAGGCCTAGATCTGTGTTCATATCTCATTAAATATACTTAAGTTTTAAAAATTCTATCTTCTAGCATTACTTTGTGTTTCGGGCTACGCACCTTCAATTCTCAGAGAATCATGCTTTTGCATACAGACTCACACCCTCTCAATTTCATGAGGGTGTGATAATGCGTATACGAGATACAAGGCCTAGATCTTAGTTCACAATTCATTAAATAAGCATAAGTGTTTAAAAATTCGATCTTCTCGCTTTATTTTTTGTTTCGGGCTACGCACCTGAAATTCTCAGGGAATCATGCTTATGCATACAGACTCACACCCTATCAATTTCATGAGGGTTTGACAATGCGTATACGAGATACAAGGCCTAGATCTTAGTTTACAATTCATTAAATCAGCATAAGTGTTTAAAAATTCTATGTTCTAGCTTTATTTTGTGTTTCGGTCTACGCACCTGAAATTCTCAGGAATTCATGCTTATGCATACAGATTCACACCCTATCAATTTCATGAGGGTGTGATAATGCGTATACGAGATACAAGGCCTAGATCTTAGTTCACAATTCATTAAATAAGCATAAGAGTTTAAAAATTCGATCTTATAGCTTTATTTTGTGTTTTGTGCTACGCACCATAAATTCTCAGGGAATCATGTTTATGTATACAGAATCACACCCTTTCAATTTGGTGAGGGTGTGATAATGCAAATTCGAGATACAAGGCCTAGATCTGTGTTCATATTTCATTAATATACCTAAGTTTTAAAAATATTCTATCTTCAAGCACAATTTTGTGTTTCGGGCTACGCACCTGAAATTCTCAGGAAATCATGCTTATGCATACAGACTCAAACCCTATCAATACTTAATGAAGGTTTGATAATATATACACGAGATACAATGCCTAGATCTTAGTTCACAATTTATTAAATCAGCATAAGTGTTTAAAAATTCGATCTTCTAGCTTTATTTTGTGTTTCGGGCTACGCAACTTAAATTCTCAGGGAGTCATGTTTATGTATACAGACTCACACCCTATCAATTTCGTGAGGGTGTGATAATGCGTTATTGAGATACAAGGCCTAGATCTGTGTTTATATTTCATTAAATACATGTTTACTAAAGTTTTACAAAATTCTATCTTCTAGCATTATTTTGTGTTTCGGCCTATGCACCTGAAATTCTCAGAGAATCATGCTTACGCATACAGACTCACACCCTATCAATTTCATGAGGGTGTGACATTGCGTATGCGAGATACAAGGCCTTAACCTTAGTTCACAATTCATTCAACCAGCATAATTGTTTGAAAATTCTATGTTCTAGCTTTATTTTGTGTTTCGGGCTATGCACCTGAAATTCTCAGAGAATCATGCTTACGCATACAGACTCACACCCTATCAATTTCGTGATGGTGTGATAATGCGTATACGAGATACAAGGCCTAGATCTTATTTCACAATTCATTGAATAAGCATAAGTGTTTAAAAATTCGATGTTCTAGCTTTATTTTGTGTTTCGGGCTGTGCACCTGAAATTCTCAGGGAATCATGTTTTTGTATACAGACTCACACCCTATCAATTTCATGAGGTTGTGATAGTGCATATACGAGAATCAAGGCCTAGATCTGTGTTCATAATTCATTAAATATACTTAAGTTTTACAAAATTCGATCTTCTAGCATTATTTTGTGCTTCGGTCTACGCACCTGATATTCTCAGAGAACCATGCTTATGCATACAGACACACACCCTATCAATTTTGTGAAGGTGTGATAATGCGTATACGAGATACAAGGCCTAGATCTTAGTTCACAATTCATTAAATCAGCATAAGTGTTAAAAAAATGTTCTAGCTTTATTTTGTGATTCAGGCTTCGCACCTGAAATTCTCAGGGAATCATGTTTATGTATACAGAGTGACACCCTATTAAATTGGTAAGGGTGTGATAATGCGTATACGAGATACAAGGCCTCGATCTTAATTCACAATTCATCAAATCAATATAAGTGTTTAAAAATTCGATGTTCTAGCTTTATTTTGTGTTTCGGGCTACGCACCTGAAATTCTCAGGGAATCATGTTTATGTATACAGACTCACACCCTATCAATTTCGTGAGGGTGTGAAAATGCGTATACGATATACAAGGCCTAGATCTTAGTTCACAATTCGTTAAATCAGCATAAGTGTTTAAAGATTCGATGTTCTAGCATTATTTTGTGTTTCGGGCTACGCACCTGAAATTCTCAGAGAATCATGTTTATGTTTAAGACTCACACCCTATCAATTTCGTGAAGATATGATAATGCGTATACGAGATACAAGGCATAGATCTGTGTTCATGATTTATTAAATATACTTACGTTTTACAAAATTCTATCTTCTAGCATTATTTTGTGTTTCGGGCTATGCACCTGAAATGCTCAGAGAATCATACTTATGCATACAGACTCACACCCTATCATTTTCGTGAGGGTTTGACATTGCGTATACGAGATACAAGGCCTAGATCTTGGTTCACAATTCATTAAATTATCATAAGTGTTTAAAAATTCGATGTTCTAGCTTTATTTTGTGTTTCGGGCTACGCACCTGAAATTCTCAGGGAATCATGTTTATGTATACAGACTTACACCCTATCAATTTCGTGAGGGTGTGACAATGCGTATACGAGATACAAGGCCTAGATCTTAGTTCACAATTCATTAAATCAGCATAAGTGTTTAAGAATTCGATGTTCTAGCTTTATTTTATGTTTCGGGCTACGCACCTGAAATTCTCAGGGAATCATGCTTATGTTTACAGACTCATATCCTATCAAATTCGTGAGTGTGTGATAATGCGTATGAAGATACAAGGCCTAGATCTGTGTTCATATTTCATTAAATATACTTAAGTTTTACAAAATTCGATCTTCTAGCATTATTTTGTGTTTCAGGCTACGCACCTGAAATTCTCAGGGAATCATGTTTATGTATACAGACTCACACCCTATCAATTTCGTGAGGGTGTTATAATGCGTATATGAGATACAAGGCCTAGATCTGTGTTCATATTTCACTAAATATACGTAAGTTTTACAAAATTCTGTCTTCTAGCATTATTTTGTGTTTCGGGCTACGCACCTGAAATTCTCAGAGAGTCATGCTTCTGCATACAGACTCACACCCTATCAATTTCATGAGGGTGTGATAATGCGTATACGAGATACAAGGCCTAGATCTTAGTTCACAATTCGTTAGATAAGCATAAGTGTTTAATAGCAATTCTCTGTAAGGACCAAAATCATTCGGCACAGCATGTCATGGATTTTGATGATTTTCGGTATAATGGGTATATTCTAAGTACTGACCATGACAATTACACTTTTCAGCCAATGTGACCTCTGGTTGCCATGGTAACGAGGTCATTCTATTTATTGCACTTTTGGGACCAAGCCATCTCCGGAGTCTTCGTTGCCATTGATACCACTGTAACAGCTTGTTCATCTTTATATAATCTATTCTTCCTTACTTCCATTCTTACTTAGTACACTTAGATCTATGATATTTATTACAGGAAGCTTATTGTATTAAGCCAAAATAAGTCAAAATGAAGCGAAAAATAGAGGTGAAAATAAGGGCCAATTTGGTGTGTTTTTGACCATTTTCAATCTTAAATATCAAAAAAGGCACCAATAGGAGACTAGTGATTTTCATCAGTGGAAATGTATGTTTATTGACAAATCAAATGAACGAAAAATTGGAGTGGATATTTAAGAGTTTTACCTAAATTCTGTCGTCAAAGACCGTTGCCATGGCAACATTATACCTTTTTGCTTGTTTCATATTATCTTTGAAATTGATTTTATTCCTCTTTGGAGTTACATAAGATTGTCAAAATGTATGCATGTATAGATATGACATATCTTTTACATAAGAACAATTTAGATGTTCAAGGTCATTGGCTTGATGTTCAAGGTCATTTATACTTTGAGACTTAAATTTTGCATAAAATATTGATTGTTTAATTTTTTTGTTACCGATTTTAGTGGGGTTTTTTATTTAAATATTTTCATAGGTCATATTTATTATGAAAGCACATGAACATAAGAAAGAAAATCTTAGAATTCATAGAACTGGAGCAATTTTATAGGAAAATATTTTTTCGTCAAAAAACGAGAAAAATACAGATTTCGTCCCTTTTTTATCAAAATACTCACCAAGATTTTAGATATTCAATGATGTGAAGAAACGTAATCAATAGTTCTAAGAAATAAGTGATACATTTATCATTTTATGGCAAATAACTGTTAAGTTCAATATTACAAGGTTTCTAAAATATTGACACCTCCATTAAATTTAGAAATAAGGATTTTTCGTCAAATCTGTTCACTTAAAGTTTAATGACCTTGAAAATTCATTTTTATATCAAAACGGCTCTGATAGATGTATACATGAACTTCTGTTCCAATATCATGCGTAGTTAGTTTGATAGAGGTTTTTTTTTAAATTCATCGTATTGAAACCTTTCAGCCGATAGTTGCCATAGCAACTAAATTTGATGCTGCTTTGCATATAAAAGGACAAATTAGCCCAATTAATTTTTCATATTCATGTAGAGTTCAAAGATGATACTAATTGGATAACTAAAATTTGGACTTCAAAAATTGGTGCTTTTATGAAATTTTATGTTTTGGCCCAATTTTTCATCTTGTATACATGTACATAAGGCATCCGAGATGAATGTAAAAAACTTTACAAATATGAATAATAATAAGGATTAAAAGAAAATAATTAAAGCAATTTAAGAGTTAAAATGTACCTGTTTCCATGGTAACGAAGCCTACAAATATGCCTTGTCCTATATATTTTCCCGATTTTTGAAACTTCAGACACGGTAACCATGGCAACGACAACTTTTTTTGAAAAAAAAACTGGGGTTGATTTACATACTTGTACTTCATATTGAACTTCCATACCAAAAATCTAAAAAATCCATGACATGCCGTGCCAACATGTTTTGAATTTCTTTGGTTCTTACAGAGAATTGCTGTTAAAAATTCAATGTTCTAGCAATATTTTGTGTTTCGGCTACGCACCTGAAATTCTCAGGGAATCATGTTTATGTATACAGACTCACACACTATCAATTTCGTGAGGATGTGATGATGCGTATACGAGATACAAGGCCTAGATCTGTGTTCATAATTCATTAAATATACTTAAGTTTTACAAAATTCGATCTTCTAGCATTATTTTGTGTTTCGGGTTACGCACCTGAAATTCTCAGAGAATCATGCTTATGCATACAGACTTAAACCCTATCATTTTCATGAGGGTGTGATAATGCGTATACGAGATACAAGGCCTAGATCTGTGTTCATATTTCATTAAATATACTTAAGTTTTACAAAATTCGATCTTCTAGCATTATTTTGTGTTTCGGATTACGCACCTGAAATTCTCAGAGAATCATGCTTATGCATACAGCCTCACACCCTATCATTTTCATGAGGGTCTGATAATGCGTATACGAGATACAAGACCTAGATCTGTGTTTATAATTCATTGAATCTACATAAGGGTTAAAAATTCGATGTTCTAGCTTTATTTTGGGTTTCGGGCCACGCACTTGAAATTCTCAGGGAATCATGCGTATGCTGGCAAACTCTCACCCTATCAATTTCGGGAGGGTGTGATGATGCGCATACGAGATACAAAGCCTAGATCATCGTTCATAATTTATTAAATCTAAATAAATGTTAAGAAATTCAATGTCCTAGCTTTATTTTGTGTTTCCGCTACGCACATCAAATTCTATGGAAATCATGCGTATGCATGCAGACTCACACCCTGTGAATTTCATGTGGGTGTGATAATGCGTATGCGAAATACAAGGCCTAGATCTTTGTTCATAATTCATTTAATCTACATAAGTGTTACAAAAGTCGATATTCTATCAATACTTCATGAGGGTTTGATAATATGTATACGAGACACAATGCCTAGATCTTAGTTCACAATTCATTAAATCAGCATAAGTGTTTAAAAATTCGATCTTCTAGCTTTATTTTGTGTTTCGGGCTACGCAACTGAAATTCTCAGGGAGTCATGTTTATGTATACAGACTCATACCCTATCAATTTCGTGAGGGTGTGATAATGCGTTATTGAGATACAAGGCCTAGATCTGTGTTTATATTTCATTAAATACATGTATACTAAAGTTTTACAAAATTCTATCTTCTAGCATTATTTTGTGTTTCGGGCTACGCACCTGAAATTCTCAGGGAATCATGCTTATGCATACAGACTCACACCATATCGATTTCGTGAGGGTGTGATAATGCGCATACGAGATACAATGCCTAGATCTTTGTTCATAATTCATTTAATCTACATAAGTGTCAAACAAATTCAATGTTCTAGCTTTGCCTTTCGTTTCAGGCCACGCACCTGAAATTCCTAGGTAATTATGCTGATATAGACAGAATCACACTCTGTCAATTTCATGAGGGTTTGGTAATGCGTATACAAGATACAAGGCCTAGATCTTCGTTCATAATTCATTAAATCTACATAAGTGTAAAAAAAATTCTGTGCTCTAGCTTTACCTTGCGTTTCAGGCTACGCATCTGAAATATCAGGGAATCCTGCTGATATAGACAGACACACACCCTATCAATTTCATGAGGGTGTGAAAATGCGTAAACGAGATACAAGGCCTAGATCTTTGTTCATAATTCTTTAAATCTACAAAAGTGTTACAAAATTCGAAGTTCTAGATTAAATTTCTCTTTTGTTCTACACACCTCAAATTCTCAGGAAATCATTCTTAGGCATTTTCACTTACACCCTATCAATTTCGTGAGGGTTTGGTATTGCGTTTTTCGGTTTACGGACAAGAAATTCTCATAGAATCATGCTTATGCAAGCAAACTCACACCTGATCAATTTCTTAGGGGTGTGATTATGCGTATACGAGATACAAGACCTAGATCTTTGTTTAAAATTCATTAAGTCTAAATAAGTGTTACAAAATTTGAAGTTCTATATTAATTTTTTGTTTCGGACTACGCACAAGAAAATCTCAGGAATCATGCTTTTGCATTCAGACTCACACCCAATCAATTCGGCGAGGATGTGATGAATTTTGGAAAGGTGTGATAATGCGTATACGAGATACAAGGCCTAGATCTTTTTTCAAAATTCATTAAATCTACATTAGTGTTACAAAATATGATGATCTAGCTTTGATTTGTGTTTGTGGCTACGCGTCTGAAATGTTCAGGGAATCATGCAGACGCTCACTCTATCATTTTTGTCAGGGTGTGATAATGCGAATAAGACATAAAAGGCATAGATCTTTGTTCATATTTCATTAAATCTACATAAGTGTTACACAATTCGATGTTCTTTATTTTGTGTTTCGGGCAGCGCACAATAAATTCTCATGGAATCATGCTTATGCATGCAGACTCAAATGCTATCAATTTCGTGAGGGTGTGATAATGCGTAAACGAGATACGAGGCCTAGATCTTTGTTCATGATTCATTAAATCTAGTTTAGTGTTACAAATTCGATGTTTTAGCTTTATTTTGGGTTTTGGGCTAAGAACCTGAAATTCTCAAGGAATCATGCTTATGCATTCAAACTCACACTCTATCAATTTCATGAGGGTTTGATAATGCGTATACGAGATTCAATGCCTAGATCTGTGTTCATAATTCATTGAATCTACATAAGTGTTACAAAATTCGATGTTCTAGCTTTATTTTGTGTTTCGAGCCACGCACACGAAGTTCTCAGGAATCATGCTTATGCATTCAGACTCACACCCTATCAATTTGGGGAGGATGTGATGATGCGTATACGAGATACAAGGCCTTGATCTTTGTTCATATTTCATTTAATCTGCATGAGTGTAACAAAATTCGACGTTCTAGCTTTATTTTGTGTTTCGGGCTACGAACCTGAAATTCTCAGGGAATCATGCTTATGCATGCAAACTCACACCCTTTCAATTTCGTGAGGGTGTGATAATGCGTATACGAGATACAAGGCCTAGATCTTTGTTCATAATTCATTAAATCTACATACGTGTTACAAATTCGATGTTCTGACTTTATTTTAGGTTTCGGGCTACGAACCTGAAATTCTCAGGGAATCATGCTTATGCATGCAGACTAACACCCTATCAATTTCGTAAGGGTGTGATAATGCATATACGAGATACGAGGCCTAGAACTTTGTTCATGATTCATTAAATCTAGTTAAGTGTTACAAATTTGATGTTCTAGTTTTATTGTGGGTTTCGGTCTACGCAACAGAAATTCTCAAAGAATCATGCTTATGCATTCAAACTCACACTCTTTCAATTTCGTGAGGGTGTGATAATGCGTATACGATATACAATGCCTAGATCTTTGTTCATATTTCATTGAATCTATATAAGTGTTACAAAATTCGATGTTCTAACTTTATTTTTCGTTTCGGGCTGCGCACAATAAATTCTCATGGAATCATCCTTATGCATACATACTCATACCTTATCAATTTCATGAGGGTGTGATGATGCGTATACGAGATACAAGGCCTAGATCTTTGTTGATAATTCATTTAATCTACATAAGTGTTACAAATTCGATGTTCTAGCTTTATTTTGGGTTTCGGGCTATGAACCTGAAATTCTCAGGGAATCATGCTTATGCATACAGACTAACACCCTATCAATTTCGTAAGGGTGTGATAATGCATATACGAGATACAAGGCCTAGATCTTTGTTAATAATTCATTAAATCTAGTTAAGTGTTACAAATTTGATGTTCTAGTTTTATTGTGGGTTTCGGGCTACGCACCTGAAATTCTCAAGGAATCATGCTTATGCATTCAAACTCACACACTATCAATTTCGTGAGGTTGTGATAATGCGTATACGAGAAACAATGCCATGATCTTTGTTCATAATTCATTGAATCTAGATAAGTGTTACAAAATTCGATGTTCTAGCTTTATTTTTCGTTTCGGGCTGCGCACAATAAATTCTTATGGAATCATGATTATGCATACAGACTCACACCTTATCAATTTTGTGAGGGTGTGATGATGCGTATACGAGATAAAAGGCATAGATCTTTGTTCATATTTCATTAAATCTAATTAAGTGTTACAAAATTCGAAGTTCTAGATCAATTTTGTGTTTCGTGCTACGCACCTGAAATTCTCAGGGAATCATTCTTAGGCATTTATACTCACACCCTATCAATTTCGTGATGATGTGATCATGCGCATAGAAAATACAAGGCCAAGATCTTTGTTTATAATTCATTAAATCTACATAAGAGTTACAAAATTCGATGTTCTAACTTTATTATGGGTTTCGGGCAAAGGACCTAAAATTCTCAGGGAATCAAGCTTATCCATGCAGACTCACACCCCATCAATTTCGTGAGGGTATGATTATGCGTATACGGGATAAAAGGCCTAGATGTTTGTTCATAATTCATTAAATCTACATAAGTGTTACAAAATTCCATGTTCTAGCTTTTTTTGTGTTTCTGGCTACGCTGCTGGAATACTCAGGGAATCACGCTAATGCAGTCAGACTCACACCCTATCAATTTCAGGAGAATGTGATAATGCGTATACGCGATACAAGGCCTAGATTTTTGTTAATAATTCATTTAATCTACACAAGAGTTACAAAATTCGATGTTCTAGCTTTATTATGGGTTTCGGATCAAGCACATAACATTCTCAGGGAATCAAGCTTATGCATGCAGAGTCACACCCCATCAATTTCGTGAGGGTATGATTATGCGTATACGAGATACAAGGCCTAGATCTTTGTTCATAATTCTTTAAATCTACACAAGAGTTACAAAATTCGATGTTCTAGCTTTATTATGGGTTTCGGGTCAAGCACATAACATTCTCAGGGAATCAAGCTTATGCATGCAGAGGCACAGCCCATCAATTTCGTGAGGGTATGATTATGCGTATACGAGATACAAGGCCTAGATCTTTGTTCATAATTCATTAAATCTACATAAGTGTTTAAAAATTCGATGTTCTAGCTTCATTTTGTGTTTCGGGCTACGCACAAGAAATTCACAGAGAATCATGCTTATGCATTCAAACTCACACCCTATCATTTTCGTGGGGTTTGATAATACGTATACGAAATAAAAGGCCTAGATTTTCGTTCATAATTCATTAAATTTACATAAGTGTTACAAAATTCGATGTTCTAACTTTATTTTGTATTTCTGGCTACGCTGCTCAAATATTCAGGGAATCATGCTTATGCATACAGACTCACACCCTATCAATTTCGCGAGGGTGTGATTATGCGTATACAAGATACAAGGTCTTGATCTTTGTTCATAGTTTTGTTTTTTAAATCTACATAAGTGTTACAAAATTCGATGTTCTACCTTTATTTTGTTTTTCGGGCTACGCACCTGAAATACACAGTGAATCATGCTTATGAATACAGACTCAAACTCTTTCAATTTCGTGAGGGTGTGATATTGCGTATACGCAATACAACGCCTAGATCTTTGTTCATAATTCATTGAATCTACATAAGTGTTACAAAATTCAATGTTCTAACTTTATTTTTCGTTTTGGGCTAAGCACAATAAATTCTCATGGAATTATGCTTATGCATACAGACTCACACCTTATCAATTTCGTGAGGGTGTGATAATGCGTATACGAGATACAAGGCCTAGATCTTTGTTCATAATTCATTAAATCTACGTAAGTGTTACATAATTCGATGTTCTACCTTTATTTTGTGTTTCGGGCTACGTGCCTGAAATATTCAGGGAATCATGCTTATGCATGCAGACTCACACCCTTTCTATTTCGGTGAGGATGTGATAATGCGTATTCGATTACAAGGCCTTGATCTTTGTTTATAATTCATTAAGTCTACATACGTGTTACAGAATTCAATGTTCTAGCTTTATTTTGTGTTTCGGGCTACGCACAAGAAATTTTCATGGAATCATGCTTTTGCATTCAGACTCAAATCAATTTCGTAAGGGAATGATAATGCGTAACAGATATAAGGCTTAGATCTTTCTTCATAATTCATTAAATCTACATAAGTGTTACAAAATTCTGTGTTCTAGCTTTACCTTGCGTTTCTGGCTACGCACCTGAAATCTCAGGGAATCCTGCTGATATAACAGACTCACATCCTATCAATTTCGTGAAGGTGTGATAATGCGTATACGAGATACAAGGCCTAGATCTTTGTTCATAATTCTTTAAATCTCAAAAGTGTTACAAAATATGATCTTCTACCTTCATTTTGTGTTTGGGGCTACACAAAATATATTCTCATGGAATCATGCTTATGCATTCAGACTCACACCCTATCAATTTCGTGAGGGTTTGATAATGCGTATACGAGATACAAGGAATAAATCTTTGTTCATAATTCATTAAATTTAATAAAGTGTTACAAAATTCGAAATTCTAGATTAATTTTGTGTTTCGTGTTACAGACCTGAAATTCTAAGGAAATCATTCTTAGGCATTTATACTCACACCCAATCAATTTCGTGAGGGTTTGATAATGCGTATACAAGATACATTACCTATATCTTTGTTCAAAATTCATTAAATCTACATACATGTTACAAAATTCGATGTCCTAGCTTTATTTCGTGTTTCGGGTTACAGACATGAAATTCTCATGGAATCATGCTTATGCAAGCAAACACACACCTTATCAATTTCGTAAGGGTGTAATTATGCGTATACGAGATAATCATTCATTAAATCTCATGGAATCATGCTTATGCATAAAGACTCAAACCCTGTCAATATCGTGAGGGTATGATAATGCGTATATCAGATACAAGGCCTCGATCTTTGTTCATAATTCACTAAATCTACATAAGTGTTACAAAATTCGATGTTCTAGCTTTATTTTGTGTTTCGGGCTACGCACCTGAAATTCTCAAGGAATCATGCTTTTGCATTCAGACTCACACCCGATCAATTTCGTGAGGGTATGATAATGCGTATATGAGATACAAGGCCTCGATCTTTGTTCATAATTCATTAAATTTACATAAGTGTTATAAAATTCCATGTTTTAGCTTTATTTTGGGTTTCGTGCTACACACCTGAAATTCTCAAGGAATCATGCTTTCGCATTCAGACTCACACCCGATCAATTTCGTGAGGATGTGATGATGTGTATACGAGATACAAGACCTAGATCTTTGTTCATAATTCATTAAATCTACATAATTGTTAAGAAATTCGATGTTCTAGCTTAATTTTGTGTTTCGGGATACGCACAAGAAATTTTGAGGGAATCATGCTTATGAATGTAGACTCACACCCTATCAATTTCGTGAGGGCGTGATAATGCGTATACGAGATACAAGGCCTAGATCTTTGTTCATAATTCATTAAATCTACATAAGTGTTACAAAATTCGATGTACTAGCTTTATTTTGTGTTTCGGGCTTCACAAAATATATTCTCATAAAACCATGCTTTTGCATTCAGACTCAAACCCTATCAATTTCTTGAGGATGTGATTATGCGTATACGAAATACAAGGCCTAGATCTTGTTCATAATTCATTAAATCTACATAAGTGTTACAAAATTCGATGTTCTAGCTTCTTCTTTTGTTTCGGGCTACCCACAAGAAATTCTCATGGAATCATGCTTATGCATTAGGACTAATACCCTATAAAGTTCGTGACGGTGTGATAATGCGTATACGAGATACAAGGCCTAGATCTTTGTTCATAATTCATTAAATCTACATCAATATTAAGTGTAACAAAAGTCGATGTTCTAGCTTTATTTTGTGTTTCAGGCTACGCAAAAGAAATTCTCATGGAATCATGTTTATGCATTCTGACTCACACACTATCAATTTCGTGAGGTTGTGATAATGCGTATACGACATATAAGGCCTAGATATTTGTTCATAATTCATTAAATATACATAAGTGTTACAAAATTCGATGTTCTAGTTTTATTTTGTGTTTCGGGCTACACAAAATATATTCTCATATAATCTTGCTTATGCATTCAGACTCAAACCCTATCAATTTCTTGAGGATGTGATCATGCGTATACGAAATACAAGGCCTAGATCTTTGTTCATAATTCATTAAATCTACATAAGTGTTACAAAATTCGATCTTCTAGCTTCTTTTTTTTGTTTCGGGCTATGCACAAGAAATTCTCATGGAATCATGCTTATGTATTAGGACTAACAACCTATCAAGTTCGTGACGGTGTGATAGTGCGTATACGAGATACAAGGCCTAGATCTTTGTTCATAATTCATTAAATCTACATACGTGTTACAAAATTTGATGTTCTAGCTTTATTTTGTGTTTCTGGCTACGCTGCTGAAATTGTTAGGGAATCATGCTTATGCATGCAGACTCACACCCTATCAATTTCGTGAGAATGTGATTATGCGTATACGAGATACAACGCCTCAATCTTTGTTCATAATTCATTAAATCTACATAAGTGATACAAAATTCGATGTTCTACCTTTATTTTGTGTTGAGGGCTACGCACCTGAAATTCTCATGGAATCATGCTTATGCATACAGACTCAAACCCTATCATTTTCGTGAGGGTGTTATGATGCGTATACGAGATACAAGGTCTCGATCTTTGTTCATAATTCATTAAATCTACATAAGTGTTATAAAATTCCATGTTTTAGCTTTATTTTGTGTTTCGGGCTCTGCACCTGAAATTCTCAAGGAATCATGCTTTTGCATTCAGACTCACACCCGATCAATTTCGTGAGGGTACGATAATGCGTATATGAGATACAAGGCCTCTATCTTTGTTCATAATTCATTAAATTTACATAAGTGTTATAAAATTCCATGTTTTAGCTTTATTTTGGGTTTCGTGCTACACACCTGAAATTCTCAAGGAATCATGCTTTTGCATTCAGACTCACACCCGATCAATTTCGTGAGGATGTGATGATGTGTATACGAGATACAAGACCTAGATCTTTGTTCATAATTCATTAAATCTACATAATTGTTAAGAAATTCGATGTTCTAGCTTAATTTTGTGTTTCGGGATACGCACAAGAAATTTTGAGGGAATCATGCTTATGAATGCAGACTCACACCCTATCAATTTTGTGAGGGCGTGATAATGCGTATACGAGATACAAGGCCTAGATCTTTGTTCATAATTCATTAAATCTACATAAGTGTTACAAAATTCGATGTACTAGCTTTATTTTGTGTTTCGGGCTTCACAAAATATATTCTCATAAAACCATGCTTTTGCATTCAGACTCAAACCCTATCAATTTCTTGTGGATGTGATTATGCGTATACGAAATGCAAGGCCTAGATCTTTGTTCATAATTCATTAAATCTACATAAGTGTTACAAAATTCGATGTTCTAGCTTCTTCTTTTGTTTCGGGCTACCCACAAGAAATTCTCATGGAATCATGCTTATGCATTAGGACTAATACCCTATCAAGTTCGTGACGGTGTGATAATGCGTATACGAGATACAAGGCCTAGATCTTTGTTCATAATTCATTAAATCTACATCAATATTAAGTGTAACAAAAGTCGATGTTCTAGCTTTATTTTGTGTTTCAGGCTACGCAAAAGAAATTCTCATGGAATCATGTTCATGCATTCTGACTCACACACTATAAATTTCGTGAGGTTGTGATAATGCGTATACGACATATAAGGCCTAGATATTTGTTCATAATTCATTAAATATACATAAGTGTTACAAAATTCGATGTTCTAGTTTTATTTTGTGTTTCGGGCTACACAAAATATATTCTCATATAATCTTGCTTATGCATTCAGACTCAAACCCTATCAATTTCTTGAGGATGTGATCATGCGTATACGAAATACAAGGCCTAGATCTTTGTTCATAATTCATTAAATCTACATAAGTGTTACAAAATTCGATCTTCTAGCTTCTTTTTTTTTGTTTCGGGCTATGCACAAGAAATGCTCATGGAATCATGCTTATGTATTAGGACTAACACCCTATCAAGTTCGTGACGGTGTGATAGTGCGTATACGAGATACAAGGCCTAGATCTTTGTTCATAATTCATTAAATCTACATACGTGTTACAAAATTTGATGTTCTAGCTTTATTTTGTGTTTCTGGCTACGCTGCTGAAATTTTTAGGGAATCATGCTTATGCATGCAGACTCACACCCTATCAATTTCGTGAGAATGTGATTATGCGTATACGAGATACAACGCCTAAATCTTTGTTCATAATTCATTAAATCTACATAAGTGATACAAAATTCGATGTTCTACCTTTATTTTGTGTTGAGGGCTACGCACCTGAAATTCTCATGGAATCATGCTTATGCATACAGACTCAAACCCTATCAATTTCGTGAGGGTGTTATGATGCGTATACGAGATACAAGGTCTCGATCTTTGTTCATAATTCATTAAATCTACATAAGTGTTATAAAATTCCATGTTTTAGCTTTATTTTGGGTTTCGGGCTCTGCACCTGAAATTCTCAAGGAATCATGCTTTTGCATTCAGACTCACACCCGATCAATTTCGTGAGGGTATGATAATGCGTATATGAGATACAAGGCCTCGATCTTTGTTCATAATTCATTAAATTTACATAAGTGTTATAAAATTCCATGTTTTAGCTTTATTTTGGGTTTCGTGCTACACACCTGAAATTCTCAAGGAATCATGCTTTTGCATTCAGACTCACACCCGATCAATTTCGTGAGGATGTGATGATGTGTATACGAGATACAAGACCTAGATCTTTGTTCATAATTCATTAAATCTACATAATTGTTAAGAAATTCGATGTTCTAGCTTAATTTTGTGTTTCGGGATACGCACAAGAAATTTTGAGGGAATCATGCTTATGAATGCAGACTCACACCCTATCAATTTTGTGAGGGCGTGATAATGCGTATACGAGATACAAGGCCTAGATCTTTGTTCATAATTCATTAAATCTACATAAGTGTTACAAAATTCGATGTACTTGCTTTATTTTGTGTTTCGGGCTTCACAAAATATATTCTCATAAAACCATGCTTTTGCATTCAGACTCAAACCCTATCAATTTCTTGAGGATGTGATTATGCGTATACGAAATACAAGGCCTAGATCTTTGTTCATAATTCATTAAATCTAAATAAGTGTTACAAAATTCGATGTTCTAGCTTCTTCTTTTGTTTCGGGCTACCCACAAGAAATTCTCATGGAATCATGCTTATGCATTAGGACTAATACCCTATCAAGTTCATGACGGTGTGATAATGCGTATACGAGATACAAGGCCTAGATCTTTGTTCATAATTCATTAAATCTACATCAATATTAAGTGTAACAAAAGTCGATGTTCTAGCTTTATTTTGTGTTTCAGGCTACGCAAAAGAAATTCTCATGGAATCATGTTTATGCATTCTGACTCACACACTATCAATTTCGTGAGGTTGTGATAATGCGTATACGACATATAAGGCCTAGATATTTGTTCATAATTCATTAAATATACATAAGTGTTACAAAATTCGATGTTCTACCTTTATTTTGTGTTTCGGGCTACGTGCCAGAAATATTCAGGGAATCATGGTTATGCATGCAGACTCACACCCTATGAATTTCATGAGGGTGTGATAATGCGTATTCGAGATACAAGGCCTTGATCTTTGTTCATGATTCATTCAATCCACATAAGTGTTACAAAATTCGATGTTCTAGTTTTATTTTGTGTTTCATGCTACACAAAATACATTCTCATATAATCTTGCTTATGCATTCAGACTCAAACCCTATCAATTTCTTGAGGATGTGATCATGCGTATACGAAATACAAGGCCTAGACCTTTGTTCATAATTCATTAAATCTACATAAGTGTTACAAAATTCGATCTTCTAGCTTCTTTTTTTTTTTTGTTTCGGGCTACGCACAAGAAATTCTCATGGAATCATGCTTATGTATTAGGACTAACACCCTATCAAGTTCGTGATGATGTGATAGTGCGTATACGAGATACAAGGCCTAGATCTTTGTTCATAATTCATTAAATCTTCATACGTGTTACAAAATTTCATGTTCTAGCTTTATTTTGTGTTTCAGGCTACGCTGCTGAAATTTTTAGGGAATCATGCTTATGCATGCAGACTCACACCCTATCAATTTCGTGAGAATGTGATTATGCGTATACGAGATACAAGTCCTAGATCTTTGTTCATAATTCATTAAATCTACATCTATATTAAGTGTAACAAAAGTCGATGTTCTAGCTTTATTTTGTGTTTCAGGCTACGCAAAAGAAATTCTCATGGAATCATGTTTATGCATTCTGACTCACACACTATCAATTTCGTGAGGTTGTGATAATGCGTATACGACATATAAGGCCTAGATCTTTGTTCATACTTCATTTAATCCACATAAGTGTTACAAAATTCGATGTTCTACCTTTATTTTGTGTTTTGGGCTACGTGCCAGAAATATTCAGGGAATCATGGTTATGCATGCAGACTCACACCCTATGAATTTCATGAGGGTGTGATAATGCGTATTCGAGATACAAGGCCTTGATCTTTGTCCATGATTCATTCAATCCACATAAGTGTTACAAAATTCGATGTTCTAGTTTTATTTTGTGTTTCGGGCTACACAAAATATATTCTCATATAATCTCATTATGCATTCAGACTCAAACCCTGTCAATTTCGTGAGGATGTGATGATGCGTATACAAGATACAAGGCCTAGACCTTTGTTCATAATTCATTAAATCTACATAAGTGTTACAAAATTCGATCTTCTAGCTTCTTTTTTTTTGTTTCGGGCTACGCACAAGAAATTCTCATGGAATCATGCTTATGTATTAGGACTAACACCCTATCAAGTTCGTGACGATGTGATAGTGCGTATACGAGATACAAGGCCTAGATCTTTGTTCATAATTCATTAAATCTACATACGTGTTACAAAATTCGATGTTCTAGCTTTATTTTGTGTTTCAGGCTACGCTGCTGAAATTGTTAGGGAATCATGCTTATGCATGCAGACTCACACCCTATCAATTTCGTGAGAATGTGATTATGCGTATACGAGATACAACGGCTTAATCTTTGTTCATAATTCATTAAATCTAGATAAGTGTTACAAAATTCGATGTTCAACCTTTATTTGTGTTTCGGGCTACGCACCTGAAATTCTCATGGAATCATGCTTATGCATACAGACTCAAACCCTATCAACTTCGTGAGGGTGTGATGATGCGTATACGAGATACAAGGTCTTGATCTTTGCTCATAATTCATTAAATCTATATAAGTGTTACAAAATTCGATGTTCTAGCTTTATTTTGTGTTTCGGGCTAGGCACAAGAAATTCACAGGGAATCATGCTGATGCATTCAGACTCACACCCTATCACTTTCGTGAGTGTGTGATAATGCGTATACGAGATACAAGGCCTAGATCTTTGTTCATACTTCATTAAATCTACATAAGTGTTACAAAATTCGATGTTCTAGCTTTGTTTTCTGTTTCGGGTACGCACAAGAAATGCTCAGGGAATCATGCTTATGCATACAGACTCACAACTTACAAATGTATCAATTTCGTGAGGGTGTGATAATGCGTATACGAGATACAAGGCCTAGATCTTTGTTCATAATTCATTAAATCTAATTAAGTGTTACAAAATTCGATGTTCTAGCTTTATTTTCTGTTTCGGGCAACGCACCTGAAATTTTCAGGGAATCATGCCTAGGAATACAGAGTCACACCCTATCAATTTCGTGAGGATGTGATGTCGTGTATACGAAATACCAGGCCTAGATCTTTGTTCATAATTCATGAAATCTACATAAGCGCTATAAAATGTCGATGTTCTTGCTGTATCTTGTGTTTTGGTGTACGCGGCTGAAATCCTCAGGGAATCATGCCTAGGCAAAGAGACTCACACCCTATCACTTTTGTGCGGATGTGATACCGTGTATACATACGAGATACAGGGCTGAGATTTTGTTCATAATCCATCAAATCGACAAAAGTGTTGCAGAATTCGATGTATCTTAAAACATATTGTCACGAAATGGTCGTCGGTTGCGATAAAAAATTGAAAGAGGAAAATGAACTTAAAGAATTACAGAGAAGAATGCCTGCGGAATCAGATCATAAAATGCTTAAACAATTTCAAGATCAACTAACCTCCGTTCAAAGTGACCTTGCCATTTTGAGACAACAGAGAAATCAAAAGTGAACCACAAGGACATCCGAACGGTTCGTTTATGTCAGATCAGTGTTATATGTCGCCAACAAATCCGTTTCGGAACCATTCACGGATTCCAGGAGCTACAGAGGACGCGGACGCTTCTGATTCAACACGTTTTCCCGGAGCCGGAGGGATATTATGACCAGGAAAATTGTGTATAATTTTCCTCCTGGTCATAAACCTTTTAGACAATTATTTTCATACATTCGGACATTAAATTTCTTATAATTTGAATCATTTCTTTAATTTCGTTACAACTTTCATTGATTTTAGTGACATCGGACACATTGCGTTTTATTCTGTTTATTAACCAGTTTATCCAAGTTTAAGATTTTTGACATTTCAATTGATCTCAATTTACTTTCCAGTTGATCTAAATTTACTTTCCAATTAACTTATCTCTTTCATGTCTTGACACGTATAATATTCTACGGCCCTATGGCATCAACTCTCAGGTGCATCGTTATTTATGTTTTGTTCTGTTATTCTCTTTAATCCCATTATGTAAACTTCTCTATACGTCTTGTAAAATTGTTATTCGTTCAATCGTTTCATTTAATTTGTTATTTTTACCAACGTATACTTTTTATGATTATTATTGTTAGTTGGAGATGAACGTTCAAACCAGCAACACCACTCATATTTTCGGAATTTAAAGTTAAAACTCCATTTACATTTTACGACCACGCCATTGTCGAGATAAGATTTAAGAGTTAAAGTGTTTTGTCTACATTTTGCAAGTGTTCGATACATAGCTTTTGACGCTTTATCATACACCTGTTTTGATTTATCATAAAATATACCATTTGCAGAAAGATTTATACCAAGGTTTCCATTTCAAATATAGGTTTACGTCGCGACGTCAGGCAATTAATAAAGTTTATCGCTTGAAGACTGAAATTATATAGAAATAATGTATGTTATAAATTCTGGCCAGGGGAAGTGAACCATAGAAAATGTTCGAAATGCAGACGGCAAAATATTATCAAAATTTCCAATACAAAGTCATTTTATATTTTTCAAACATTATGCCGACAAAATGGGAATCAAGACTTTATCTTATGAAATATGAATATTTATATAGAAAGACTATGCTTCGAAAATTAAAGGGGAGGGGGTCCGGTCCCATACCCCTCTGGATCCGGGCTTGGCTTTCTCATATTGGCTTGCTGGTGTGATGAGGGGTCCCTTCTCAGGAGGGATTCGATCCCAGACTCACGTCACCCCTCTTTAAAATCAGCTATTCAAAAGCCTCGAGAAGAGTCACCAACAATGCACAGAATATTCACAGAAAGCCAAATTTACCGTATGATCTTCTAACAAAAAGTACATTCTTTAAAAAATTGATTTACATTAATTCCCTACTCCTGCATGTAACGATATTTACGGATCAAACTATACTCTACAGCTAATGTTAAAAAAATAAGGGAAGCTTCGCTCATTTATTTATTCTTTCAATTGGATGTGGCCACACAATTAAGTGAAAATTTGATGCAATTTTGATTTCATGTTACAAATGATGAGTGGAACAGCTTGACAGTTAAGAACGCATAATTAAAAGAAAGTATCAATTTATTGATTTGTCAATATTTCTTTAATATTGTTTAAAATACATTTTACAACGTTATACTTTGTGCTTGAAATTTCCATAAAGCTTCTTCAGTTATCATTCAAACTGAATATATATCTTTTTGCTTAAAAAATTAGGACAAAATAAGAGGTAGGGATATTTCAAAGCGTCATAGTTTTCAAAAAGTCCCACGATGGTACTATTTCTTTTATTTCTTATTTTATGAAGAAAGGATTAAAACAAGAAAACTTACCCCTAAACCCACTTGTTGCAAAAGAAATGTTCCAAGGGAATCGTCTTTGATTAAATCAAGTAAATACTGTATAAATCTACTTTATATGAATTTATTTTAGGCCTATCATATGGTCATTATTATCAATTATATGATGGTAATCTATTCTGGTCAAGAATAGACGCATAATATTTGGAGAACACTTAATAAACAGAAAAAATTGTATCTGTCCGTGCACCATATCATAACATGTGGTGAGGATTGATAAATTCTGTTCTGTTCCGAATACACGTTTATTTACTTGGTTTAATCAAAGGGGATTCCCGTGGAACATATCACTTGCGTATCACGTGATATGCAACAGTGAACCCCACTTGTAGAAAACTTATTGGCCAAAATTCCAACAAAAGTAGGATTTTTAGACATAAAATGGCTACTACAGACATACATTTTTATTCATTTTCTTTTCTAACGAAATATTTTGATATAAAAGCTGAATGTTACCTAATATAAACCATATAAAGTTAAATATTCTATTTGATTTGTTTAAATACAGAGAGATGAGTATAAAGTGTCATTATCATACATTGCAAAAAATATGGCAATTTTCCTTCATGCAGAGCAAAAGACGTCAAATGTGACGTCATTTCTAACGCACGTGACGTTTTGACAATGAAAAATATTTACTTTCTATTTCGGCAGGTATTTGAGATAAATATAAGAGATGCTAAATCATAATGTTCATAAGATTATTTTCGCAAAACTTTAGGGCCAATTTTCGGAGTTACTGAACCTTCCCCTTTGTTAAGTCCAAGGGCAATAACTCTTGTAAAAATAGGTCAATCGAAACAAAACTCAAACTTGATCTGTATCACACTGAGATATACTCACATACCAAACATATGGTAATCACAGTTTACATAGCTCGCCGAATGAAGGTTTTTGTTAAAAAAAAACCAAATAACTTCCAAAATACAAATATAGAGTCATCAGAGATGACAGCGCTAACCTCGACGGCATCATAGTCCCATGACCAGCATCTGTACCTACATTGCACAATGTATTTCCAGATGCATCATCCACAAAAGTTTGGTTGATAAAAAAATTCTAAGAAGGCTGAAAATGAAGATTCTTATTTTTCCATACCTGGCCAATCAAACGTGAAATATAGGTCAGATGCAGCATTTGTACAGTGTATTGCAGTAAGCATCCTCAGATACCTCTCCCATACAAGATATTTATTGATCTAGGACTTAGAATAGGCCGGAAATGGACCTGTCCCATTTTACTTAACATGATTGCTGCATCATCAACACAAGTTTTGTTGATGTAGGACTTACAGTAATAATGTCGAAGAGTTCCAACTCTCTACCCTCTTGAAGAAAATTCCAAACCAATTTACATGCACCAGACACGAAGGCAGGAATGGACCTACCCATTTTACTCAACTTGGTCACTCAAGCATGAAATGCAGCCTCTGTTCATTCCATTGTTATAAGCATTCTTAGATGAATCAACCACACAACTTTGGATGACCTAGGACTTATAGTAAGATAGGAATGGACCTGTACCATTTACCTAGCCTGCTCACTCAAGCATGAAATGCAGGTCAGCTGCAGCCTCCGTACTATACATTATAGTAAGCATCCTCAGATGCATCATCCATACAAGTTTAGTTGATATAGGACTTTTCTATAGAAAGGCAGGAATCGACCTGTCCCATTTTCTCGAACCTGCTCACTCAAGCATGAAATGTAGGTCAGATTCAGCCTCCGTACCATGTATTGTTATAAGCATCCTCAGATGCATAATGCATGCAAGTTTGGTTGATGTAGGACATAGAAAGGCGGGAATGGGCCTGTCCCATTTTACCGAAACTGCTCACTCAAGCATGAAATGTAATTTCGGTTGGTCGTTTCTTCTAACGCATATGAATATTATTGTTTACAAAATTTTCTCAAATTTCTAAAACCTGGGTCCTGTAGCATCATATCCCAGCCATCTTGCTACAATGTACGTCTTGCGGTATATTCAGGACATAATTTTCACAGACTTTGGTCATTTTACATTGTTTAGATTGAGGTTTAATACCCGAAACATTCATGTCTGGTTTATGCTGTAAATATATCTGCTCTAAAATGATGCTAATGAATTTGAAGACGTTAAATGTAGGTCAGATGCAGTCTCCGTACCATGCACTATTGTAAGCATCCTCAGATGCATCATCATTGCAAGTTTGGTAAGTGTAGGACTTATAAAAAGGAGGGAATGGACCTGCCACATTTTACCTAACCTGCTTACTCAAGCATGAAATGTAGGTCAGATGCAGCCTCCGTACCATGCATTGTTGAAAGCATCCTCAGATGCATCATCCATGCAAGTTTGGTTGATGTAGGATTTGTCCCATTTTGTTTAACCTCGGGGCGATAGCATGAGCCCCCTCTACTTCGTCAAAGGTCATTGTCTCAAATGAAAGGTCACATCACGAGGAATCAACATGTGAAATATTAAAGCCCCACCCATTAAAGTTCAAGAGATGAAGCCCAAGATAGAGTTTTTGAAAAGTAGGCAAAAGTCAAGGGTCACTAGGTCATGGTCTCAAATGAACGGTCTCTTCACACGGTATCTACATGTGCAATATGAAAGCCCTACACCTTATGGATGAAGAGATATTGCCCAGGTCAAAGTTTTTGAAGAGTAGGTCAAAGTCCCAGATCAAGGTCAAAGGTCATGGTCTCAAATGAAAGGTCATGTCACAAGGTATCTTCATGTGAAATATGAAAGTCATACCCCTTATGATTGAAGAGATATAGCCCAGGTTTAAGTTCGTGAAAAGTAGGTCAAAGTACTAGTCCAAGGTCAAAGGTCATGGTCTCAAATGAAAGGTCTCATCACAAGGCATTTTCATGTGAAATCCCTACCCTTTATCGTTGATGGATATAGACTAAGTTAATGTTTTGTCTACGGACGACGACAACGACGACGACGCCGAAGGTATAACATTAGCTCTTCAGACTTTTGTCTTGACGAGCTAAAATGAGCTCAATTTATACAACAACAGCGAAAAAAGTCTGGAAAACTAAAGTGTGACAGACGGACAGGGGTAGAAACTATAAGTCCCCTCTGGCGAGCCGGTAGGGGACTCATAAGCAGAAAAATACCATAAACGAGTGATCTTTTCGTGTTGATCTCATCTAATCTTATGAATATGACAGTTTATATACATAAAGTTATGAAAGTATGATGATGTAAGAAGGGCAAAATTTGAACAAAGCTCCAAAATGTATCACAGTATATATAGTATACGGTAACAAATACTAATAAAACTAAAACATTAATACAACCGTGTAACATATAACTAAACCGCACATCACATAACATGATATGGAGCAATTTGATTATGAGATCAAAGACCAATCAAGGCAAATATATGAGCACCAAAATATATATACATATATTTTTTGTTACTTTTTTTTTACCTTATTAAGACCATGGTTTTGTAACATTTTCTACCTTGCTAGGTCAATATTGTTGTCACCTTGTTAACCTTACTAAGACCATATGTATGTTACCTACTCTACCTTATTAAGACCATATTTTCACTTTGTCACCATAATTAGATCTTATTTGTTACTTTGTCTTCCGTAATGTTACACAATGTTTGTAACATAATCTACCTTAATAAGACCATTTTGGTTTCTTTGTATACTTTAATTAAATCATATATCTGTAACCTTGTATAATTTATTTAAGGCATATTTTTGTTACATTTATACACCTTAATCAGATTTTATTCATGTTACCTTTGTATACCTTAATAAGACTGTATTTATGTTACTTTGTATACCTTAAGATGCCAATATTTCTATAACAATACTATACTTTGATAAGACCATATTTCTGTAACCTTGTATACCTTAAATACATCATATCTCTGTTACCTTTTACACCTTATTTTACACCATATTCTGTTACCATATATACCTTAATTAGGCAATATTTGTTACCTAGTCAATCCGAATAAGTCCATTTTTCTGTTAATATTTGCATACCTTCATAACACAATATTCCTGTTACCTTTGTATAACTAAATTAGACAATAATTCCTGTTACTTTTGCATACCTTAATTTTACAATATTTATGCTGCCTTGTTAACCTTTATAAGACCACATATATTTGTTACCAATGTATGTCATAAAAAGATCATATTTCTGTTACCTTTTTATACATAAATTAGACAATATTTCTGTTTACCTTTGCATACCTGAATTTTATATTAATGCTACATGTGTATACCCTTATTAAACCACATATCTGCAACCTTGTAAATCTTGATTTAACTATATTTCTCTTACCTTGTATACCTTAATTAAACCTTATTTTTGTTACCTTTTATACCTTTATCAGGCAATAATTTTAACCTAGTCAATAAGAATAAGACCTCATTGTTGTCACTTTTATTTTACAATATTTCTATTATCTTATTAATCTTAATTAAACCATATTTTTATTACCAATGTATGCCATAATAAGATCATATTTCTGTTACCTTGTTTACCTTAATTAAACCACATATCTGCTACCTTGTATACCTCTATAATATTTCTGTAACCTTTTTATACATAAATTAGACAATATTTCTGTGTACCTTTGCATACCTGAATTTTATATTTATGCTACATGTGTATACCCTTATTAAACCACATATCTGCTACCTTGTAAATCTTGATTTAACTATATTTCTCTTACCTTGTATACCTTAATTAAACCTTATTTTTGTTACCTTTTATACCTTTATCAGGCAATAATTTTAACCTAGTCAATAAGAATAAGACCTCATTGTTGTCACTTTTATTTTACAATATTTCTATTATCTCATTAACTTTAACTAAACCATATTTTTGTTACCAATGTATGCCATAATAAGATCATATTTCTGTTACCTTGTATACCTTAATTAAACCATATATCTTCTACCTTGTATACCTCTATGATATTTCTGTTACCTTTTTATACCTAAAATAGACAATATTTCTGTTTACCTTTGCATACCTGAATTTTATATTTATCCTACATGTGTATACCCTTATTAAACCACATATCTGCTACCTTGTAAATCTTGATTTAACTATATTTCTCTTACCTTGTATACCTTAATTAAACCTTATTTTTGTTACCTTTTATACCTTTATCAGGCAATAATTTAAACCTAGTCAATCTGAATAAGACCTCATTGTTGTCACTTTTATTTTACAATATTTCTATTATCTCATTAACCTTAATTAAACCATATTTTTGTTACCAATGTATGCCATAATAAGATCATATTTCTGTTACCTTGTATACCTTAAACCATATATCTGCTACCTTGTATACCTCTATAATATTTCTGTTACCTTTTCATACCTAAATTAAACAACATTTCTGTTACCTATGCATGCCTTAATAAGATCATATACCTTGTATACCATAATAAAACCATATTTTTGTTACCTTGTATACCTTTATTAGGCAATATTTGTTACCTGGTCAATCCGAATATTAAGTCCATTTTTCTGTTAATATTTGCATACCTTTATAACACAATATTCCTGTTACCTTTGTATAACTAAATTAGACAATAATTTCTGTTACTTTTGCAAACCTTAATTTTACCATATTTATGCTGCCTTGTTAACCTTTATAAGACCACATAGATTTGTTACCAATGTATGTCATAAAAAGATCATATTTCTGTTACCTTTCTATACCTAAATTAGACAATATTTCTGTTTACCTTTGCATACCTGAATTTTATATTAATGCTACATGTGTATACCCTTATTAAACCACATATGATATCTGCTACCCTATAAATCTTGATTTAACTATATTTCTCTTACCTTGTATACCTTAATTAAACCTTATTTTTGTTACCTTTTATACCTTTATCAGGCAATAATTTTAACCTAGTCAATCTGAATAAGACCTCATTTTTGTCACTTTTATTTTACAATATTTCTATTATCTTACTATCATTAATTATACCATATTTTTGTTACCAATGTATGCCATAATAAGATCATATTTCTGTTACCTTGTATACCTTAATTAAACCATATATCTGCTACCTTGTATACCTCTATAATATTTCTGTTACCTTTTTATACCTAAATTAAACAACATTTCTGTTACCTATGCATGCCTTAATAAGTTCATATACCTTGTATACCATAATAAAACCATTTTTGTTACCTTGTATACCTTTATTAGGCAATATTTGTTACCTGGTCAATCCGAATATTAAGTCCATTTTCTGTTAATATTTGCATACCTATATAACACAATATTCCTGTTACCTTTGTATAACTAAATTAGACAATAATTTCTGTTACTTTTGCATACCTTAATTTTACCATATTTATGCTGCCTTGTTAACCTTTATAAGACCACATATATTTGTTACCAATGTATGTCATAAAAAGATCATATTTCTGTTACCTTTTTATACATAAATAAGACATTATTTCTGTTTACCTTTCCATACCTGAATTTTATATTTATGCTACATGTGTATAGCCTTATTAAACCACATATCTGCTACCTTGTAAATCTTGATTTAACTATATTTCTCTTACAATGTATACCTTAATTAATCCTTATTTTTGTTACCTTTTATACCTTCATCAGGCAATAATTTTAACCTAGTCAATCTGAATAAGACCTCATTTTTGTCACTTTTATTTTACAATATTTCTATTATCTTATTAACCTTAATTAAACCATATTTTTGTTACCAATGTATGCCATAATAAGATCATATTTCTGTTACCTTGTATACCTTAGTTAAACTATATATCTGCTACCTTGTATACCTGTATGATATTTCTGTTACCTTTTTATACCTAAATTAAACAACATTTCTGTTACCTATGCATGCCTTAAAAAGATCATATACCTTGTATACCATAATAAAACCATATTTTTGTTACCTTGTATACCTTAATAGGCAATGTTTGTAACCTGGTCAATCCGAATAAGTCCATTTTTCTGTTAATATTTGCATACCTATATAACACAATATTCCTGTTACCTTTGTATAACTAAATTAGACAATAATTTCTGTTACTTTTGCATACCTTAATTTTACCATATTTATGCTGCCTTGTTAACCTTTATAAGATCATATATATTTGTTACCAATGTATGTCATAAAAAGATCATATTTCTGTTACCTTTTTATACCTAAAATAGACAATATTTCTGTTTACCTTTGCATACCTGAATTTTATATTAATGCTACATGTGTATACCCTTATTAAACCACATATCTGCAACCTTGTAAATCTTGATTTAACTATATTTCTCTTACCTTGTATACCTTAATTAAACTTTATTTTTGTTACCTTTTATACCTTTATCAGGCAATAATTTTAACCTAGTCAATAAGAATAAGACCTCATTGTTGTCACTTTAATTTTACAATATTTCTATTATCTTATTAATCTTAATTAAACCATATTTTTATTACCAATGTATGCCATAATAAGATCATATTTCTGTTACCTTGTTTACCTTAATTAAACCACATATCTGCTACCTTGTATACCTCTATAATATTTCTGTTACCTTTTTATACATAAATTAGACAATATTTCTGTGAACCTTTGCATACCTGAATTTTATATTTATGCTACATGTGTATACCCTTATTAAACCACATATCTGCTACCTTGTAAATCTTGATTTAACTATATTTCTCTTACCTTGTATACCTTAATTAAACCTTATTTTTGTTACCTTTTATACCTTTATCAGGCAATAATTTAAACCTAGTCAATCTGAATAAGACCTCATTGTTGTCACTTTTATTTTACAATATTTCTATTATCTCATTAACCTTAATTAAACCATATTTTTGTTACCAATGTATGCCATAATAAGATCATATTTCTGTTACCTTGTATACCTTAAACCATATATCTGCTACTTTGTATACCTCTATAATATTTCTGTTACCTTTTCATACCTAAATTAAACAACATTTCTGTTACCTATGCATGCCTTAATAAGATCATATACCTTGTATACCATAATAAAACTATATTTTTGTTACCTTGTATACCTTTCTTAGGCATTGTTTGTTACCTGGTCAATCCGAATAAGTCCATTTTTCTGTTAATATCTGCATACCTTCATAACACAATATTCCTGTTACCTTTGTATAACTAAATTAGACAATAATTTCTGTTACTTTTGCATACCTTAATTTTACCATATTTATGCTGCCTTGTTAACCTTTATAAGACCATATATATTTGTTACCAATGTATGTCATAAAAAGATCATATTTCTGTTACCTTTTTATACCTAAAATAGACAATATTTCTGTTTACCTTTGCATACCTGAATTTTATATTTATGCTACATGTGTATACCCTTATTAAACCACATATCTGCTACCTTGTAAATCTTGATTTAACTATATTTCTCTTACCTTGTATACCTTAATTAAACCTTATTTTTGTTACCTTTTATACCTTTATCAGGCAATAATTTTAACCTGGTCAATCTGAATAAGACCTCATTGTTGTAACTTTTATTTTACAATATTTCTATTATCTCATTAACCTTAATTAAACCATATTTTTGTTACCAATGTATGCCATAATAAGATCATATTTCTGTTACCTTGTATACCTTAGTTAAACTATATATCTGCTACCTTGTATACCTCTATGATATTTCTGTTACCTTTTTATACCTAAATTAAACAACATTTCTGTTACCTATGCATGCCTTAAAAAGATCATATACCTTGTATACCATAATAAAACCATATTTTTGTTACCTTGTATACCTTAATAGGCAATGTTTGTAACCTGGTCAATCCGAATAAGTCCATTTTTCTGTTAATATCTGCATACCTATATAACACAATATTCCTGTTACCTTTGTATAACTAAATTAGACAATAATTTCTGTTACTTTTGCATACCTTAATTTTACCATATTTATGCTGCCTTGTTAACCTTTATAAGACCATATATATTTGTTACCAATGTATGTCATAAAAAGATCATATTTCTGTTACCTTTTTATACCTAAAATAGACAATATTTCTGTTTACCTTTGCATACCTGAATTTTATATTTATGCTACATGTGTATACCCTTATTAAACCACATATGATATCTGCTACCCTATAAATCTTGATTTAACTATATTTCTCTTACCTTGTATACCTTAATTAAACCTTATTTTTGTTACCTTTTATACCTTCATCAGGCAATAATTTTAACCTAGTCAATCTGAATAAGACCTCATTTTTGTCACTTTTATTTTACAATATTTCTATTATCTTATTAACCTTAATTAAACCATATTTTTGTTACCAATGTATGCCATAATAAGATCATATTTCTGTTACCTTGTATACCTTAATTAAACCATATATCTGCTACCTTGTATACCTCTATAATATTTCTGTTACCTTTTTATACCTAAAATAGACAATATTTCTGTTTACCTTTGCATACCTGAATTTTATATTTATGCTACATGTGTATACCCTTATTAAACCACATATCTGCTACCTTGTAAATCTTGATTTAACTATATTTCTCTTACCTTGTATACCTTAATTAAACCTTATTTTTGTTACCTTTTATACCTTTATCAGGCAATAATTTTAACCTGGTCAATCTGAATAAGACCTCATTGTTGTCACTTTTATTTTACAATATTTCTATTATCTCATTAACCTTAATTAAACCATATTTTTGTTACCAATGTATGCCATAATAAGATCATATTTCTGTTACCTTGTATACCTTAATTAAACCATATATCTGCTACCTTGTATACCTCTATAATATTTTTGTTACCTTTTTATACCTAAATTAAACAACATTTCTTTTACCTATTCATGCCTTAATAAGATCATATACCTTGTATACCATAATAAAACCATATTTTTGTTACCTTGTATACCTTTATTAGGCAATATTTGTTACCTTGTCAATCCGAATAAGTCCATTTTTCTGTTAATATTTGCATACCTTTATAACACAATATTCCTGTTACCTTTGTATAACTAAATTAGACAATAATTTCTGTTACTTTTGCATACCTTAATTTTACCATATTTATGCTGCCCTGTTAACCTTTATAAGACCACATATATTTGTTACCAATGTATGTCGTAAAAAGATCATATTTCTATTACCTTTTTATACATAAATAAGACAATATTTCTGTTTACCTTTCCATACATGAATTTTATATTTATGCTACATGTGTATAGCCTTATTAAACCACATATCTGCTACCTTGTAAATCTTGATTTAACTATATTTCTCTTACCTTGTATACCTTAATTAATCCTTATTTTTGTTATCTTTTATACCTTTATCAGGCAATAATTTTAACCTGGTCAATCTGAATAAGACCTCATTTTTGTCACTTTTATTTTACAATATTTCTATTATCTCATAAACCTTAATTAAACCATATTTTTGTTACCAATGTATGCCATAATAAGATCATATTTCTGTTACCTTGTATACCTTAGTTAAACCATATATCTGCTACCTTGTATACCTCTATGATATTTCTGTTACCTTTTCATACCTAAATTAAACAACATTTCTGTTACCTATGCATGCCTTAATAAGATCATATACCTTGTATACCATAATAAAACCATATTTTTGTTACCTTGTATACCTTTATTAGGCAATGTTTGTTACCTGGTCAATCCGAATAAGTCCATTTTTCTGTTAATATTTGCATACCTTTATAACACAATATTCCTGTTACCTTTGTATAACTAAATTAGACAATAATTTGTTGCTTTTGCATACCTTAATTTTACAATATTTATGCTGCCTTGTTAACCTTTATAAGACCACATATATTTGTTACCAATGTATGGCATAAAAAGATCATATTTCTGTTACCTTTTTCTACCTAAAATAGACAATATTTCTGTTTACCTTTGCATACCTGAATTTTATATTTATGCTACATGTGTATACCCTTATTAAACCACATATCTGCTACCTTGTAAATCTTGATTTAACTATATTTCTCTTACCTTGTATACCTTAATTAAACCTTATTTTTGTTACCTTTTATACCTTTATCAGGCAATAATTTAAACCTAGTCAATCTGAATAAGACCTCATTGTTGTCACTTTTATTTTACAATATTTCTATTATCTCATTAACCTTAATTAAACCATATTTTTGTTACCAATGTATGCCATAATAAGATCATATTTCTGTTACCTTGTATACCTTAATTAAACCATATATCTTCTACCTTGTATACCTCTATGATATTTCTGTTACCTTTTTATACCTAAAATAGACAATATTTCTGTTTACCTTTGCATACCTGAATTTTATATTTATGCTACATGTGTATACCCTTATTAAACCACATATCTGCTACCTTGTAAATCTTGATTTAACTATATTTCTCTTACAATGTATACCTTAATTAATCCTTATTTTTGTTACCTTTTATACCTTCATCAGGCAATAATTTTAACCTAGTCAATCTGAATAAGACCTCATTTTTGTCACTTTTATTTTACAATATTTCTATTATCTTATTAACCTTAATTAAACCATATTTTTGTTACCAATGTATGCCATAATAAGATCATATTTCTGTTATCTTGTATACCTTAGTTAAACTATATATCTGCTACCTTGTATACCTGTATGATATTTCTGTTACCTTTTTATACCTAAATTAAACAACATTTCTGTTACCTATGCATGCCTTAAAAAGATCATATACCTTGTATACCATAATAAAACCATATTTTTGTTACCTTGTATACCTTAATAGGCAATGTTTGTAACCTGGCCAATCCGAATAAGTCCATTTTTCTGTTAATATTTGCATACCTATATAACACAATATTCCTGTTACCTTTGTATAACTAAATTAGACAATAATTTCTGTTACTTTTGCATACCTTAATTTTACCATATTTATGCTGCCTTGTTAACCTTTATAAGATCATATTTATTTGTTACCAATGTATGTCATAAAAAGATCATATTTCTGTTACCTTTTTATACCTAAAATAGACAATATTTCTGTTTACCTTTGCATACCTGAATTTTATATTAATGCTACATGTGTATACCCTTATTAAACCACATATCTGCAACCTTGTAAATCTTGATTTAACTATATTTCTCTTACCTTGTATACCTTAATTAAACCTTATTTTTGTTACCTTTTATACCTTTATCAGGCAATAATTTTAACCTAGTCAATAAGAATAAGACCTCATTGTTGTCACTTTTATTTTACAATATTTCTATTATCTTATTAATCTTAATTAAACCATATTTTTATTACCAATGTATGCCATAATAAGATCATATTTCTGTTACCTTGTTTACCTTAATTAAACCACATATCTGCTACCTTGTATACCTCTATAATATTTCTGTTACCTTTTTATACATAAATTAGACAATATTTCTGTGAACCTTTGCATACCTGAATTTTATATTTATGCTACATGTGTATACCCTTATTAAACCACATATCTGCTACCTTGTAAATCTTGATTTAACTATATTTCTCTTACCTTGTATACCTTAATTAAACCTTATTTTTGTTACCTTTTATACCTTTATCAGGCAATAATTTAAACCTAGTCAATCTGAATAAGACCTCATTGTTGTCACTTTTATTTTACAATATTTCTATTATCTCATTAACCTTAATTAAACCATATTTTTGTTACCAATGTATGCCATAATAAGATCATATTTCTGTTACCTTGTATACCTTAAACCATATATCTGCTACCTTGTATACCTCTATAATATTTCTGTTACCTTTTCATACCTAAATTAAACAACATATCTGTTACCTATGCATGCCTTAATAAGATCATATACCTTGTATACCATAATAAAACCATATTTTTGTTACCTTGTATACCTTTATTAGGCAATATTTGTTACCTGGTCAATCCGAAAAAGTCCATTTTTCTGTTAATATTTGCATACCTATATAACACAATATTCCTGTTACCTTTGTATAACTAAATTAGACAATAATTTCTGTTACTTTTGCATACCTTAATTTTACCATATTTATGCTGCCTTGTTAACCTTTATAGGATCATATATATTTGTTACCAATGTATGTCATAAAAAGATCATATTTCTGTTACCTTTTTATGCCTAAAATAGACAATATTTCTGTTTACCTTTGCATACCTGAATTTTATATTTATGCTACATGTGTATACCCTTATTAAACCACATATCTGCTACCTTGTAAATCTTGATTTAACTATATTTCTCTTACCTTGTATACCTTAATTAAACCTTATTTTTGTTACCTTTTATACCTTTATCAGGCAATAATTTAAACCTAGTCAATCTGAATAAGACCTCATTGTTGTCACTTTTATTTTACAATATTTCTATTATCTCATTAACCTTAATTAAACCATATTTTTGTTACCAATGTATGCCATAATAAGATCATATTTCTGTTACCTTGTATACCTTAAACCATATATCTGCTACTTTGTATACCTCTATAATATTTCTGTTACCTTTTCATACCTAAATTAAACAACATTTCTGTTACCTATGCATGCCTTAATAAGATCATATACCTTGTATACCATAATAAAACCATATTTTTGTTACCTTGTATACCTTTATTAGGCAATGTTTGTTACCTGGTCAATCCGAATAAGTCCATTTTTCTGTTAATATCTGCATACCTTCATAACACAATATTCCTGTTACCTTTGTATAACTAAATTAGACAATAATTTCTGTTACTTTTGCATACCTTAATTTTACCATATTTATGCTGCCTTGTTAACCTTTATAAGACCATATATATTTGTTACCAATGTATGTCATAAAAAGATCATATTTCTGTTACCTTTTTATACCTAAAATAGACAATATTTCTATTTACCTTTGCATACCTGAATTTTATATTAATGCTACATGTGTATACCCTTATTAAACCACATATGATATCTGCTACACTATAAATCTTGATTTAACTATATTTCTCTTACCTTGTATACCTTAATTAAACCTAATTTTTGTTACCTTTTATACCTTTATCAGGCAATAATTTTAACCTAGTCAATCTGAATAAGACCTCATTTTTGTCACTTTTATTTTACAATATTTCTATTATCTTATTATCATTAATTATACCATATTTTTGTTACCAATGTATGCCATAATAAGATCATATTTCTGTTACCTTGTATACCTTAATTAAACCATATATCTGCTACCTTGTATACCTCTATAATATTTCTCTTACCTTTCTATACCTAAATTAAACCACATTTCTGTTACCTATGCATGCCTTAATAAGATCATATACCTTGTATACCGTAATAAAACCATACTTTTGTTACCTTGTTTACCTTTATTAGGCAATATTTGTTACCTGGTCAATCCGAATAAGTCCATTTTCTGTTAATATTTGCATACCTTTATAACACAATATTCCTGTTACCTTTGTATAACTAAATTAGACAATAATTTCTGTTACTTTTGCATACCTTAATTTTACCATATTTATGCTGCCTTGTTAATCTTTATAAGACCACATATATTTGTTACCAATGTATGTCATAAAAAGATCATATTTCTGTTACCTTTTTATACATAAATAAGACAATATTTCTGTTTACCTTTCCATACCTGAATTTTATATCAATGCTACATGTGTATAGCCTTATAAAACCACATATCTGCTACCTTGTAAATCTTGATTTAACTATATTTCTCTTACAATGTATACCTTAATTAATCCTTATTTTTGTTACCTTTTATACCTTTATCAGGCAATAATTTTAACCTAGTCAATCTGAATAAGACCTCATTTTTGTCACTTTTATTTTACAATATTTCTATTATCTTATTAACCTTAATTAAACCATATTTTTGTTACCAATGTATGCCATAATAAGATCATATTTCTGTTACCTTGTATACCTTAGTTAAACTATATATCTGCTACCTTGTATACCTCTATGATATTTCTGTTACCTTTTTATACCTAAATTAAACAACATTTCTGTTACCTATGCATGTCTTAATAAGATCATATACCTTGTATACCATAATAAAACCATATTTTTGTTACCTTGTATACCTTAATAGGCAATGTTTGTAACCTGGTCAATCCGAATAAGTCCATTTTTCTGTTAATATTTGCATACCTATATAACACAATATTCCTGTTACCTTTGTATAACTAAATTAGACAATAATTTCTGTTACTTTTGCATACCTTAATTTTACCATATTTATGCTGCCTTGTTAACCTTTATAAGACCATATATATTTTTTACCAATGTATGTCATAAAAAGATCATATTTCTGTTACCTTTTTATACCTAAAATAGACAATATTTCTGTTTACCTTTGCATACCTGAATTTTATATTTATGCTACATGTGTATACCCTTATTAAACCACATATCTGCTACCTTGTAAATCTTGATTTAACTATATTTCTCTTACCTTGTATACCTTAATTAAACCTTATTTTTGTTACCTTTTATTCCTTTATCAGGCAATAATTTTAACCTGGTCAATCTGAATAAGACCTCATTGTTGTCACTTTTATTTTACAATATTTCTATTATCTCATTAACCTTAATTAAACCATATTTTTGTTACCAATGTATGCCATAATAAGATCATATTTCTGTTACCTTGTATACCTTAGTTAAACTATATATCTGCTACCTTGTATACCTCTATGATATTTCTGTTACCTTTTTATACCTAAATTAAACAACATTTCTGTTACCTATGCATGCCTTAAAAAGATCATATACCTTGTATACCATAATAAAACCATATTTTTGTTACCTTGTATACCTTAATAGGCAATGTTTGTAACCTGGTCAATCCGAATAAGTCCATTTTTCTGTTAATATCTGCATACCTATATAACACAATATTCCTGTTACCTTTGTATAACTAAATTAGACAATAATTTCTGTTACTTTTGCATACCTTAATTTTACCATATTTATGCTGCCTTGTTAACCTTTATAAGACCATATATATTTGTTACCAATGTATGTCATAAAAAGATCATATTTCTGTTACCTTTTTATACCTAAAATAGACAATATTTCTGTTTACCTTTGCATACCTGAATTTTATATTTATGCTACATGTGTATACCCTTATTAAACCACATATGATATCTGCTACCCTATAAATCTTGATTTAACTATATTTCTCTTACCTTGTATACCTTAATTAAACCTTATTTTTGTTACCTTTTATACCTTCATCAGGCAATAATTTTAACCTAGTCAATCTGAATAAGACCTCATTTTTGTCACTTTTATTTTACAATATTTCTATTACCTTATTAACCTTAATTAAACCATATTTTTGTTACCAATGTATGCCATAATAAGATCATATTTCTGTTACCTTGTATACCTTAATTAAACCATATATCTGCTACCTTGTATACCTCTATAATATTTCTGTTACCTTTTTATACCTAAAATAGACAATATTTCTGTTTACCTTTGCATACCTGAATTTTATATTTATGCTACATGTGTATACCCTTATTAAACCACATATCTGCTACCTTGTAAATCTTGATTTAACTATATTTCTCTTACCTTGTATACCTTAATTAAACCTTATTTTTGTTACCTTTTATACCTTTATCAGGCAATAATTTTAACCTGGTCAATCTGAATAAGACCTCATTGTTGTCACTTTTATTTTACAATATTTCTATTATCTCATTAACCTTAATTAAACCATATTTTTGTTACCAATGTATGCCATAATAAGATCATATTTCTGTTACCTTGTATACCTTAATTAAACCATATATCTGCTACCTTGTATACCTCTATAATATTTTTGTTACCTTTTTATACCTAAATTAAACAACATTTCTGTTACCTATGCATGCCTTAATAAGATCATATACCTTGTATACCATAATAAAACCATATTTTTGTTACCTTGTATACCTTTATTGGGCAATGTTTGTTACCTGTTCAATCCGAATAAGTCCATTTTTCTGTTAATATTTGCATACCTATATAACACAATATTCCTGTTACCTTTGTATACTTAAATTAGACAATAATTTCTGTTACTTTTGCATACCTTAATTTTACCATATTTATGCTGCCTTGTTAACCTTTATAAGACCACATATATTTGTTACCAATGTATGTCATAAAAAGATCATATTTCTGTTACCTTTTTAAACATAAATTAGACAATATTTCTGTTTACCTTTCCATACCTGAATTTTATATTTATGCTACATGTGTATAGCCTTATTAAACCACATATCTGCTACCTTGTAAATCTTGATTTAACTATATTTCTCTTACCTTGTATACCTTAATTAATCCTTATTTTTGTTACCTTTTATACCTTTATCAGGCAATAATTTTAACCTAGTCAATCTGAATAAGACCTCATTTTTGTCACTTTTATTTTACAATATTTCTATTATCTTATTAACCTTAATTAAACCATATTTTTGTTACCAATGTATGCCATAATAAGATCATATTTCTGTTACCTTGTATACCTTAGTTAAACTATATATCTGCTACCTTGTATACCTCTATGATATTTCTGTTACATTTTTATACCTAAATTAAACAACATTTCTGTTACCTATGCATGCCTTAATAAGATCATATACCTTTGTATACCATAATAAAACCATATTTTTGTTACCTTGTATACCTTTATTAGGCAATGTTTGTTACCTGGTCAATCCGAATAAGTCCATTTTTCTGTTAATATTTGCATACCTTTATAACACAATATTCCTGTTACCTTTGTATAACTAAATTAGACAATAATTTCTGTTACTTTTGCATACCTTAATTTTACCATATTTATGCTGCCTTGTTAACCTTTATAAGACCACATATATTTGTTACCAATGTATGTCATAAAAAGATCATATTTATGTTACCTTTTTATACCTAAATTAGACAATATTTCTGTTTACCTTTGCATACCTGAATTTTATATTTATGCTACATGTGTATACCCTTATTAAACCACATATCTGCTACCTTGTAAATCTTGATTTAACTATATTTCTCTTACCTTGTATACCTTTATTAAACCTTATTTTTGTTACCTTTTATACCTTTATCAGGCAATAATTTTAACCTAGTCAATCTGAATAAGACCTCATTTTTGTCACTTTTATTTTACAATATTTCTATTATCTTATTAACCTTAATTAAACCATATTTTTGTTACCATGTATGCCATAATAAGATCATATTTCTGTTACCTTGTATACCTTAAAAATGCAATGATCGCTGTGCGATATAAGTCCCCTACCGGCGGCATAAATTTGTGACTTGCATCTCTGTTCGTCAGTTCATCTTCTGCAACAACAGCCAAGGAAAGTCTGGGAAACTGAATTCACGAAATTTGCTAAGTCCAACGGCCATTACTCTTGTGAAAATTAGTCAATCTAAATTAAACTCAAATCTGCATAAAAAAATCAGCTCATTATCTGCAATAACAGTCATGAAAAAGTCCGGAAAACTGAAAATTTCATGAAATTTGCTAAGTCCAAGGGCCATAACTCTTGTAAAAATAGGCCAATGGAAACCAAACTCAACCTTGGTCTGTATCACACTGAGATGTATTCATTTACCAAAAATCAGTGCATTATTTGCAATAGAACCAAAGAAAAGTCCGGAAAACTGAAATTTTCATAAAATTTGCTAAGTCCAAGGGCCATAACTCTTGTAAAAATACGTGAATCTAAAGCAAACTGAAGCTTGATCTGTATCCCATTGAGATATATCCACATACCCAAAATGAGTTCAATTTATCCAACAACAGCGGAAGAAAGTCCGGAAAACTGAAATTTTCATAAAATTTGCTAAGTCCAAGGGCCATAACTCTTGTAAAAATAGGCCAATCAAAAGCAAACTCAAACTTGATCTGTATCACATTGAGATATATCCACATACCAAAAATGAGTTCAATATATGCAACAACAGTGGAAAAAAGGCCGGAAAACTGAAACTTTCATAAAATTTGCTAAGTCCAAGGGCCATAACTCTTGTAAAATTAGGTCAATCGAAAGCAAACTCAAACTTGATCTGTATCACATTGAGATATATCCACATACCAAAAATGAGTTCAATATATGCAACAACAGCGGAAAAAGGTCTGGAAAACTGAAACTTTCATTAAATTTGCTAAGTCCAAGAGCCATAACTCTTGTAAAATTAGGTCAATCAAAAGCAAACTCAAACTTGATCTGTATCACATTGAGATATATCCACATACCAAAAATGAGTTCAATATATGCAACAACAGCGGAAAAAAGTCCGGAAAACTGAAACTTTCATTAAATTTGCTAAGTCCAAGAGCCATAACTCTTGTAAAATTAGGTCAATCAAAAGCAAACTCAAACTTGATCTGTATCACATTGAGATATATCCACATACCAAAAATGAGTTCAATATATGCAACAACAGCGGAAAAAAAGTCCGGAAAACTGAAAATGGGACAGACGGACAGACAGACAGACGGACGGACAGACAGACAGACCGAGAGGAAACTAAGAGTCCCCTTCGGCGTTGCCGGTAGGGGACTAATTAAACCATATATCTGCTACCTTGTATACCTCTATGATATTTCTGTTACCTTTTTATACTTAAATTAAACAACATTTCTGTTACCTATGCATGCCTTAATAAGATCATATTTCTGTTACCTTTGTATACCTAAATTAGACAATATTTATGTTACCTTTGTATACCTTTATTTACAAATATCTTTCCAACCTTCTATTCCTCAATTAGACCATCTTTGTGCTACCTTGTATACTTTGATTTTACCATATTTCTGTTGTATACCTTAATTATACCATTTTTTGTTACCTTGTATACCTCATTCAGGCAATATTTGATACCTAATCAATCCGAATGAGATTATTTTTTGTTTCATTTGTACATTACAATCAATCATATTTTCATAACCCTATATACCGTAATTAAACAACATTTCTGTTACCTTTCTATACCTTAATTTGACCATATTTATGCCATTTTTGAATACCTAAGACTAGATATCTGCTACGTTGTATATTTATTTTATTTTTCTGTTACCTTGTTAACCTTTATCAAACAATGTTTTTGAAACCCTGTTTACATTAATTTGACAATATTTATGTTACCTTATTATCCTTATTTTTGTTACCTATATATACCTTAATAAGATCATATTTCTGTTACCTTTTTGTACCTAAATTAGACAATGTTTCTGTTACCTTTTCATACATTAATTTTATCATACTTATGCTACCTTTGTAAACTTTAATCAGACCATATATCTGCTACCTTGTATACCTTTATTTCACCATATCATTGTTACCTAGTATACCTCATTCAGGCATTATTTGATACCTAGGCAATCCGAATAGGACCCGATTTTTGTTACCTTTGTATACTTCAATCACATCATATTTTTGTAACCTTGCATACCTTAGACAACATTTCTGTTACCTTCTATATTTTATTTAAACAATATTTCTGTTACATTGTATACCTTAATTAGACAATATTTATCTAACCTTAATTTAACCATATTTATGCAACATTTGTATATCTTTATTAGACCATACATCTGCTACCTTCTATACCTTTATTTTACCATATTTCTGTTACCATTTATATCTCAATTAAACCATATTTTTGTTATTTAAGCATACCTTAAAAAGACCATATTTCTGTTACCTATTCATACCTAAATCATATCATATTTCAGTTACCTTTCTATTCCTAAATTATACCATATGCCCGCTACCTTGTATACCTTTATTTTTCACATATTTTCGTTACCTTGTATACTTGAATCTGACCATATTTTTGTTACCTTGTTTATTTTACACAGGCACTATTTGTTACCTGGTTGAACCGAATACAACCATATTTTTGTAAGCTTTGCATACCTTAGTAAGACAATATTTCTATTACCTTTGTATACCTACATTAGACAATAATTTCAGTTACCTTTGCATACCTTAATTTAACTATATACCTGCTTCCTTGTATTCCTCATTAAACCTTATTTTTGTTACCTTGTATACCATAGTTTTACCATATTGATGCTACATTAAATTACAAGCTGTTACCTTCTCAACCTTAGTTAAATAATTTTTTCTTACCTTGTTTACCTCATTCAGGCAATAAAAAACCTAGTCCATCCGAAAACGACCCTATTTTTGTTACCTTTGTATACTACAATCATATCATTTTTTTGTAACCTTGCAAACCTTAGACAATATTTCTGTTACCTTCTATACCTTATTTAAACACTATTTCTGTTACCTTGTATACCTTAATTAGAAAATATTTATCTAAGCTTTGGATACCTTAATTAGACCAAATATCTGCTTCCTTGTATATATTTATTTTAACAACTCTGTTACCTTGCATGCCTTAATCATATTTTGCTACCTTGTGTACCTTAATAAGGCAATATTTGTTACCTAGTCAATTCGAATAAGACCTTATTTTTGTTACCTTTTCTTATATTTCTGTTACCATGTTAACCTTAATTTAACCACACTTTTGTTACCTATGCATACCTTAATAAGATATTTCTGTTACCTTTTTACACCTAAATTAAACAACACATCTGTTACCTGTGTATACCTTAATTATCCCATAATAATGGTACTTTTGTATGCCTTAACTTGACCATACATCTGATACATTGTATATCTTTATTTTACCATATTTCTGTTACCTTTGCTACCTTAATTAAACCATATTTTGTTACCTTTGTATACCAAAATTTTACCATATTAATGCTACATCTGTATACCTTAATTAAACAATATATCTGCTACATTTTATACCTTTATTCTACAATATTTTTGTTACCTAAATTAGACAATATTTCTGTTACATTTTATTACCTTAACAAGACCATATTTCTGTTACCTTTGTATATACCTCAATGAGACTATATTTCTGTTACCTTTGTATACCTTAATTTTCATAAATTCATACTATCTTTTTACTTCTACTTTGATGTCTTGTATACCTTAATTAAACCATTTCTTGTTACCTTGTTTACCTTATCAAAGCAATATTTGATAAGTAGTCAATCCGAATGAGACCAAATTTTTGTTACATTTGTATACTACAATCAATCATATTTTATAACCCTGTATACCTTAATTAGACAATATTTCTGTTACCTTTCTATACCTTAATCCTATCATATTTATGCTACTTTTGGATACCTTAATAGACTAGATATCTGCTTCCTTGTATATATTTATTTTAACATATCTCTGTTACCTTATATACTTTAATCGGGCAATAGTTCTACCCTAGTCAATCCGAATAAGGCAATTTCTATTAACCTTTGTATACCTTAATTTTACCATATTCGTTCTACATTTGTATACCTTAATTAGACCATATATCTGCTACCTTGTATACCTTGAATTAACCATATTTCTGTTTTCTTGTATACCTTAATTAAACATTTGTTACCTTTTATACTTTAATTAGGCAAAAAAATTTACCACCTTGAAGTCCATCCGAATACGACACTATTTTTGTTACCTTTGAGTACCTTAATTTTACCATATTTATGCTACTTTTGTATATCTTAATTTAACCGTAAATACTGCTATATTGTATACCTATATGATATTTCTGTTACCTTTTTATACCTAAATTGGACAATATTTCTGTTTCTTTGTATACCTTAATTTTCACATATTTATACTACCTTTTTATTCCTCAATTAGAACATCTATGTGCTACCTTGTATACCTTAATTTCACCTTATCTCTGTTACCTTGTTTACCATATTCAGGAAATAATTTGACTACATCTTGTATATATTTATTTCAACATATCTTGGTTACCTTGTTTATCTTAGTAAAACCATATCTTTGATACCTTGTCAGGCAAAACATTTTACCTATTCAATCCCAATAAGACCTTATTTTTGTTACTTTTATATTACCATATTTCTGTTACCTTTGTATACCTGAATTAAACTATTTTTTGTTACCTTTGTATACCTCAATTAGATCATATTTCTGTTACCTTTGTATACCTTAATTAAACAACACATCTGTTACCTGTGTATACCTTAAATTTCCCATATTAATGGTACTTTTGTTTACCTTAATTCGACCATACATCTGCTACTTTGTATATCTTTATTTTACCATATTTATGTTACCTTTTCAACCTTAATTAAACCATATTTTGTTACCTTTGTATACCTAAATTTTACTTTATTGATGCTACATTTGTATACCTTAATTAAACATTATATCTACTACATTGTATACCTTTATTCTACAATATTTCTGTTACCTAAATTAGACAATATTTCTGTTACCTTTGAATACCTTATTAAGACCATACTTCTGTTACCCTTGTATATACCTAAATTAGACTATATTTCTGTTACCTTTGTATACCTTAATTTTCAAATATTCATACTACCTTTTTATTCCTCAATTAGACCATCTTTGCGCTACCTTGTATACTTTGAGTTTACCATATTTCTGTTATATTGTATACCTTAATTAAACCATTTCTTGTTACCTTGTTTACCTAATTTAGGCAATATTTGATACATAGTCGATCCGAATGAATCCAAACTTTTGTTACATTTGTACACTACAATCAATCATATTTGTTAGGTTGTTTGTTTCATTTGTTAGTTTGTTTCACATTTTGTTTGTTTCATTTGTTAGGTTGTTTGTTTCATATTTGAAAGGTAACAGAAATATTGTCTAATTAAGGTATACAGGGTTAACTGTATACCTTAATTAGACAATATTCTATTATGTTTATGCTACCTTTGAATACCTTAATAGACTAGAAATCTTCTTCCTTGTATATATTTATTTTAACATATCTCTGTTACCTCATATTCTTTAATCAGGCAATATTTGTAACTAGTCAATCCAAATAAGACAATATTTATGTTACCTTTGTATACCTTAATTGTACCATATTTATGCTACATTTGTATACCTTAATAAGACCATATATCTTCAACCTTGTATACCTTGATTTATTTATACATATTTCCCTTAATTAGGTCTTCCGACTTCCGTCGGAAGACCTATTGTTTTCGTAACCGTGGAAAATTGGATCAGCGATTTCTCAAGAACCCTGTAAGCTAGGACAATGAAAGTTCTCCAACGTTACGTTTGGAGTAAAAGCTAGATTGGTCTTTTTTATTTTTGGTCTCTGTTATTTTTTTATCATGTTTTTTAGTAGATTCAAATATTTGACGGGAGCGTCGAATTACTCAAAAGGACCGAAAATTTCATGTTTTGCTATTTGTAAGCTTAAATATCTCGTATTTTGCCATCTACAATTTCCATTCTTTTTGAAAGTCGACAGCCATGCAAGATATGAAATGCTAGATGCACACTGTAACGATTTATTACGATGACGTCCTTCACCGTCCTTCATATTTCCAAATTCAGAAGTTCATAGGAGGAAGACACTTTTTTGCTTATAATAGTAAACAAAAATTAAGCTTATGAAGTTTCCTAAAAATTTCAATATTATTATTTTTTATTCATATATCTGTCTTATTTAGTCTTTCTGATTTTTCCTATCTCTTACTGTTGAAAAGATATGAGCATCGAAATTTTGAGTTGGGTATTTCGATACACCTTCAGGCCAACAGATCGGGCGCACACTAAAATTGGCAGTCCGAGTCCGACTCGAGAAAAGCAGTGTTGAGATTTTCAAATTCCGATTTCACGGCAATGATAAATATGCATTTCATAAATACATTTCGATATACACAATTTGATTTTAAAATAGTTGATTAATTTAGAAGAGATCAGCTACAAACCAGAATTTACACACAAAAAGTGGTAGTTTGATTCCGATTTCTAACCTACAAACCTGTTTCTAAACTTCAATAACTATATTTTGAACATCAAGTTTAATTTCTAATTCTAGCAAACGTTCGAACATAATTTTCGGTTGGTTTATTTACAAATTGATGAACAATTTCTCCAACATTCTTCCCTCCCCTCGTTTTTCGAAAACAGTTCTGTTTATATTGAACGATGTCGCCATGATGGAAATTCAAAATAAACTTTGAAAAAAGGGAAGGGGGGGGGTCCAAATTTGAACCTGCACAGCGAGAACCTCATGGTATTTATATATATATATTGAACGTAACTTGTTATTACCATTTCTCTTCTCAAGAAAATTGGTTCTACAGCTACGAGCTCGCCTTTTTTATGGGGGAAGGGGGCAGGAAGAATTTGCAAAAAAAAGAAATCCCGGCTCTGAAAAATGCTGAAAAAAATATTCCGGCCCAAAGGGCCGGCAATTTTTTTTTCCCGGACCATGCAAAAGTAAGGATACATTGCATGATATGGAAATTTTTGCTGGCCCTTTGTGCCAGACAATTTAAAGTCAAAAAATTAATTAATATAAATACAAACTGTTCACATAGCTGTATCTACCAGAGACCTAATACGCATAGGCACAAAAATCTAGAAAAGGTTCTATTTAAACATCATACAATCTGTCTGAAATTCGCTAATTGCAAAGAGACATCTGAAGGAACGGTTATTAACTCATACTCTGTAACAGCGGGGAGTTTAACTTACACAGACAATCCGGCCCGAAGAACCGGCGAAAATTTTTCTCCGACTCTGGTAATGGCTGAAAAAAATGGCCTGCTCAGAAAATTGCTGAAAAAAATTTACCGGCTGGCAATAGAATTCCTGCCCCCCCCCCCCCCCCCCCCCCCCCAAAAAAAATCAAATGGTTGCTCACCAACAATTATCGGTTTGAAAATTTAATGTTACTGCTATTTGAAAACTTAGATATATAATATAAATACATGTAATGTGACGTCCTTCATATTTCCAAACCAAAAATTGTATAGGAGGAAGACACTCTTGTTGCAACCGCAACAAGAAACCTTTCTAGTTAAACCTTATTTTGTTACCTTATATTTTAATCAGGCAAAAAATCTTACCAAGTGCATCTGAATATAACATTTTTGTTGATGCTACATTTGTATACCTTAATTGAACCATATATGTGCTACCTTGTATACCTATATAATATTTTTGTAACCTTTTTATACCTATAAAATTGGACAATATTTCTGTTACCTATGCATACTATTACCTTAATAAGATAATAATTTCTGTTACCTTTGTACACCTAAATTAGATATTTCTGTTACCTTTGTATACCTTAATTTTCACATATTTATACTACCTTTTTATTCCTCAATTAGAACATCTATATATTTATTTCAACATATCTCTGTTACCTTGTATATCTTAATGAAGCCATATCTTTATTACCTTGTATACCTTAATTAGGCAAAAAATTTTACCTAGTCAATCCGAAAAGACGTTATTTTTGTTACTTTTATTTAACCATTTTTCTGTTACCTTTGAATACCTTAACTAAACTATATTTTTGTTACCTTTGTAAACCTTAATAAGATCTATTTCTGTTACATTTGTACACCTAAATTAAACAACACACCTATTACCTGTGTATACCTTAATTTTTGCATATTAATGGTACTTTTGAATACATTAATTTGACCATACATCTGTTACTTTGTACATCTTTATTTAACCTTATTCCTGTTACCTTTTTTTATACCTTAATTTTCCAATATCTATACTACCTTTTCATACCTCAATTAGACCATATTTTTGATACCTTTGTATTTTTCAATCACATCATATTTTTGTAACCTGTATACCTTAACGAGAGAATACTTCAATCTATTACCTTGTATGCCTTAATGAGAGGACATTTCTGTTACCTTGTATACCTTAAATACACCATATTTTTGTTATCTATTTATACCTTAATTTTACCATATCTATTCTACCTTTGTATACCTAAATTAGACCAGATATCTGCTACCTTGTATATATTCTAATATACATGTATCTCTGTTACCTTGTATACAACAATCAAACCATATTTTTGTTACCTTGTATACCTTAATCAGGCAATATCTGTAACTTAGTCATTCCGATTAAGACCTTATTTTTGTTACCTTTATTTTACCATATTTCTGTTACCTTGGTGACCTGAATTAAACCATATTTTTGTTACCTTTGTACAAATGTATACCTAAATAAGACCATACTACTGTTACCTTTTTATACCTTAATTTTACAATACTTATGCTACTTTTTATACCTTTGTACAACTTTCTTTTACTAAATTTCAGTTACCTTGTATACATTAATCACACCATATTTTTGTTACCTTTGTATAACTTTATTTTACCAAATTTTTGTTACCTTGTATACCTTAATCAGACAATATTTGTAACCTGGTCAATCAGAACAAGTCCACATTTTTGTTACCTTTTGCATATATTAATAAGACAATATTCCTGTTATCTTTGTATACCTAAATTAGACAATAATTTCTGTTACTTTTGCATACCTTAAGGTATTAGGGGTATAATGACAACATTGTCGAAAAGCTAGAGATTATGTACTTACATATCTTGCATATTCTAAGATATTTGATATTTTTTTAATGTTTCATTCAACTCGTCTTGAAAATGTATGGTACAGAATATTGTCGAATTCGTGCATCTTCGACCAACTTCGTGGCTTTTTTTTCTGTTTTAAAACAACTGGAAGTAAAGGATTGTAAAGGATTATACCCCTTATGCCTTAATTTTACCATTTTAATGATACCTTTATTAGACCACTTATCTGCTACCTTGTATACCATTATTTCACCAAATATCTGTTTGCATACCTTAATTTCACCATACTTATGCTACATTTGTATACCTTTATCTTACCATATTCCTGTGTGGCTGGTCAACAGGGGATGCTTACTCCTCCCGGGCACCTGGTCTCACCTCTAGCTTGCTAGGGGTCCGTCAATGCTCAATTTGGTGCTCTATTATGAGTACTGCTGAGATTATCGTTAGGATCTTCTCTAACTCTTGTATACCTTTATAACCAAGACAATCCAACCAAGCTTAAAATGCATCAAAGATGGAAAGTGCTGAGTTGCAAACTTGAATGTAAGTATGAATATGCAGACATGAAATATACATGAATTGTATAACTGTATGGTCTTGACAGATGGAAAACATCACCAGCACTTTTCAGGTTGATACACATTCATTTATAATTCAGAAACCATTTTCATTTACCCTAATCCTATGAATTTGACCTTTGATCCCAAAATCAATAGGGGTCATCTTTGATTCATGGAAAACATTTCTGGCAAGTTTCATTATTATAGGTGCAATACATGCTCAAATATGGTCCAAAAACCATTTTCAATTATCAGTCCTATGACCTTGACCTTTTGATGTCAAAATCACTAGGGGTCATCCTTGATTCATGAGAAACATTTCCAGAACATTTCATGACCATAGGTGCAATAATGGCTCAAATATTATCCAGAAAGCATTTTTCAATCATCATTGATATGAGCTTGACCTATGACCTTTTGACCTCAAAATCAATAGGGGTCATCCTTGGTTCATGGAAACATAACTGGCAAGTTTCATGATCTTGGGTGCTATACAGGCTCTAATATGGTCCGGAAACCATTTTCAATCATCAGAGTTCTGTGACCTTGACCTTTGGACCCATAAATCAATAGGGGTCATCCTTGATTCATGAGAAATATTTCTGGAAAGTTTCATGATCATACGTGCAATACAGTTTGTAATATGGTATGGAAACCATTTTCAATCATCTGAGTCCTATGACCTTGAACTTTGACCTTTTGACCTTAAAAATCAACAGGGTTCATCCTAGATTCATGGGAAACATTTCTGGAAAGTTTCATGATCATAGGTGCAATACACCCTCTTGTATCATCCAGAAACCATTTTCAAATATCGCATTACTATGACCTTGACCTTTGGACCCCAAAATCAATAGGGGTCATCCTTGATTCAAAGGAAACATGGCAAGTTTCATGATAATAGGTGCAATACACCCTCTTGTATCATCCAGAAACCATTTTCAAACATTGGAGTACTATGACCTTGACTTTTTGACCCCAAAATCAATAGGGGTCACCCTTGATTCATGGGAATCATTTCCGGCAAGTTTCATGATCATAGGTGCAATACACCCTCATATATCATATCGAAACTTTTTTCAAACATCGGAGCACTATGACCTTGATCTTTTACCCCAAAATCTATAGGGGTTATCCTTGACTAATGGTGAGTATGTGTATAAAGTTTCATTGCACTAACATGTATAATACTTGACTTATATTCCGGAAACCAATTTCAAACATCAGAGTACTATGACCTTGACCTTTTAACCCCAAAATCGATATGGGTCATCCTTGACTCCTGGTGAGTATGTGTATAAAGTTTCATTGCAAAGAATTTGAACCCTTAACCATTTTTCAAAATTCAAAATAACTCAAAAATATAAGATTTAGGCATGAAATATATATCACAGCAATAAGAGACTTAGATATGTCAAATACACAGTGAAAGAGCATGCAAACTGGAAAAAAGATTAAAATGGAAAAAAAAATTGTTTGATCAAAAATGAAATCAAATGTATTTAAATGAGTAAAAGTGCATCAAAAGGTGACAAAATTGAAAAAAATGAAAAAGAAAAAAAATTTGGGTGCTGGTGCCAGAACTTGAACCCACAACTCTTGGGTCCATGTGCACAGTAAACATATCTATTCACATTTTATAAAATTCATTAAAATTCCAAAAAAGAAGATTATAGCATGTAATGTATGTCAAATCAAACAGTAACTTAAATATGACAAATATGCACTAAATGAGGGCACAAAACCATATATTTATAGAGTTAATCAACGAAACAGTTTGAAAATGAAAATTTCTGACAAAGTCCAAAAAGATGTCAAAAACATGTCAAAAATTTGACTTCAGACTGGAACCAAATACAACAACACTTGTTAAGACATCCTTCTATACCATCCAGATGCTTTCAATTTGTTGATATGTGCCTCGGTTCTGAAGAAGTTTGTTAAAGAGGGGTAACTCCCATGACCTACTTTTGCCTGTGCTGGCGTCACCTATTGACAGATCCGGACAAAAGCAACAGTTAACACTTGCAGGGGATTCTGACAAAAAACAACAACACTTGCAAGAAACCATGAGTACTTCATTCCTACCAAGTTTCATCAAAATCCCTTCAGTGGTTCTTGAGAAGAAGTCGAAAATGTGAAAAGTTTGCGACGGACGGACAACACGCTATGACAATACCTCACTTGAGCTTCGCTCAGGTGAGCTAAAAACTTAATTTTTCAAGTCATCAAGGGGCATAACTCCTTCAAAAATAGGTCAAGCATGAAGAAAATGAAAATTTGCTATGTAACTAACCAAGACCAAGCTGTATATCAAATTTCATCCGACTATCTCCATCCATTGCAGAAAAAAGGTTGGAAAACTGATAATCTGACAAACGGGCAGACAGAAGAAACTAAGAGTCCTCTTCACCGTTGACGGTAGGGGACACACAAACAAATCACCTAACTAAGTTAAGAACTTTACAAAGAATCAAATCACAAAAATGTTATGATCGCTGAGCGATATAAGTCCCCTACCGGCGGCATATAACTATGTCCTACAACTCTGCCTATGAATTACTCTTAAATTAAACATGAGTTTGAATTAAACTTACTGTCTGTGCAGCTCAGTTCTGATGTTTTATCTGCTTTATCGATTCGAAAAAGAGGTGAAGCGTGACGAAAGTTGAACTTGCTCTGTAACTATCCAAGACTAAGCTGAGTATCAAATTTTTCCTGAATATCACTATTTGTTGCAGAAAAAAAGTATAGAAAACTGTCAAAAACTGAATTGAGCAAGTCATCAAGGGGCATACCTCCTCGAAAAATAGGTCAAGCGTGACAAAAGTCGAACTTGCCCTGTAACTATCCAAGACTAAGCTGAGTATCAAATTTCACCTGAATATCTCTCTTTGTTGCAGGAAAAAGTCCGGAAAACTGACAAAAATTGAATTTTCCAAGTCATCCAGGGGCATAACTCCTCGAAAAATAGGTCAAGGGTGACGAAGGTTAAACTTGCTCTATAACTATCCAAGACCAAGCTATGTATCAAATTTTCACCTGAATATCTCTATATGTCACAGACGAAAGTCCAGAAAACTGACAAAAACTGAATTTTCAAAGTCATCAAGGGACATAACTCCTCAAAAAATAGGTTAAGGGTGACGAAAGTCAAACTTGTTCTGTAACTATCCAAGACCACGCTGTGTATCAAATTTCATCTGAATATCTCCATCCGTTGCAGAAAAAAGTCTGGAAAAGACATAAAGGGGCATAACTCCTCGAAAAATAGGTCAAGTGTGACGAAAGTCAAACTTGCCCTGTAACTATCCAAGACCAAGCTGTAAACCAAATTTCATCTGAATACCTCCATCCATGCAGAAAAAGTCAAGAAAACTGACAAAAACAGAATTTTCCAAGTCATCAAATCAAGGGGTATAACTCCTCAAAAAATAGGTCAAGCGTGACAAAAGTCAAACTTGCTCTGTAACTATCCAAGACCAAGCTGTGTACCAAATTTCATCTGAATATCTCCATCCGTTGCAGAAAAAAATCTGGAAAACTGAATTTTTAAAGTCATCAAGGGGCATAACTCCTCGAAAAATAGGTCAAGTGTGACTAAAGTCAAACTTATTCTGTAACTATTCAAGACCAAGCTGTGTATCAAATTACATCTCAATATCTCCATCCGTTGCAGAAAAAAGTCCGGAAAACTGATATTCGGACAGACTGACGGACAGACAGACCGAGAGGAAACTAAGAGTCCCCTTAGGCGTTGCCGTTTGGGGACTAGAAAAAATATTCAATTAATTCAAATGTTAAGAAACAGGGCCAATAGGGGCTTCGTGACCCTGCCCCCTTAATTTATCTGTTTTAAAGTCAGGTTTCCACTGTTGCAAATGTATAGGAGAGTGAGCTACGATCAGAGGTGAATGAACAATCGTGTCACAGTCTCGTCTGTTCTCATGAAGTTTTTCTTGGTGTGATAGGCACACGATAGCGCCGAGAATGCAACAAGAATATGCTACGCGTCCACTACGATAGTGAGGCAGGTGTGATAAGAAAAGAGAAGAAGGCAACACGAATGTGCCATGATAAAAAGACACTGAGGCGAATGCAGGAGATTGAGACACGATTTTAACCCGATAGCGCTGCGATGCAGGAGATTGAGACGCGACTTTAACCAGATAGCATTGCGATCATGACGAGAATGTGAGAAGAGCAAAACCAAAATTATTTGACATATCCAGGAGCATCAATATCCTTTGTTGACTTTGACATCTTTCAAGATTTCTTTCTCTTGAAAGGCATTGTCAAAGTTTTAAAAATATTCATCAGCACAATTTTACATCAACTTCTTGTCACTGTCATGTGTATGTAGTGCTATCTTGGCAATATCGTGTCAAGATTGTGGCTAATTTGCATTGGTTTTTCATTTGCGTCACATTCTTGGCGATTCACACACATTTGTGTCAGATTCTTTCTTGTTGGGGCTCTGTCTCCTCCACCTTGGGAACAAGAATGCACACGAATGTGTTGAGAATGCGCTGGGAATGGAGGAGAATGAAACGCAAATGCACTGTGCATAAGTGCCGCGAGTGTGAGGCAAATAAGAATTCAGATACCAATGTGTTAAACAGAAACATTCGTGCCGTTGCTGTGAACAGAGGAGAATGCGACACGATTGAGACATGATGAGACAAGAATTCCCGCGATTGAGAGGAGAATACACTACAAATAAACAAAATCACCTAATCGTAGCTCCATCGCCTCTGCTTTCGCGACAGTAGAAGCCCGGCTTAATTATTTGACATATTCCCCACATTGCTGTCTTTGTCAGACAAAACAGTTTTCGTTTTCTTGATTGCGCAACTAAATGCATTGACACATACGATATGCAATGATATGTTGCTCGAAACACAAGGTGCAGTGTTTCACTGAAGACTAATATCATCCTGCTATCTTTTTCTGGAGATAAATACTTGCCAAAACACTACCTGTTAATAGGAAAACAATATTGATTCACTTCTTAAAATCTAAAGGAGTTGGTGGAGAGGGTCAGAACCTATATAAATATTTGAAAAAGTCTGGATGACAAACTTTAGGTATTTTCAGCGGACTAGTAGATTTTCTTTGTGAACTAATGGATTTTGAATCACCGTTAATAGGAAAACAATATTGATTCACTTCTTAAAATCTAAAGGAGTTGGTGGAGAGGGTCAGAACCTATATAAATATTTGAAAAAGTCTGGATGACAAACTTTAGGTATTTTCAGCGGACTAGTAGATTTTCTTTGTGAACTAATGGATTTTGAATCCAGTTAGTCCGAATTACTAATGCTTAAAATAGTAAGTTTCTGGTGACCACTCAGTATTCCGAAGGTCTATAAAGACGAAGGTTCAATAGTTCAAAGGCCCGATAATTCGAGGGACTGCTAGTTCGAAGGTCTGATAGCCCAAAGGCCTGATAGTCCAAAGGTCCTATAGTTCGAAGGCCCAAAACTCAGAAGGCCTGATAGTTCAAAGACCCAATAGTTTGAATATCCAATAAAATTCCTAAATTTGTAGGCTTTTTGATTGAATGTGATTTTTAAACGCTCGTCATAAGACGGGACATATATTATGGTGCTGCGTCTGGCGTCCGTTTGAAATATTAAAACCCCAACGTGCGTATCTTGCAGCGTTGGCGTTGTTATTTTTGGAATCTGATTTTGGGTTGACATTCAGTCACTGTTATAATAGCGCATACGCCTACCCAGGCTATCTTTGCATGATCTTTCTATAATATCTAGAACATACATGTTTAAAAAAATAAATAACTTTTGTTTTGCATGTGTTACCGATAAATGTATTCGTACATTTTCAAATTTGAATAAATAAGGACGTCCTCGTTATTTTTTCCTTTTTGTTGACTAATACAAACAACTAATATTTCTGACGTTTTGATTGATGGCTTTCAGCAGTATAGACATATCTTTGCCAAATTGTGACAGTTAACTTGTTAGTCTTGATAGAAATATTTTTTCACTACTTTCTAAATAACTTAGTTGTTTAGGAGCAGTTTGCGCTGTTGAACTGCAGCCCCCACCCCTTCCTCCCTTTTTTCACTTACGTACGATTGAAGAGATCTATTTCAAACAGCAGTCCTTGTGATGATTATCTTGTTATCTTTTAAAATCTGATTTGATAATTGGGTATATATTCAATTCTAGTTCCTTGATAATATCTCTTTCAGTCCCCTCCCCCTCCATTTAGATTTCTAAATCTGTCAGTTTCAATTGTACAGTCAGGTATCTTGTATCAAGTTCATATCTACATGTACAGGGCATTCGGACCTTCAAACCTTCGGACTATCAGACCATAGAACAATTATGCCTTCTTAGTATCTTACTATCGGACCTTTAAACCTATGGTCTAATGGACCTTCAAGATATCAGAATTTGATTTATTTTAGGTACTTCGGATTATGGATCCTTCTGTATATTTGAATGCAGTACTTTCAGTCTATCGGGCCTTCGGACTATCGGGCCTTCGGATTTTCGAACCGTCGATTTATCGGACCTTCGGCTTTGAGCCCTCGAACTATCGGACCTTCGAAATACTGGGCGGACACCAAGTTTCAAGCCCTCAATAGGATTCTTTCATTAATCTTATGAAAACAGACAGACAGACAGACATATGGACAAAGTGATCCTCTAGTGCTGCTATGCTTTGCAGGGACACAAAAATATCTATTTCTTCTACAGATAGTGTTGAAACAAAGTGACCTGACAGGGCAGAGAACAACTTTTCATGTTCAATTGTAGTTTGATTCAATTGATGTTATATTATTTGTATCTGCTGGTAATGACATTCAATCAATTCACTTTAATATTACTACATACTGATTATATTATCTTTAATCCAAAGTTCAATGACACATCTCACTTGCGCGACTGAATAAGCTCCCCCTGGTCATGTGACTTTGCTTCGACAATTTCAGAGTTCCTGCAACTAATTTTGGAGAATTATAATATGAACAATGCATACATATATTAATTCTTCATGTACTTATATCGATCAAATTTATCGTTATCATTAAATTATCATCATCATTTCTTTCTTTGGAAAAAAGTGGATATCTTGTAGAAATATGCAATAGTTATATTATCACCTCTTAATTACACAACTATGCAGATGCGAGAGAAAAAAAATTCTCCTCTGTACAGGAACATGGAATTCCCACCCTTGTATTAGAGATTTGCTACATCTATGACTTGACAAACTCTATCACAGGCCGCAAATCTTTCATACTTCAGTAGGATTTCGATGTCCTTGTACAAATTTAATTTCCCTAATATAGAATTCAAATTGAAAAGAATTATATCATGAATTGACTATGATTAAACATACTCATTTTGTTAAATTTATGTATAGTATAAATAATTCAACATCATACATTTATCTATATCTAAATATCATTTAACATTTATATTCAGATACGAGAGAAAGAATATATTTCCAATCTGTACAGTAACATGGAATTCCCTCCCTTGTATCAGAGATTTGCTACATCTATGACTTGACAAACTCTATCACAGACTGCAAATCTTTAATATTTGGGTAAGACTTCGATCTCCTTGTACAAACTTCCCTGCATTAGAATAAGAATGAATTATCATATGAATAAATGACATTATACATTTGATAATTATCTATCACTTACCTTTATATTAAAAGAATAGTTGCTAAAGTCACCTCATGCTCGACTGCATAGCATAATGTCTTTAATGACAGCTCACTTTTCCCCCCAATTTGTATAATTATACACAATTGTATCATCCCTGTCAACTTTTTTCAGAGGGTCAATGAACTTTTTTCAGACAAAAGAGGGTCAATGACCCTCCTTGGGAAATGAAAAAGATGGTCATAGCGCGCGAAACAAAATAACGACCTTTTGCATGTGTCATTATGAATAAAATTTATCCCCCCTCCCAAAAAAAAAAAATACAGGTCAATAAAGTTAATTTTATTGTAAGACATGTAAAGCATTTGTTTAAATTGTAATACTGCATAATGACAATGTAGCACATATGTAAAATTTTAGGACTTATTAATCAAGGCCTGAAGGTTCATAGTTGAATTTGCTAGGCTAGATATATTTTTATTTAGTTATTGCTATACCATGATGAAGATTTTGTGTGAATTGAATTCTACATTTCACTGCTCCAATTGTTTTAAACACTATAAAAACATTTGTCCCTTTTCGTCTGCATAAATCTCCGTGTTTACGATCTTCTTTCCATAGACATTCCCATAATAATCCAAGTCCCAAGTAATAGACGGAACCAAATCAGAATCGGATTCCCAGGTCAGCAACGAAAAATCGGGTGAAAGACATGACCCACGCGGGTGATAAAAAATTATCAGGTAAAAGGGTAAAAAAGTGGGACTTACCCGCCGAAATCGGGTCAGTTGACAGCTATGAATTGTATACTCATGTAGCACCTATACTTTGCTCAATGTTGGTTTTCACTCGAGCAGAAAAAGTAGGTCAAGGTTATTTTATGCAAGTTTGATTAAAGATACATCCAATTTGAAAGTTTGGAACATGTAGAACTTATAGTTAGCTAAATATTGGCTTTTAAAGACAAAATCATTCAAGCGGAAAAAATAGGTCAAGGTCATTTTATGAAAGTTTGATCAAAAATACATCCAAGATGTAAGTTTGGAACATGTAGCACTTATACTTTGGTCAATATTGGCTTTTCAAGGCAAAATCACTCAAGCAGAAAAAGTAGATCATGGTCATTCTGATCAAAGATACATCCAAAACGCAAGTTTGGAACATGTAGCTCTTATACTTTGCTTAACATTGACCATTAAAGGAAAAAATATTGCTATCTTTTCATTTACCTTATCATCTTAACATTTGCCTTATCATTTAAGATAATTTTAAGAAATCCCCACCCCAGGGGCTACATCCCCATCTGGTAATATTGAGCAAAGTTTAATTAATCATAAACAACAACAAAACCTGTGTTTGGGAAACACGAATGCCCCCGTTGGCATCTTCGATAGTAAAACAGATGAAAAGTAGTTTCACATTTGAGGTCAAGGTCACAAGGTCAAAGATTCTGGTATCCATGGAGAGGTCTTGTCACAAGGAATACACATCTTGAATATGAAAGCCCTATCACTTACCATTCAAAAAGTATGGCCAAGGTTAAAGTTTTACAGAAGTAGGTCAAACTCCAGGGTCAAGGTCACAAGGTCAAAGATTCTGATACCTGATCAAAAATTGTAGAAATAACACCAAAATCGTAAAAGAAGCCAGGTCTGCTTTTCACTTGAAATTTAGCATTTTAAAACTCTCTTATCCAACTTTCTATGAAGTGACAAATTTGGAAAAATTGGTCAATAAAAAGGAAAAAAGGATACTACTTTGCATTGGGGAATAGGGCTGAATATTGATCGATTAAAAGCCCTGTCTTAGGATACTCCATAATGTATAGGAGTACATCATAATGTTTGTTGCTCAACTTAGCAAAACTATTTCTCAACTGTACAGGAAGATGGAATTCCCTCCCTTGTATTGGAGATTTGCTACATCTATGACTTGACAAACTCACAGACAACAAATCTGTTATATTCGGGTAGGATTTCGATGTTTCTTGTACAAACTTTGTAGAATTGCTGAGATTATTAGATGATTACATGTTCATCAGGTGAATTTCAAATACCTTTGTAATGAGTAAGAACGGTAGAAAATTTCCATTTTATATATCCCTGCAAAAGAGAAGAAAGAGAATTATTATATGAGCAATATAGCAATGTTATGTAAAATGATTTTATCAAATACAATGATAACCATCCCCTCGCATAGCATAATTAACAATATGATTCAATATAGTTCACAATCTAGAAATATTTGACTTGGAAAAAGTTTACCAAACTGTGACCTTGACCATTTTCAACTGTGACCTTGACCTTTATTTTAGGACCCTGAAAAGTTAAAGGGCAAATTCTTCTTTCCATTTAAACCAATAGCTATACCATGTATGACCAAGTCCTGCTGAGAAATATATACAATGACTAATTTAATGCTGCATCTGTGACCTTGACATATGCTTTGTGACCTTGAACACTAACATAAAAATCAATAAGTATTTCAAGTTATTAGATTCAGTGTTGTTTGGAAATGGACCGCCTTGACTGCACACAATGATTACCTTATTATCAAAATGTACCAAGCTCAAGTAAATCGGGGGCCCTTTAGCTGTATACAAGAATGCATGCACCATCTAGTGATTTAGAAGCAAATTTTGTGAAAGAAATTTTTTTCATGATTTTCTAAAGATTTCAATGGGCCATTTTTATATTTAACGAGGCTATTATTTAAGTCCACGACCCCAGTCCTTCCTAATCACTGTGTGACCAACACACTCATATACACACGATCGGAGGCATTACTTTAGCCCATGTGAAGGGATAGTAATATATATTGGTTTATTATCATTTACAAGAGATCAATGTCATTATGATATACTACTCAAAATATTCAGCACCATAGTGACTTCCCCTTGATGTAAATCAAATTGCAATCAAATATTCCTGGGAGAAATCTCATATTTTGTTGAGATTGTTTCCAATTTAAATTTGACTTTAAGAGCAATATAATAATAATATTGTTTGACGCATGCCTGACGATACATTTACTCAAAGCAACTTTGTTGAGATTGTTTTCAACATAAATTTGATTTTAAGAGTAATATAATAACATTGACTGATAATAACGCCTGACTGTCAAGTGTTCTGAGGATGCATTTACTCGAAATACTAAAATCTTATAATTCATTTAGATTCTCATTAAGATTTTTACTGTTACTGTTCTGTTACTGTTACAATTACTGTTCTGTCTGGATTTGATCCATTTTATTTTGAGTTCAATCAGAATCTAAAATAAGATTAAGCCACGCATTGCATTTGCGGTAATCAAAGTCAACTTTAATCTATTCAGACTTTATGGTCATTGAGAGGAAGGGGCACGGTGCTGAAGTTTTTCAGTTGTATATCAAAAAGTCATAAAAAATACAATAACAGACATAATAAAAATTCTATACAAAAACACCAAAAAGATATTGTAAAACAATAAATGAGACACAAAAATCAACATAAAAAATATAGAAAAATGAGTACAATCTTCTTTACAAAAACCAGTACAATTTTTGAAAACTTAAACGTACAGTTGTTGCGATACAATTCTACACACAAAAATCAGTAAAAAAGGACTAAAAATCATACAAGTCATAAAAAATACAACAGCTGATTTATGGACCAATACTAACTAAGTAAAATATAAGAGGCACATACAGTAGACTTGAAAATTCATCACAAGTTTGTGGAGGGAGGATTCAGAATGACAAACTGTGATAATGTGTTGGTCCAGGGCAGAGCCCTGGTTGGGGAGCAAGGGGAAAGTCAAAGCCCCCCCCCCCCATATCCTTATGCATTTCAGCCTTTTTGGACCCATTTTGGTGACTGAAATTGATAAAAGAATTGAAATTGATGCATTTGACAATTATATTAAGTAACAGGTAGTTAACATTTACTCCTTTAATATGGAAAATGATTGTTTACCTAATTTGCAAAATGTGGGGTGGGGGATGGTTGGGGGGGGGGGGTGTTTACGTCCCCCCCTCTTGAATCTGCCACTGAATATGTATTACAGATTAAAACGGACAAAAAAAAGTGATTCTATTACCCTTTAAGTCCTTAAAAGTCGATTATATATCACATATTGAAAAAAAAGGCCAAGGTGGGCCGATATAGCTCACATAAACAACAGACCAAAGTAGGCCTAAATAGCTCACATATACAACAGACCAAAGTAGGCCTCTATACCTCACATATACAAAACATCAAAGTGGGCCTCTATAGCTTATTTAAGTGGCCCAAGCAGTCATATTTACTGGGCCTACATAGCTCACCTTTAGGGCTTGGTCGGTTCAGGATATTCTCAGTTCGGTTTCTATTCACATACCCTCGATTCAATTAATTTTGATGTGGTTCACATAGTTTTATAGAAGACATAAAAAGCATGAAAAGATTTTACCCCTTCATTAAGGATAAATTACAATTAACAAGAATGTAAAAAAAACTCCCACCTTTTTATAAGATGTGAAAAATTATTACATTTAGGACTTTGCCGATTGCTGAACTGAGCTCCCCCTCAATTTTTTCTAATACACTGTAATATGCCTCTTTATAGAGGTTGCTGATGCTGTTAATCTACAAAGATAGATGCACAGATGGCAGCACAGCGCCGGATATTTCTGTCCCACCTTTATATCTATCTATTGGAGTATTGAAATAATTCTGTACCTGGATTGGACCTAGATATTCCCAATGGTGCAAATTCAGCCGCCAATGTTTAGTAAATAAAACAATTTGGGGGGGGGAGTTTTGCTATATATACAAAAGAAATTATACAAGAAACAAAAGAAACATTATAGACATGTTTATTATAGTTTAAATGTACGTATCCGTGAACAGAAGTCCGCATTACGTTCGTTTAGCGATGCAGTTTTAGCGGTCTTTGGATACAGACATTTTTGTTTTGAAAGCTCAATGTAAAGTTCGAACCTTACCGTATTTTAGAATTCGAAGTTGGAAACTGAATCGAGCATTCCCGAACCGCTGTGCACCAATTCTTGGGGGTTTTTTTTGTTTTTGGTGCACTGCACAGCCCTACTGACCTTAATTCCGTAACATTCTATAAGATAAAACAGGTCAAATATCTAACACCTTGATTAATGTTTTCAGTAAGATTTCTGAAACTCTGTGGACCATTTTGGGGGGGTGAAATCGAAAATACACAAGCTAATCAATGCCCTTTGCTGCTTAGTTGACCATCAGGTAAAAAGTCCAAAGTTTTTTAAGCCATGCAGAGCACATACAATGTAAGACCATTCGGGCTGAACAAGACTTGGCAGAGGACCCTAAGTGTATGATTCAAATAAGGTTATGTGAGATTCTACAGCATTATTGTAGAGTTTAAGGTATCTGTTGTACAGATAAATATCAAGTGTATTATACAGTTAGAATCATGGCATATTTTTACCTAAATATTCCCAATACAACATAAAAATGGCTTCTATCATGAAAGGTCAACATGCCGACCATCACATAAGCAAACAAACTATGAAGATACTGCCGAAGATTACCCAGATAATTTTAACACTACTTAAATGGACGAGACGTCCGCGAGATCTCTGTTTGTACATTGGATACGTTCAAATGTTTTAACAAATTTGCAGCCATTTTTAACAAACAAAAACTAAATAGTAGAAGACCTTGAGTACATTTTGCTTTCTAAAGCAAGTTTAGATACAGAGCAGAGGTCTTAACTGTGAAACTTTTCACACATGGGGCGGACAGCCAATGGGAACAAAGCTATGTAGTCATTGACCTGCGGAGAACCAGAGATACATCAAATGTACCATGTCTATGATAGACAACAAAGTAGTACATCCACATGTAAGATAGACCGCAATCTGGGCAAAAACAATATGGGTCCATGTAGCCGACATAAAATGTTAGGCAAGTGGCCCGATATAGGTCATAAAAACAATATGAATCTTTATAGCTCACCAGAGTTCTACAACATTCTTTATAGAACAAGTCCTTTAGAAAAAGGTACAAATACATTCAAGGTACGAGTTCTCGGAAACTCAAACGTAAACAAAAAAATGAAGTACCATTAAGTATCTGATAACTACCACAAGATTGGTACCAACACCTTTGACCAAATGAAAAATGGTATTACATGTGATATATAAACGTCAAGTATCACTGATCATATCACAAAACTGGTACATGTACCAACGTCTTTGACCAAAAGAAGTATACATGCAATATATGCAAACCAAGTATCACTGGTACATGTACCAATGTCTTTGACCAAAAGAAGTATACATGCAATATATGCAAACCAAGTATCACTGGTTCTTTGACCAAAAGAAGTATACATGCAATATATGCAAACCAAGTATCACTGACCAATCCAAAGGTCACAATACAAGGTCAAGATGCAAAACCTTCACACCAGAAACACTTATGTGAAATATGACTTCACCTTAACATAAAACATGCAAATGCTATAATCACAAGAAATACAAAACTGTGAAATATGAAATCACTCTAACTCAAGATAGTAAAGCAGACAAACAGACTAGTAGTGTCAGCTCGGTATTTCAATAATGAAAAGATAACTACTCATCAAGAGTCAAGCGCATATAACATTCTAAAGTTATGCTCATGGATAAAGTTATAGCGGACAAACAGACAGACAGATAGACAAACAGACAGGCCAAAAAGTAAATGTGACCATACTTTATATAAGTATGAAAATATTCAATATACAAATATAAGTGACATGTGAATGCACAATCACTTAACATAAAGAGCTAAACATGCTAAAGCCAAGGTACAAGTTTTGGCAAATAAACAGACAGTCCAAAAACTATATGGACTGGACTAAGCATAAAAATGAAAATATAGTTAAATGTGAAATATGAAATATATAAGCACTACCACTTAACTTTCACAAGTTATAGCCATTATATTGTTACCAGACAGACAAACAGACAGACAAATATATGGTGTCTTACAAAATGTGAATCATTGAAATATGAAGTGAAATGTGAAAGCACTATCACTTCACACTCAAAAGTTATAGCCAAAGTTGAAGTTTTAGCAGACACACAGACAGAACAAAAGTATATGGGCTCATACTTAGTGTGAATTGTGAAACGTAAAATATATCTTAATGTGAAATATGAATGAATGCACTATGAATGAATGCACTGGTTAAGTTATAGCAAACAGACAGACAATACATCTAAAAGTTATAGCAGATAAACAGACAGACAATATATCTAAAAGTTATAGCAGATAAACAGAAAGACAATGTATCTAAAAGTTATAGCAGATAAACAGACAGACATTATATCTAAACATAAAATATGAATGAATGCACTATCACTAGTTGAAGTTATAGCAGACAAACAGACAGATGGGCAGACAGACAGGTCAAAAACTGTATGAGCCCATACTAAATTGTTACAACAACATATATGTACACCTGCTTTGGACACTAATGTTCCTATGGTTACACATATCAGAAAGGATGCCAAGTGGACATCTATAAAGCCTCCTGAAGAGACCTGAAATGTGTCATCACCATAAATGCCAAGTTGGCATACCATAACATCACCATAAATGCCTATATGGCATATCATTACATCATCATAGATACCAGTTGGCACATGTTCACTATCATGACCAAAACTAGTTTACCATGTAAACATCTTACCATTATCATAATAACAGAACGGCACATTGTTAGTGTCATTATATATGCTTGCTGGCATACTAATTACACAGTGGCACATCATCATACTAGTTTATATGCCTTCAGAATTCTTACAATGAAAACATCTAATTGGCACTCATTACATTATCATTAACAAAGTGCAAACTCTATCATGTGCCAGCTACTACATCATACCCAATCATATGCCATACAGTGCTAATATAATTATAACCTGAGTCCCAGTAAAGTGCAACATATCATAAGACACTCTGGGTGTTAATGTAAAAAAATCTAATATAATATCGCTCACCAGAAAAGCTACGTACTGCGGTATGGTTATGCCAAAAAATATATGCTCAACACAAAAATGCCACCACGAGAAGTGTGTAACTTCACATAATGTACACACTGTCAATAAAATATCACAGTCATGAAATGTAGTAATGCTGACATCAAAAATCTAAAAATATCCAAAACTATCATACATGTGCTCAATAGTGCAAACAATAAAATGTAATGTTACACTGATGAAGTGTCATCACCAGGAACTGTTACCATACCTCAGCCAAAGATTATCCAAAATTCCCAACCAATTTCATGAAATTTCAAAAGCAATCCAAATCTCGCCCAAAAAGTCAAAAAAGGGATAAATTTATGCATGCCCTCCCATCCAAAAAAGTAAATTCCAAAATAGGGTCCAAAAATCCCTCCCCCGTCCCACCTCTGAAATTTACGAAGAAAATTATCTTTCCCAGAATCCTCCTCCCTACCCATGAAAATTACCGAAAAATTACCAAGAATTAACCCAAGAGATAAACCAAATAGTTGCACATGTATGATATGAAGTACATAAAATGTCCATATAATGGACAAATATAATACAAAATAAAAACAAAAATTTTTTCTTACGTTTTCGATTTTATAATTTTTTTTTACATTTTTTTATTTTTTATATTTTTTTTTTTTTTTTTTTTTTTTTTTATATAAAACCAACATTCGCACAAAAATCTAACTCACAAAACACTAATAGCGAAAAAAAAAACCCTTCTGCACAAAAACACCTTTCACTCACATTTTTTTTTGCATTTTTCAGATAAGATAAAAACATTTAAAATAGTCCGAGGACTGCTATATACAGTATATACAATATCATACCTGTTACGACAGCTGGAGGCCCCACAACTCGTACCTAAACTAAATTAAAAGCAATTAAAACACACAAAGAAAACACCCATTCATACAAAAATCATTTACTCAAAAAGTCTCATTCAAACACACATCTGTCCACTCATAACAACAATTTCTTATACACTGGCATCTACTCTAACCCAACCCTTTCAACAACTCAATCAAAATTTTGAATTCTACACCCCAACAGCCCACCCCCTCCCAATAACCCATTAAAGTGCCTAAAATTCCCTCCAATGATAAATATACTCCAAATGAAAAATTCCTGCACCCCTCAGACCTAAGCACTAAACATAAATAAATAAATAAAAAAAATATATCAATCACACAAAAAAAAACCCACTTATTCAACTAAAACCTTTTTTTTTTTTTTTTTTTTTTTTACATTTTTTTAACAATTTTTTTTTTTTTTTCATTTTTTTTACATTTTTTTTTTATATTTTCTGATATATAACATAATCACCCACAACTAGTGGGTCCTAAACAAAATAAAGCTCTGTCTGGTGGAGACAGGCTATATTCAGGGCTCTCGATCAGCCTAATAAGAGGCCCATACTTGGCCCCAGTCCCAATACAAAATAGTATCTTTTTTATGCAATTCATTGACCATTTTTCCCATTTTGACACTTCATGGAAATTCATCAAAATGAGTTTAAAGTTCTCATTTTCAAGTGAAAAATAATCCAAATTTATTTCATATATTTTCCCAATTTATGAGAAAATGTCATTCTTTTTCAAAATGTTGCCCATGGACCCAGTCCCAAAAATGGGTGTGAGAGCCCTGATATCAAACAATTTACTGATGTATGTCAGGGAAATGTCTATCAAAAGATGTTAAGGCTAGTCATGAACTAATTGTTGTAAACAATCTATTGTTGATTGCAAAATATCTTTGGATTCTGATTTTAAACATCAATTTTCTAAAATGTTTCTGCATGAGGTATTTCTTTCCCTCATTTTTGCATATGAAAATGAATTGCAGTTATGTAAAACATGTAGAATTTTATTTTCAGCTTTTATCTTCTCAATCTTTTGCTTATCCATTTTTTTTCTTGGTTTTTCTTTTCTTTGAATATTCCATTCTTTGAATATTCCATTCTTTTCTTTGAATATTCCATTCTTTTCTTTGGATATTCCATTCTTTGAATATTCTTTGAATATTCCATTCTCATTTTATCTTCTCAATCTTATCCATTCTTATCAATTATTTTTTTTGAGAATATTCCATTCTTCTCTTAATACAGTGATTTTTTCCTCAATATTATGTTTTAGGATAAGTACAGTCTAATCTTTGTTTTCTGCTGTACTTTTCATAGAATATCATTTTCTTTTTGTTGATTTCAGCATTTTCTTTCTCAATCTTATGTTTGTGAATATGGTCAATCTATATTTTAAGCTGTTTTTTTTTTCATAGAATATTGTTTTCAAATTTTAATTGTTAATCCATTAATTTTCTCTTTTACAATATTTTTTTTTTTCAATTTTTAAATATTTTCCAATTTACAACAATCAAGTTCAGACTAGGGGAGGCACAGGTCTAGCAAATGATTTTTATGCTGGTTAAACTTAGATAGTTAATAATACTAAGTTTACAGAGGAACGAAGCATGCCTCGTGATATCACAAAAATTATCACAGTCTGTAGGGGAGTGAGGCATGCCTCATGATATCACAAAAATTATCACAGTCTGTAGGGGAGTGAGGCATGCCTCATGATATCACAAAAATTATCACAGTCTGTAGGGGAGTGAGGCAAGCCTCATGGTATCACAAAAATTATCACAGTCAAAATTTACATGAAAATATATTTACACTTTACAAAGATCTCATTCATACAAAAAGCCTCTCACATAAATAAATAATAACAGAAAAAAATGAAAACTTGTCTTTACACTAGAAAAACCAACAACCCCCCCCCCAACCCATTCCCACCCCCATCCTCCCTCTTTCCTAAATAGATGATATCCCATCCCAAAAAAGAAAAAAAATAGAAACAATCATACACACAAAAATCATTCATACCAAAAATCTGTATTTTCATCATGTAAATACATGAATCATACATGCTTGCCGTGGAAACAACTAACGACACTTTGTTATTTGTTTGGTTGGGGTGTGTTGGCAGATACGTTTGATAAATTGGAAATTAAAATTTAGGATATTTCGCTGACACCAATAGGCAAGTTATCCAGGTGATAACTGACTATGTTTGACTCAAACAAAGCAAAACTAAACAATCATATTGTACCTTGTTAAGCTTTACTATCAATGACACAGCCCAAATTCTACTTTCCCCCGCTTCGTCTCTTCGAATTCAAGTGCCGTGTTGTAATTTTACACTCATGCACCAGGTCAAACACGTGACATCTCAAGGTTGTTTCCATAGCAACCTCCATACATATGAAAACTATGTAAACATTGATACCATATGTATGGAGGTTGCTATGGAAACAACCTTGAGGTTGCACATGTTTGACTTGACACACGAGTGGAAAATTACAACATGGCGCTTGAATTCAAAGAGACGAAGCTGAGGCAAGTAGAATTCCAACTGTATCATTGATAGTAAAGCTTAACATGGTAAAATATGAATGCCCATCTTTTAGCTTTGCTTTATTTGAGTTAGACGTAGTCAGATATCACCTGGATAACTTGCCTATTGGTGCCGGCCATATCCCAAGTTTCAATTTCTAATTAATCAAACTTATCAGCCAACACACCCGAACCAACCAAATAGTAAAGTGTCATTGGCCATAAAAAGTAGGTCATACATGGCCAATGATCAGTAGCTCATCACACTAGAGCTCGATCTGTAGCAAGTTTCATCACAATCCATGTGGTCAACAAAAGTAGGTCATACATGGCCAATGATCAGTAGCTCATCACACTGGAGCTCGATCTGTAGCAAGTTTCATCACAATCCATGTGGTCAACAAAAGAAGGTCATTCATGGCCAAGGATCAGTAGCTCATCACACTAGAGCTCGATCTGCAGCAAGCTAAATGAGGAAAGTCAGAAAAATGATCTTCCTCGTAGAGTAGGTCAATGACGGTCAAACGAGACCGTGGTCAGTACAGCGTAGTCTTATTGTAGATCTCCTCCATATCAATATAGACATATGATACATGTAATAGTACTCTTATAGCAGAGGAAAGTTATTAAAGACCTGTGCCTCATATATTGGACAAATGGATGGACGGACAGATAGCCACTGTATACATAAATCATTAATAATCATACAAGTTAGGCATAACCATACCAAAATAACTAACATACTAGCTATGTCTATATCTATACTAAAGATACAGACAAGTATAATCATGATAAGTTTGGTGTTGCTCAGAGGTGACATATCGCTATCCGAGTCATCTTTAAGATGTTAACAAGTGTCCTGAATTGTATCATGAGAACTATATCAAGTCCTCCATAGGAAAATTAATACGTACTCTCCAAGTTATATCCATAACTGCTGGTAAACAAAGCCCAGCATAATAATCCACTTGATAAGGCAGAGTGGCCAAAAAGTTGTAGTATATTGAGAGCTTTATCATTATTTATTCAATCAAGATCAAAATAGAGAATATAGGATCCCAAATGTAATTCAGAATTCATTCCCTCCAAAAGTACTTGGAGAAGTGAGTTCCATTAAATCAAATCATGACCTAAAATTCACGATCAAAATAAGAAATATTAATAGGATCCCCTCCAAATAAAATTCAGAATCCTCTTCAAAGTAAATGAAGTGAGTGTCCTTACTTCGAATTATGAGAAAAATGTTCATGATCAAATTGGATCTCAAAGTTAAGTATATGCCGTTAAACCACTCACGGTGTCCCCTATACTTTTTTTGCCAAATATGGTATATATTGCTTCCATTAAGACAAACCTAACTGTAATAACCTCTACTGTATGACAATCTTTCATGTACGATATTGTTTGCTTGCAAGACACTTCAAAGTGATCAAATATAAATATATATAGGGAGCTGATTGCCAGACTTTTCATTCAATTTATAACTGTTCACGACTATGAAAATGTAATTTTCAATTCCTCATAAATTGTGAACCCATTACATCAAAAGAAAGGGATAATACTGGAAAGTGCAAAATCTGCACTAAATTTGTCAAGTGAAATTGCCTTTATAAAAAGGTACCAATAAAGGCAAATTGTAATAAATGTAGCTTCAAAATTTCTAGAACTTGAATAAACTAGAGTAAACTGATCTTGAGTATAGAGTTTGATTCAAATTGATAAAATGTAACTTGACTAGCATTTATTACATCCTCGCAAAGGGGAATTTAACTCTGCAGTACATTACCAATCAATGTACCTTTATAATGTTAATTTTACTCATAAGGGATCCAAAATGCCTTTCAGATAAAACAAGGAACACCTCTTACGGAGGAAATTTGCCCCAATAGAGAACATATGGTTGTGACAATCTTGAAAGTACGGTTTTTTCTATAAAAGGGATGACATCCCAATAATAAGAACTTAGCTAATGACAGTGAATTTCTGAAACCAATATCTCTGTATGTATTCAATCTTTTTTTTCAACTTTTTATGCATTTTTAGAAAATCTCAATAGGTTTACTTCATCTGAAACTTAAAAAAAAAAATTATGGACTTGAGGTCATTCAGAATATGTGACTTGCATTTTGATGTCCCTGCAATGTTCCCTTGCCCTTAAGACAGTCCAAATGTATTTGTTGCAGTCCCAAAGTACTCAAGCAAGTTTTTCACTCCAGCTACATTTAGAGCAATGATGAAATCATGGAAGGGTATTTCGACAAAATGTATCATGACTAAATTGTAACTTATATGACACCCAGTCATTAATAGTTTAATTCGGCAATTATTATGATTTAATTTTTGTTTTAATATAGAGATCTGTCCATAGTGGTGAAAAATTGAATGTAGCAGATATGCCATTTTGAAGATATTAAACCCAAGATTGAAATCATGTTACATTTATTAATGATGGTGTAGATGAGAAATAAACAAATTTAATTCATCTTAGAAAAATTAGGTTTCCAAATTCATCTCTTTTTACAGAAGAAATAAAGCACCAAACAGTACTGAATTATAATTAAAAGGTTTTCATCATGTTTTACATAATATTAATATAAGTCTTTAAGAGACTGAATTTGAATTTGATTTCTTTAAAAATTGCCTTTACATTAGTTAGGTAGACTCTATATATGTTCCCCCTTATCTCAGTCAACACAGAGAGGAAATTGATACATGGATCAATCTATAAATGAATCAATCTATAAATGGATCAATCTATAAAAGTCAAACTTGATTTGAAAATCCCTATTAACTTTCATCAATATAGATGAGTGTGTGATTTAGTTTAAACATATTTTATTTCTATAATAAGAAATGTTGGATTGGGCTATAAGTTGTACCATTACATTATTAGTACCCTCTCCATACAAAACTCTACATGAGTATGCGAGTGAATGTTGTTTTATTATTGTAAAATGTTTTAAAATAAAATGAAATGAAATAAAAAAGTTTCATCAATGTAATATAACTATATCTCAACCTGATTTCCCACAAAGGGTTTGAGTAGATCTGCCATGAAAAAATTTGGGTTAAAAACAGAGTATTTCTGCTCACACAGTCTTCATATGTCCCCATCAGTCACAGTAAGTTTGTGTTTGACAGAACCATTTCTTTCTCGCCCCCGTCCCGCACTGACCGCTCAGAATTCACAATCAAATGAATAAAATTTTGTAATCTTATTCATGCCATCACTCATTCAATCCTTCAGAATTCATTAATTTATATAAGACTTGTCATTTAGGAAAAGTTGGTTCCTTCACTTCTTGGTTATCTTGGATTAAGATATGGGACAAATGCAGCCTACTGGTCACTTAAAATCTTGACTCCTCCCCCCTCCCACCCCAAGCTTACGAGGACAATTGTGAAACCGCCAAATGTCTCACACCAGGTACCTTCTGGGGGACATTAACATTATGACATAATCAAACAGCCAATCACAGCAGTGAATATGGCGCAAATATAACTGGCAGTCTCTCAATTGTCCTTTTCAACATTATAATATTACAAAGCAAGGTTCAGTTGCTTAAGATAACAATTATATATTATCTTAATAATGCTATTACATTTTCTCTTGAGCTTTATAACAATTGCAGTCTTTACAAAAACTAGTTTTGAACCACTAGCCCATAGCTAAATCATTTTTAGCTTATTGAATAGTTTAACAATTTCTACTAATCCTGCAAATTTTCTCATAGCATTAAGTGATAAGCTAGCGAGTTTCTGTGAAGACTGTAATTGTTAAACAAAAAGCACGTTTTGTATTCCGTACAAAATTAAAGTACATGCAATTTATGTATATATAAGTATATCTTCTCCTTATTCTTAGTTTCATCGAGTTTTTCATCTAAATAAAGATGTTTGTCTAAGTGTATTATCTTTAGGTTCAAAATACCGTTACAAATTTATTGTATCTCGTTCAGAGAGCCTGCAAGATGCTGTAGTGTACTTTGTCAAATGACAATTATGGACAATGACCATATACCAATACACAGTACAATATCGACAATTCAGGAAATCACAAACCAAAGTCATACAAAATCAGGATAAAACCAAAGCAAACGAACAAAAACCTCCACCACATGAAAAAAAGCAAACTCCAAATTAGGGGTGAGACTAGTTGCTGAGGAAGAGTCAGCATCTCCTGCTTGCATGCAACACCCGTCGCTTCAATTCGGTAGAAATATCACATCCGTTTACATCCATTTCAACAGATACAAGTATATTCGGTGGTTGGATGGTTTAAATGGTCTAAGACAGAATATTATGAACTTTTCTGGAGAGTGGGACATCATAGTGAATGATAAGTTCCCATATCGACCATAGAACTTCCTCAGTGACTAGGTTAGTCGGTCACGAACATATCCCCGACTGAGAAGCTTATTTGAAAGACTCCTAGCTCTCAGAACAAAATCTGTATATTTGGTACTTGCTCTGACATAGCGTATCAATTGAGATATGAACACGCCATAAGCAGGCGATGAAGGGATGTTGCTACTCAGAAAAGGAAAGTTTGTGATGTAGAAATTGAAGTCGTCACGTTTGTCATAAAGTAAATTTAAGTGTTCATGTGACCATTAGTGTGGTAAGACAACATGTCCAGTTAGGACACAGAATTATTTGTCTCTGTAGCTTCTTTGACTTCAAGCTCCAAAGGATAGATTCTGCTGAGGTAATTCGCGTATTGATGGGCAGCACATCGTCTATGTACATGTATCTGTAGGTGAAGCTACAGTTAGAAGCTACGCATCTGTTTCCTTCAGAGACTAAAGATTTCTTTACTCGTACGAAGCTGAATTCATTCAATGTTTATGATGCATTACAGAAGTAATTGTAAGCACTTTAATCATTTTTTGTCACTTTAAGAACATATAACTTTGTCTGAAGGTTGATTCAAAATCACTAAGATCCATCAAAAGAAAAAGCTTCTCTGTAAAAATGTTGTGGCAGACAGATTTTTTTTTCAGGTAAAAACAATCATAACAGATAATTCTATTTTCAATTTTTCTAATATAGCATTTGTTCCTATCAAACTTCCTACTAAAAGTAGGTGTGTAAGACTATGGGGAATGAGTCCAAAGGTCTCTAGTTTATACATCTACTTTTAGTAGGAATTATGACAAGAATAAACCCTATAACAAATTTATCATGCCAAGCACCATTTTGTAATGTTTTCTTTGTTATTGTTGATGTGTTACCTACTTTGGCGATAAAGTAGGACACCATGTGACCGTTATACTGCCATATTATTGGCTGCAATTAGTACAAGGCATGATAAATGAAAAAGGTATCATATTGTACAAAGAGAGTAAGTCAACCTTAAATATAACTGAACTTTGCATATAGAACCTTTATTTCTCGAATACTAGTAAAATAAAACAACTAGTACATCATGACATGACAGTGTAAGATCAATAATAGATCATTTGATCAATAGATATAGCTCAAATATTAAAAGCAACAAAGAGAACAAAAATAAAATGAATATACAACAATGTATTAGACCTTTTCAATCTTTTTTTTTTTGGTTTTTTTTGGTTTTTTTTGGTTTTTTTTTTTTTTTTTCATTTGTTTTGTTTTTTTTTTTTTTTTCCTTTGTTTTTTTTTTTTTTTTTTTTTTTTTGCATTTTTTTTCTTTTTTCTTTTTTTTTTTTTTTTTACTTATTTTGTTTTATTTTTTTTGTTCTTACTTTTTTGGGTCTATTTTCTTCATATAAAAACATCACAACATTTGCATATAAATTATATCCTATCCATGTGAAGTTCAGATATAACTTAAAATTTTGATATTTCAGTGGCAAAATATTTAAAATTAAATAAAGATTTTTTTTTCTTTTAAATAAATAACAAATAATCATGTAGTTATAATTTTCTTTCTCAAACTTCTGTTTTTCTTAAGGGAGGGAGGGAGGCTATAATAATGAATTAATAGGAGAAAATAAAAATGTGAAAGAAAAAAGAAAATGAACTGGATTCAAAAGAAAAAAAATCGAAAGAAATAAATTACAACTTGCAACTTTTTTATGTAAATAATGTTCTAACTGCCACTGAATATCATTTAGGTTCCATCTAAGTCAGTTTATCTTAAACTAAAATGATTTTGCATAATTCATATATAAAAACGTGTTAAGGATCAGCTTTTTTCTTATCGTTGTTCTGCTCTCTCTATAAATAGAATTACATATGCTGCATCTTTTGTCTCTGAAAGAAAATAAAACAATATTCATTCATTGGTCTGTGAATGTTAACAGTTCAAGCTTAAACACTGTATAATGAATTTTCAATTATTAAATCATAACTGCACGTCGTCATTGATGTCACAAGATTTACAAATTTAAGTTCATAATGACCTTGACATTTGACCCCTTGACCATAAAATCAATAAGGCTCATCCTCTCCATATGGGGAAGGTTTGATGATTCTACAATAACTACTCTGTGTTCTATTATCTTTGTTAGTTTTTACATAACTTCAGTTCTGAGTGACCATGACCTTCGACATATGACCTTGAAAATGTGCTGATCTGACATCAAAACTGAAATAACTGAGCAAGACAATTTAATTTCTTACCAAGACATCTTTCAAAAAAGTCTCCAACCCTCATTTTTTATGCTCCATTTGGATGCATAACCCCATGTTACTGAATTAATGTGTGTTAGCACTGAACAAATGGTACCATGGACATAAATCTGAAAATGAAAATAATAAAAAGATTGTATACATGGAAAAAACAAATCATTCTTGAAAAAGATCAGACTCTCCACAGAGAAAATTAAGAATGAAACCATAAAAAAGTTGCTGAAGCTAAAGACTTACCAAGAACTGTGATAAATCTTGTCCTATCCTTGACATAGTGAGCTGGTCAAGGTTTGATTGTCATATTCTTTGTCCTTATAAAAGGGACCTGGTGAAAATAAAGAAACAAACTGAGAATCTATTTATACTTCAAGATAATGATAAGGGCAACACAATCTAAAACTGCAAAAACATATCTAATAAACCATAAACCGCTAAAGGTGGTAAGGCCGGATTGTGAAGCGTTTGTATTAAATGACATATACATTTTGCGCAGACAGAAAGGTCAAAGGTCATTAATACTATTGCGCAATGAAAAAATGTCAAGGTCACTAGGTCAAAAGTCATGATATCAAATTAAAGAGCTTGTTATAAGGAATCTTTATGCAAAATCAAAACCCTAACTCTTACGGTTTAAAAGTAGGTCAAAGGTCAATGTCATTTGATCAAAAGTCATGATATCAAATGAAAGGTCTGGTCATGAGGAATGTACATGCAAAATATCAAAACCCTTCCCTTATAGTTTAAAAGTAGGTCAAAGGTCAATGTCAAGGTCACTAGGTCAAAAGTCATGTAATCACATAAAGTTCTGGGCATGATGAATCTATATGTGAAATATCAAAACCCTACCTCTTATAGTTCAAAAGTAGGTCAAAGGTCAATGTCCAGGTAACTAGGTCAAAACTCATGATATCGCATGAAAGGTCTGGTCATAAGATTCTGCATGTGAAATTTCAAAGCCATAGCCTCTATAGTTCATGAGATATAGCCCAGATTTATTATTTATAAAAGTAGGTCAATCTCCAAGGTCAAGGTCACAAGGTCAAAACTTTTGGTATCCATGTTGAGGTCTTGTGACAAGGAATACATATGTGAATATAAAAGCCCTATCATTTACCATTCAAAAGTTACGGCCAAGGTTAAAGTTTTTCAAGAGTAGGTCAAACTCACGAAGTAAACATTTTTGGTATCCATGGAAAGGACTTGTAACAAGAAATACATAAGTGAAATATGAAAGCCCTATCACGTACCATTCAAAAGATATGGCCAAGGTTAAAGTTTTTCAAAAGTAGGTCAAACTCAAAGGTCAAGGTCACTAGGTCAAATTTTGCTGCTGTGTTTGATTCGTCTCATCATGGTCTATCACCATGTCGAGTTTCAAGTTGCTCCTCCCAAGTTTTCTCTCAACGAACTTAAACGCAACACTTTGACCAAAATGTTGATGCACTGACGGACAGACAGAGACTTCGCGATTTCATAGACAGGATTTTGTTTCCCAATGCAGCCAAAAATTTTAAGAGGGTATATGAAACTTAGCTTAGAAATATTTGCTTTTTATTTAAGAAATTTCTGTCTTACTTTTGGTGTTCATGGGTGTATATATCTGGTTGGTCACGTGCAAATTCCGGGAATCATTAAGACAGTCATTACTGATATTTGCGTTCATTTTAATTATCAGTCATTTTTATTTGCATTCTTATCGCACATTTTGCCTGTTACAGCACAAAATGTATTTTGATAATGGTAAATTCGCCCTACACGCAAAACTTGAACATGATGTCACGATAGCAACCCAAGTTATTGGAATATAGTTCCAGTTGTCTAATGGGCGTTTATCATGGGGATCTACTAGTAATGTAAATATTAAGTTGTGTATCTAGTTGAAGTACAAATTAGAATGTTTAAGAATGAAATACTAAATAAAATTACTCACCTAAATCTCAATAGTTTGATGTCGTATTCTTCTAAGCTGATTCCGTAGTTGTAGGTGACGATGTGGTGAGTCATGTTGAAACATTGTGTTATTACATCAATAAAAGTCCGTAACAAAATCTTAAAAATCGTACGTCATAACTTTCTATTACAACTTTCTGTCACAATGTATGCATTTTAGTTTAAATGTACTACTAGATGGAACCTATTACAAAACTTGAAATATAATTCAAAAATACACAAACAAATTACATATACACTGCTCAAAAAAATTAAAGGAGCAATTTTTTCCATTGTAATATAATGGTATGTAGAATATATAATATCTTTTGGGATAAGCAAGGCTACATCATCAAGTTTTATCATGTGTATATGCGTAATCTGTTCAATACAGAGATTGGTAATTAAAAAATGACTATTAAATATGTAAATACATTTATATTCATCATATAGAATAAGCAGCTTCAAGTATGTGTCATATGAAAGTAGAAATCTTGCTCCTTTAATTTTCTTGAGCAGTGTACAATATGCATTCTAAAAATTGTTATTGTTTATAAATAAAACACTTGTCTTTTTTTTTTTTTTTTCGTTTGTGAAACCAAATGGATTTTATTTTGCTTTTTTCCCTGTTTAGATGGATCTTAGAGCCTGACAATGGAAATGATATGCGTAAATTTTGATTCAGTAAAATTTATATCAAAGACGACGGATTGAATCTGATAATGAAAGACACTGTAGTGCAAGTTGCTTCAAGGAGGCTTTATAGATTATGTACGAAAAATATACAGAAAACAGTTTTCAAGTAGACTTCATATTTACGCCATATTTAGCCAATTGGATGCTAGTGATAAAAGTAACGGTGTGTCCGTTAGTAATGCTTTTTGCGTCAACCTAACCGCGTTGGGCATGCAGTGTTACTCTACTTTATGTTATATCTGTCATTATGTCACGTCAGTCCTGTAACACAGTAATCACCAGACCCATACTGACTATGCATGCATGGCTGACATGGAATCTACTTCTCAGAATGTCAGATAGAATATCAAGAAATCAGAAAAGTTGCATTCGTGCATGGCTGTCATGATATCTAAATGCTAGCAATAAGTCTTGGTGTGTATTTTGGTAATGCTTTTTGTGTCCTAACCTTGTTTGGCATGCAGTGTTAGTCTACTTTATGTTATATCTGTCATTAATTCATGCAAGTCCTGTAATTCGGTTTTTCATATAATCGTGTAACTTGAAGCTTTGCTACATGAAATATAAGATAAGTCAATAAGTCTCCATCAGGAATCATTGATCTTTATCCAGCACATTTTTACTGTACATGGGCCGTGTACGTATGGGCTTCCATAGATATCCGTTGACTGAACAACGATGCTCTCTTTCTCTGCACTTTTAACTATTGCCAATGCATGGTTGCTTCGAATGAGCACTCGTTCTCTAATAGAGATACATTGTATGGCTAGTTTCCAAGGAGTCGAAAGTTTTGCTTTCTGAAGGAATCTGCTGCCACATGAATCTCTGGCATTGGACCATAATAAATCAAGGATGTCCGTGCCAATCAGTACTGGAACATTCGCGTGATAATCAGTATCCGATGCAATAAGGGAGATTAGCATTCAATGACTCACAAGTCATAGCGTCATTTCCAGTACGTATTTATGAGTTAAGTTCACTACAGCACCTATGACTAACTATTTTTAGTATTACAGGCATATTTTTTCCTTTATTTCTTTATAGATACACAAAGTCTTCTCTTTACTGTACAGTAAATTATTTAAAACGAGTATTTTTACTGAAAATTTACGATTAGGAGTAAGAATCACCTGTCTTTACAATTATGTACCAATTATGTACAGAATACATCATGATAAACTGTCCAAAATCAAGCTAATGTTAATAATAACATGTCCTGATTGGGATCTAGATTCTAGACAGGTTATTATTAATGCAGAATTGAAACACTGTGATTGTTTCCTATTGTATATAATTAATTTTTTCATTACTCCAGGAATTTTGCAAAAAAAAATTTGCATTGGAATGGTAATAATGAGTAGTCAATGTATCACATAAAGACTTTTTAAGCCATTAATATTGGACCAAATTCTTTGGGAATCTTTGAGTGAAACTCTCCTAATCCAAGATTTCCATGAACTAAAGGATAAAACTATAGGTCAAATCCTACATGAATCACTGGCGTTCTTCGAGACAAAATGAACGAATGCACAAGCAAAACTCCAAACTTCTCTTCATGTAAGAGTGAATTGAGAACAGCTGGTGAGGGACCGAGGAGAGAAGGGAAGGATTCTATCAAACACAAACTCACCATCAGAGAGGGGGACATTAGACGGCTATACAAACACAAACACTTTATATTCAATTCAAATTGTTACCATGTGATCTCTTATACAAGTCAGTTATGCTTAGACAATAGTTATCATATTAGGAAACTCATATCATATCCATTGAGATCAAATATTGTTATAATTTAAATTTGTATTGATCCATGAAAAAAATCTAAAGGGTCAAGGGGGAACAGGGCATTTTATGTATAAAACATACATGAAATTATCATAATACAGTATTGTCCAGCGTTTACTTTTCTCTAAAGTGACCAATCAGGAAACTGTAGACTAGGAAACTGTAGACTATTTCATACCGAATGATCTACTGATCCAAGATTAGAATATATTACAACCAAGTCAATCAGGAGTCTAAAAAATCACGAAGTCTTTGGATAAACGAACTTAATTTCCTAAAATTGATAAATTTCATAAAAACACTGAAATTTGCAAGGAGAGAATTTTACCCATCAGGACAAATCTCTACACTTTAAAATAATAATTTAGAACAAAAAAATAAAGTCAAGTCAGCTCTAAATAATTACCAAGTGAAAACCCTCCTTACAGATCATGTTTAATTTTTCATGAAGTTATGATAAAACCCATTGACTGACAGAGGCAGCAATGCAAGTACACAATGATTTGGGAAACTTAAAAACAAAATCAAAGCACTGAAGGTACTGAGATTGAATAGCTAAATATCAGAATATGTATCATTTATGCTGTAAGTCAACAAACTTTCCTTCGTAGACAAGTTTATGCAAGTATAGAATAATACTGAAATGCAAATCTATATCTCAACCTCTCTTAACTTCATATCAGGGACGTACGTATGTATATGCCTTATCAGATGTTCAATTTTCGGTCCAACAGAAAAGGACAGGGAATTTGATCAGTACAGCTACTTCAAATTAGTTAGTATCAGGTACATCCTATACGACCCGTAATGCTTTGGCCCCTCCCTCGTTGATGAAATAAACGCGTATCCACGAATGTTCATTGAGTTCATTTATCGTGTTTACATGTTTATATATTCCTGTCCATTTAAGCAGTGTTAATTCGTCTCACTATATAACCATGCGCTTCTACATAACAAAACAGCTTGATTCTAATTACATCACTTATACATAGAAGCAGCATCAGCCCTTCACTTTCTCCGGCAGAAGAAGATTGGAAGATTTAATACGTCACGATTCTGAAAACCCTGTAATTTGATTGGTTCGTGCTTCAAATTATACATGTACAGAATCGGGCTCTCTAGCGTGAAAAAAATCAAGTGATCACTTAGAGCTATTCGCTCAAAAAAAATCAAAAGCAGGTTAAATCCGAGTATAGACAGTTGCAGTGAAAGGAAATGATAACTTGCTTGAACCCAGAAACTTAACCAATCTGAAAGTTATAAATGAATAAAAAGAACAATATCAGTTCAAAAAGATTAAGATACTGTTATCTTATGGTTACATATTATCAAAAGCACAGAGTATCTCTAAACATTTTATAAATGTATGAAGAGGTCAAGGACATTTAATTTTCCGGTAAATTGTTTAAGAATTCAAACTCAAGATCAGTAACCCATTCTACGATATACATCAAACAGTTCAGTATTAATCTATTGTTAAACATGTACAATGAAACAAATATTGTTCATAAGAATGTCTTCCAGACAGATTTTAAGTAATTCTTTTAATCAAATGATATCTAATAAAAAGTTTCAACTTGGTTTAGATTTAAAATAAAGAATTAGCTTTAGAAATTCAAAAACCCAAGTTACAATAAAAAAATTTTTGATATCTATGATATCTATTCTATGTTATCTATCATATCTATTATACCCAAGTTACAATAAAAAATTCTATGATATCTATGATATCGTGATCGTGAGACTGAAATAAGTTATAATCTAACATAAATGTTTTGAAATGTAAACTTTGATCTACAAAGTATCCAATTTCATGTTCAGAGAAAAATGATTTGCTATTTCCCAGGTTTTTTAAAAGACAACCACGTTAAATGCAATTAGTAATAGCCCCTGGTTTAGTTCCAAAAATAAGATATATAAATGTACTAATAATGCCCCGGTTTGATTCAATTAGGTCTATCAAAGCATCATAGAGATACTAGTATAGAAGTATCCAGTTCTGTATTATCTCACTCTACTTCCAAATTCTTGTGATGTTAAAGTTGTGATAGCTCTGATTAGTGTAATTACACTTAAATTGTCTGGCAAACAGCTCCACAAATCAGCTAATATAACCTAACTGAACCAAGACAGACGGACAAGCCGGGACAGACTGCTAGTACACCTCTAAGCAACACCAACTGACAGACACCAAAACAAAATAATCCACTTCACATCAAGTTGCCTAACTGATGTGCTAGCCAGTTGTTCAGGTCGGCTAAACGGTCTCGACACCAATGCAAGACATTTCGGCCGACCTGAACGACTGGAGTAAAAAAAGCAATACTTACCTCTCGCATGCGTCTGTAACGATCACGCACCTCACGGAGAAACCTCCTGTAATTCAGAATTAAAAATCTTTAGTACAGTGATATCGTTATTTGGATAATAAATGCCACTGACTAAAATTGGATGTCTCTAAATAATCTTACTAAAAGTATTAAAAAGTTAAGGAAATTTCAATTGTGATATCAATTATTTGAGGTTAAGAAAATTCAGAGATTGATAAGATAGAGCTTTTTTCACCCATCTTCTCTCATGCATTGAAATCTTCAAATGCATGGTCAAAATAAACTTTATATAAACTTTGAGATGTTTCATTTAAAAATCTATGTATTGCAGATTAATCATATCATACAACATAAAAGTTATGACTTGTAAATCCCCGTAGGTTTACAATCGTCAGCTAAGTTGTTTCTTCTTGATCCTGCGGCTTTATTGAGTACTTCTGGATGAACTTTATGCACATTTTCATAATTTTTGACAAATACAAATGATTTCATAATCGAAAATCTTTTGGGTGACACAGTATATCACATATAGTGTTGTATGACAAATACCTATGATTTCATAATCAGACTTTGTAGGAGTGATGTAGTTCATCATACACCGCGTGAGATGGAAAGGTATGATGTGATTCCTTAAGGAGAATTTTGATGTTTTCTTACCGTTTAAGAGATACTGCACAAAATTGATGAGAAGGCAATGTCCATATCGTTTATATATCTGAAAAGTCTGTAGTTTTTGCAAAGACTTCAAGAGTTTATCAGAAGGAATGATTTTCTGTCATCGACAAACTATTGAACTGTTTGCAAAAACTATGAATTTTTTGTATACCTGGACGATATGGATTGATTTAATAGGTATTGCCCTACTGCAATGGCACATCAGTTTTGTAAAGTTTAAGTTAGAAAATGAAAAAATACCAAGAAAAGTATGTATGGAATAGCAACACCATACATTTCGATCCCACGCGGTGATCATAGTATTGTGTGAGAAGTGTAATACATCATATGACACTGGAAAATTATCTATACAAGAATTCCATCTACATGATCCAAGAGAATGATTTCTGATTTTAATGCATCATTTCAAATGTTTTAGGAGTTGAATACAGGAAAACCTGTGTTTAATGGACAGTTTAGGGACTGAGGGAATGTGTCCGCTGAATCAAGACATGGCTTGAGTTTTTCCAATATTAAAAAATTTTGCAAGTTCTCTACATCCTTTCCCATCTTTTGATGCATTAATAACTTCCACTTTCTCTTTCAAAAGTTAAAACTTTCTGCTTTGAAGCCATATTTTCAACTAAACAAAACTAAGTTTTCATAACATGCCTAATGTTAATAGCTATTCAAAACACTTCTCAATATAGCCCCATGGCAAAACTGTATCGAAGTTTAAATGACTTGCTTATCAATCGTCGCAGGCGTTAATTGGTTAATTGATGTAATCAAAACATTTACCTGGACAACACTGTCCCCTAATTTCAGCTTAATTACTATAGATTAAGTAGGAATGGGAATCAAAGATGTGTTCGTTGTCCAGATAACGCAGGGTCCGATTAATCAAACAATTTTTCTATTGCTTATAATAGCAAAAAATCGGTAGATTGAAAATCTGTCCGCTTAGGACAGTTGGCCGATTATTCAAGGTGTCCATTAGCACAGGAGATGGTGTACCTTAATACAAAGATATAAACTGACAGATATGATTGTTATATCCGAGTTCTTTCATCTGTCAAACAGGGCGTTCTCTCTGTTTCTGGATTGGTACCCAAACCCAAGAAAATTAACAACATTTTACCAAGAAAGGGGAAATTATTTATAGCTGTGATAGGAGCTAAATTATTGGTCACTAGATTCCGATCCAGAGAGGTTAAAACAATAAGTCATTAAACCACATTTTTTGACAATCGAATGTCCTTATAAAACCCCCAAGAAAAGATGTTATGCTTACCTGAAGGACTCCCGTCGCTGCTGGGGAGGTGGTGGCAGACGTGGATCCCTCCCGACATTTAACTCCACGTCATTGTCTACTGCGACATTGCGGCTAGCAGCAGAGACACGTCGGGTCGGTGATGATCTCACACCCGAAGGGCCAGGCTGAGGCGAAAACCTCAGACCCGAAGGTCCTGGCCTTGGTGAAAGCCTCACCCGAGATGGGCCCGGGTGAGGCGATGGTGGGTGTGAAATCGCCACTGACCCTGACGTGTCTCGCTGTGTCGCCACTGGAGAGCCGCCTGGACTACCCGATGGATCTGATAGCTGCTGGTCACCAGACAAACAAGAATGATCAGCTTCATAAGAAGCTGATTGACCAGCAACCGTCATAGATCCACCGGATGTGTTCAGGGGCTCCCCTTCGTCCTGACTCAGTGAGTCGTGGCTATCAGTTGACACACGTGGGATTGAAAACAAATTCACACTAGGGGAAGAACTAGCCAGAGGGCTACCAAAGTGTGAAATTGAATCCAACCCCACGACAGTGTCACCCTGGGTCGCCACTAGAGAGTCACATGGACTATCTCTTGAATCTGAGAGCTGCTGATCAGCACCAATAGAAATGTTAAGGTTAACTTCGAGAGAAGTTAACCGACCAGCAGCTCTCAGTTCATCAGATGTGTCCATGGACTCCCCTACCTCTGAGTCAGTTTCCGCAGTAGACAATGGTGGAGCGTGCAATACGGGAACAGACGGACTTGTCATGGTAACCGAGTTGTCTGATCCTCCCTCACCAACATCAGCCAGATCGGACCTCCCGCTAGGTCCAGGTCTAGGTGAGAAAGGACCAGACGCCACAGACGTATTCATCTGTTCCCCGACAAACTGATCCAAGTCTGCCGAACGGGGTACCTCAACCTCAGCAGCGGGCCCAGACGTTGCGCTGTAGTGGCAAGGGGATGAGGGTGGAGTCCTCAGGATGGGTAACTCCTCGTCCAAGTCAAAGGCATCTGGAATCCTGTTATAAATTAGGAATATTAAAAGTTGAAAAATGGTACAATTATACATAAAATGATGGTTAAATGCCTTAGAAATGCTTTATTTTAGTCTTAAATTAGTATCTATATAAAGTGACTTAAGAGTAAAAATCAGAGGACTCAAGGTCCTGAGGGACACTCGTAAATATAAGAATTGTTACAGTGGACTCCACTTATTTGACTATCGTATAATCGGGTCATTCGTTTTATTGACTTGACTATCTCTGCACCAAACCATTTCCTATCTATTCTATGTTAAAAAGTTGCCATAATGGACTGGACTTAAACCAATATCCCGTTTATTTGACTAAAAAATAATCTTAAACTTCAAAATTTCCAAGGTAAATTTCATAAATTTGCCGTTATTGACCATACAAAGTCAGGTAAACTTGTTTCCCCGACCCTAATTACCCGTAATTGGTTTCCATACAACTTAAAGTCGTTGCGTACACCTAAGGAACGTAACTCTAGCCAGCACATATATCCATCAGAGGTTTCCAAAGTTCAACGTGGCGTAATTCGCTTATTTTTGAACAGATTGAAATGAAATTTGTTTCTATGGAATCAGAAAGATCTTTTCTGAATGTTTATACCAAAAATTGCGTTTGGTTATGGGCATAATAAGTTTTAAAAACCGTCAGGTTTGTAAAACGGTTTACTTTTGCGCGTAAATTATCTACTTAGCGACGCTACTAACATGCATTCCATCAATAAGCACTAGTACTTTGCTTTTACAATGAAAGTGTAAATTTCTATACTATCATAATGATTATTTCTAAGTTACAACACTTTACCTGTAGTTTTGTGTCAAGAAAAGCGCAAATCATATCGAAAATTTATGAAACATCTCAATTTGAGGGTAAATGTTATCGATAAAAGTTATTCGGAGGAAAATATATGAGCGAATGAGTTAGAAAGAAAGCTCTCCTTAATTTAAAAATGTTTCTACATTAACAGTAGCCTTATTTTTCTCTGAAATCCAATGAGTTAAAAAATTTAGCTCCCTAACCTTTCGCAACGTCAGTTTTACGTCCGCTAAGAAAACGAAAGTATTTTGACAACGTCATTCTCATCTGTTTTGAACAAAACTCATTAAGAAAAATAAAAAGGTTGAATTACGAGATATTGACAGACGACAGACTATTTCTTGAAAATTGAAAGAATACAAAAAAAAAAAAAAAAAAAAATTGGACAGTCCTCGGTGGCATCACTGTGTAAAAGCGGAGTGAGTTTACGCTATCTCAAAATAACAGATGAGAGAGAACCAAATTGACTTAAATTCTGGGTGCCTTTGATAAAATTGACTTAGGGAAAGAAATGACGTCATGTACCCAACGACCTTAATTGCCGCTGGCGGTGTGCGATCTGAATTAGCAGAATGTGTCAATTAGACAATTTACCTGGACTTATTAAAGTTAAGAGATCGTACAGCGTAGTCTATCAAGGAAGGACGGAGAGAAAAGAATATTTGCGTATGTCACACCAATATTGGGCATGTTAGCTCTGTTGGCAAATTGGAATAGGAACGACGAAATTCATGCGAGTTATTAAAGAGCAAGAGAATGTCATTGCGATAAATTACAGAAAAAGAGAATTCGAGATATCCGTCATGCATGTGACATTGTTCAGGCCTTTGTGGGAAAAAATCAAAGTTACAACAGTCGAAATGAAGCGTGAACAGGTCACTACGCGGCTCCAGAACGTACTTTTTTTTATTTACATATGATGACGACGCGATTTAACGTGCAGCGTGTCAACTGAATGACCTTGCTACAAGCCCCACCCTTAAGGGGGGGGGGGGGGGAAGAAGACTCGATGTGTCGCAATTAGTTTGTAGTATAATAATCAAGACGCAAACAAACACGAACTCTCTGATATACATTCGTTTTTTTTTCTTTCGTAAGCAATAAAAACCACGCGTTATTCGGGTTTAATGAATGAAGTTAACTTAGTTGGTTACCAACGTTTTACATGCCTTGAAATTCAGTAAAGTTCTAAAACGAGGATGCAGTGAATTATAACTGTGGAATAACAGCTGATCCAAGGGGAATGATGATCTTAATTTGAGACGTAAAAGAGGGAAACAGAGAAAGGGCCCTCCCCCTCCCCTCTTTTGATATGGAAGATTCAAGAATTTTCTCTACTCGCTGTTAACAAAGAAGAAGAAATATTCCGCTCTCACAAAAATAAAAATAGATAAATAAAAAATTTCGAGTTCCGTGAGTTGATGTAACTTTCATGTTTAAGATAATGAAATGTCGAAATGACGTCCGTTGATATCTTTTTCTTTGGTTCTGCTACTGGAATACACCTGTGCAGAAAATCAATAACCGCTCTTCACATGACAGATATTAAATTGTCAAAATGTCCTCCGTTGATGTCCTTTACTTTGGTTCTGCTACTTGAGTACGCTTGCTCAGAAAATCAATAACGTTAAGGCCATAATTTAAAAATTGTTTGTTTCCCCTCGCCCCGACCAGGTCAGAAAAACGCTGCTGAGTCAAATTTTTTTATAGCCAAAAAGTCCGATTTTTTTTTTTTTTTTTTTTGGTCCAGAAATCGAATCACGGCCAAGTCCACTTTCAGTTTCAACGTTACGGTACAATATTCTATCCAAACAGAATTGTAAATCAACTCAGCGTTTGAATGCTATAAAGACCCATCGCTCATTTGGAAGGGTCCGCTGAGTGTGGGCCAAAATTCAGGCATATTATCTAAATGCATAAAATCGAGTGAATAAGAAAACTACTACCTGATCATAGTACTGTACGTTTTCGGTTATGATTAACCTAGTCCTTTCTCTAGCGGTTTTCAGCGGTCTGTGCTAACTTTTTGCATCGTGAACGTCATTATCAATAGACTCAATATTACAATGAGTTCTTGATGTTGTTCGTTTAATTATTTTTCACTTTCGCTGTTTACATACAATAAACAGACCGAGAAAGAAAAGTATACAAACTTATTTCACCTTTATCATGCACTGGAAAACATCGGTCATTTATAGTCCGTGATTCTTGGTTGCGCGTGGTCAGTATCTATACAAATTCAATATTGAATATTTACAAGTCGTAAAAAAAGTTGAGATGTAATCGTTCTATAGCATGCGCGGATCCAGAGGGAGGATGGGACCGGGGATCTGGACCCCCCTGAGATTTTCGGAGATGGGGTCCAGCTAAATGACCCATTTCTAATAGTGAAAGGGGTCTAAAAATGCATAAAAAGGCTTTGAAACCTAAAATTTTGCTCGCCATTTACAAATACTGTGCACAATTATTTTTTCTGCAAAATTCCTTAATCATTTTCATTTTTTTCATACTAAAATAATCTTGGGTCTCATGAACTCGTATTTTCAACAGTCCCTTACTTCATAGGATGTAACCTCCATCATCTTTTTCAAGGTTTTGTCATTTTAAGATATCAAATTATTTGGGAAAATGACTTATCTATTTATTCTCATGAAATATAGACAAAATGTGAATTAATCAAAATTTTTGCGGCTCGCTCCGCTCACCGATACAAGCTAGAAGTGAAATATTCATTGTTATAAATAATCATCTCAATCGAAGCAAGACAAATTACTATTCATATCTAAAATAATTTCAGGCTGGCTTAGCTAGCCAATTCTTCATAAAAATAAATGTGAAAGGAAAGCTAACAATACCCGCCCTGAAAAATCAATCCTTAGTGCACACGTAGCCCCCCCCCCCATGATGTGCACCGAAATATACCTACATCATAGGTAGACTTACTACAATTTTGGACCCCCTCTGACCAAAAATACTCGATCCGTGCATGTATAATGCATCTTTATTCTCGCAGATTTGACGTTGCCGTAAAATGACCCGTTGCGCCGGCTGAAACACTTGATGCAACTGTTGCGGAAGTATTTATCATGTATCTTGGGACAATCTGTTTATATAGAGTAGGTTTTACAGGACAACGTAATTTTCTTTTGAACGTGTTCAATAAAATAAAGACATTTCATACTTAACCAGCGATAGAAATTGAGACATAACGGATATTTTTTACGGAAAGCAGGCGGCGATTTTTCCCGAAGTAAGAGGCGAGAAATCGCCGTGGTTGCCAGCTCTTAGTCTTTATCATATTATAATTAGAAACACAGAGTATGACTGCGCAGCTGTAAGGAGTCCAGTAATGTGCAATTTTGATTCAAACGAGTTTAAACATATTTGATACATGTAGTTCTGGCAGCAAAAAAAAAAAAAAAAAAAGTACCCGCCTGCCGAGTCACTTGGAAAAAACAGACCCGGGGGGAGGGGAAACAAACAATTTTTTAATTGTGGCCTAAACTGACCAGGGATTTAAATCCCATTGTTCAAAGAATAATAGACGTGACGGCCAGTGCCTGCCTCAGGTTATACACGTTTATAAAGTACATGAATTACAAACATCTATCCTACAATTTCATCATTATTGTTTTAATGTAAACTTTTACTTAATTTCTTTGTTTTTTTTCATGATTATTTTTTATGATCAAATGCGGCACCGAGACATACATGTTCTAAAACAGGTGAAAAGAAAGATAAGAAGATGGAAATTCAACCTTGAAATTCCCTATCTAACAATGTACATCGATTTGCAACGTGAATTTGACGACCCGAGTAGTCACGGAAATTGCCAAGTTGCTTATAAAGATATTCGGCTAATCGACTGGAATTGACTTGACAAATGGTCAACCCAAATAAACGGAATCCACTGTATTTATATTTTGTATCTGCAAAACATTTGGCCATGGTTAAAAATTCCAAGTGCAGCACATTGAATTTTTACCAGGACCAAATGTTTTGCAAACACCAATACACACCAATACAAACACAAAATATGAATAACAATTCTTAAGTATTATACTAATTGAATTTCCAATGGATAAGACAAGAAAATAATTGAAGGATTACCAATATCTAACATCGGCACCAGTCAGTGGGTATAACCAAAATGACGTCATGATCAAATATTTGATAAACAATCGGGGTTTTTTTTCTAACCTTCGATTCCAGGGGCTTGGGCCTTCAAGATTGGGAAAAGTAGCGACATTTGGTTGAAATTGGGAAAAAATTATACAAATAAATTGCAAAAATAAGCAAAAAGTATTATCAATATTGCAGCAAAGGTAGCCTAGGTATAAAAATTTAATTTTAATAATTGTCTAAGTGTTTATTTTTAAAGATTCTTGATGAAATTATTTTACTTTAATTATTGGAATTTCATCTTTTCAAAATGGGAGTCTTAAGCTCAGAAATTGGGAAAAATGACTATTTTTCAGCATTCAGGGAATGGGGCTGAATTTCGGCCCTGGGGAACCCCTAAAAAATCCCTGACAATTTATTATGAGGTTACAATGTGCAAGTAGATAACAGATGGAAAGTTCGATATATTGTTATAACAGCAGATACACTTTACGCTAAAAATGGTGTCACACTTGCTAAAATCCTTCTCCCTATTTATTGATTTTGCTTCTTCTGAGAAAACAATAACTATCCTTACCCCAGGGGATATATTTCTTCCATAGTAGGTCGTCCTTCCCTCAATGCAAGCCTCGACGACCATCTCACCGGCGGGCGCCTTATACGTCGCCTTCGTCCTCTGTAATAAAGTTTGTCGTATATTTAGTATAAAGTTATCAATGGATTAAATGTTACAATAGCCAAAAGAATATCAATTCTAATGTACATTAGAAGATACTTTTACAGTCTACAATGTAAATACATCTTTCCGACCCTAGCATTCTCAAAACCAGGAACAACTCCTGGCTTTCTGATTTTGAGACCAAAGATGGACTTTCATAGCAGACAGTGAATAAATATTTTTCTCTCATAACTAAGGGTCAAAATTAAACTGGACAAGTAAGAAAATTCTCTACTTGGTACATGTGGTATTGGACTTCATTAAATCAAAGGATGCATGGTGATCTAAAAGAGGGAAAAGTGATTTTTTTTTCAAACATTTTGATGAGGGATTAAAATAACATAAGATTTTAATTTACTTTAATTAAGCCGGGCTTCCACTGTCGCGAATGCAGAGGCGATAGAGCTACGATTAGGTGATTTTGTTAAATCGTAGCGCATTCTCTCCTCAATCGCGGGCATTCTCGTCTCACCGTGTCACTATCGTGTCATGTTCTCCTGCATTCTCCTCTGATCGCGGCACCGACGCGAATGCTTTAAACTGTTTAAAACATTCGCGTCTGAATTCTTATTCGCCTCACACTCGCGGCACATGCGCAGCGCATTCGCCTTGCATTCTCCTCCATTCGCAGCGCGTTCTCCTCACATTCACTACATTCTTGTTCCCAAGGTGGAGGAGAATGAGCCACGATAGAGCCCCGATAGAGCCCCGACAAGAAAGAATCTGACACGAATGTGATGCGAATGCGTAGAGAATGTGACGCGAATAAAAAAATCAACGCGAATCAGCCACGATCTTGACACGATAGTGACACGATATTGCCACAATAGTACTACATACACACACGACATTGACAATAATAATTATCTCAGAGTTGATGTAAAAGTGTGCAGATCAATATTTTGAAAACTTTGACAATGCCTTCCAAGAGAAAACAACCTGGAAAGAGGTCAAAGTCAACAAATAGTATTGATGCTCCTGGATATGTCAAATGATTTTGATTTTGCTCATGTCACATTCTTGTCATGATCGCAGCGCTATCGGGTTAAAGTCGTGTCTCAATCTCCTGCATCGCAGCGCTATCGGGTGAAAGTCGTGTCTCAATCTCCTGCATCGCAGCGCTATCGGGTTAAAGTCGTGTCTCAATCTCCTGCATTCGCCTCTCTTTCGCCTCAGTGTCTTTTCATCTTGGCGCATTCGTGTCGCATTCTTCTCTATTCTTATCACAATCGCCTCACTATCGTAGCGGACGCGCAGCATGTTCTTGTTGCACTCGCGGCGCTATCGTGTGCCTATGAGAATAGACAAGAATGTGACACGATTCTTCATTCGCCTCTGATCGTAGCTCATTCTCCTCTACATTCGCGACAGTGGAAGCCCAGCTTTATGAAATGAAATCTTAATTCATAACACTGGAAATTAAACAAGAAAGTTACCATACCTACTCCTTTATTCATTTTATATTTTTGTGTCGCCTGCGAAGCATAGGGACACTTAGGGATCACTTTGTCCGTCTGTCTGTCTGTCCGTCTGTCCGTCTGTCTGTCTGTCCGTCCATCTGTCGCACTTGGATGTCATGCCCTATAAAAGTGATTCCTGAGTGTTGCTATGTTTCACAGGCAACACATGCATTCCTAATGGAATGATATTTGTAAAACATTGTATACAGCTTTGAATTTGCCCGGTCTTATTTTCACTTTGTTGAGATACAAAACTGTTTCACCATGTTTTTAATTTGTCCCTAGTTTTTTTATATGCCCAGTCTTAAATATTGCCATCTGGTCCTGGGGTGAAAATAAAAGACGGGCCAAATTTTCCCTGCATACAATATGTTTTAGATATATATATAAGAAAATATATTTACCTACGAGCAGGTAGTGGAGTACCTGAAAATAAAAAGGTTCATAAACTTTATTACAATGTAGTAAATACATAAACAAAGCCTGAGCTTCATAGGAATATTGTCACATTTGGGTAACTCAGTGTTTGAGAAGGTGTACAGATTTTCTTACAGACATTTGGTCTGGTAAACAAATGTTCTTTACGCGACTGGACAAAAATTTACCAGACCAAATACAAAGCGCAAATCTAGTAACAAAAAAACAAGAGGCCCAAGGGGCAACATCGCTCACCTGAGTTGCAAACAAAAGAATAGTAGTGACGATTCGGTGGAGGCCCTTGAATACTAGCTTCCTTAAAGGTTTCATGAAATTAAGAGCATAAATTTTGGAGATGTCAAAAGTCAGCCAATCAGGTATCATATTTGTTGACCAATCAGCATGAAAAACAAACTTCTTTTATTATCATCATTTTCTAAAAGCACCATAGAAAATAAACAATACATAGATAAGGACATTTTTGTATATAAATAAAGAATATTGAAGAGCACATGTCAGCCGACCTATGGTCCTAGCGAGGATCGAAACCAGCAATTATAAGATTACTAGCCCGATGCCCTATCTGCTAGACCACAGTGACAACAATACAACAACTTGGTAGAGGACCTTAAGTACTTGCTTCCTGTATGATTGTAAAAGAAAAGTCAAAGTCAAAAAGGCATCAGCAAATCAGAACCCTTGGCAGCCATATTTTGTTGACTACTCAGCATGAAAAACACAAACTTGGTGGAGGACCTTTAGTACTGACTTCCTGTAAGAATTCTTGAAATTCTGAGCAGCTGTTGCAGAGGAGATGTTGAAAATGCATCAGCCAATCAGAGCCCTCGGCGGCCATATTTGTTGACTAATCTCCACGAAAAACACAAACTTATTAGAGGACTTTGAGTACTTGCTTCCTGTAAATTTTCATGAAATTCTGTGAAGCAGTTGCAATGGAGAAGTCGAAAATGTTTCAGCCAATCAGAGCCCTCGGCAGCCACATTTGTTGACCAATCAACATGAAAAACACCAACTTGGTAGAGGACCTTGAGTGCTTGCTTTCTCCAAGGTTTCATGACATTCTGTGCAGCGGTTTTAGAGGAGATGTCGAAAATGTTAAAAGTTTACACTGGATGACGACGACAGCGGACAGACAACACGCTATGACAATAGCTCACTTGAGCTTCCCTCAGGTGAGCTAATGAAAAAGAACATACCGACTCGTCATTTACTCATGTCCTCTTTAAAATTCTTGTCTAGTGAAAACGAAAACTATTCTCCAACAAAGAATAATGAAACGGGTTAACAAATAATAACAAAATTTAATGAAATCAAATTAAGAGTTTTTCAATTTCCAATTTAGCGTCATGCTGTAAACTTATCGCAAGTGCCAGTGTTCGCGATAGCGGTTGTAAACATGCTTAACATGTTCATGCCTCGCATTAATATTGGTCGTCTTTAGTTGGGTCACTCGATAGATATACATATTACGGTGACAATGCAACATGTGCCATCAAACTTGAATGCATTAATTATTTCAAACGAAACATGTGGTCTAAAGGTCAAAAGTACAACAGAAAGACAGACGGCACGCTGTAGAAGCCAGAAAATTGTTACTCAAGTAAATAAAAGCTTGCTGTGGGTTACAAGATGTTTGATATATAGCATTCAACATTCACCTTCAAAGTTTCACTAGACATTCAGGCCAATGCAATTCTAAAGCCATTTTCACAAGACAAGTCCGACAAGCAGACAAACCTTCGGAAATATCGGGTAACTTATATAATTGGTTTGCCTATGATATGCAGCCTTTGAAATGACCTAACCCAATTCATTTTTGCATAAAATTCAAGTGCATCTTTACATGCCATTAACACAATATATATTTTCAGTCATATTCTCACCAAGGTCAGCAATCTCAAGGTCAAACATTGATAGCAACACCCACCCTCCAAGGTCAGTGATTCAAGGTCAAACATTGAAATTGACACCCTCCTTCCAAGGTCAGTGATCTCAAGTTCAAACATTGATATTGACACCTTCCCTTCAAGGTCAGTGATCTCAAGATCAAACATTGATAGTGACACCTTCCCTCCAAGGTCAGTGATCGCAAGGTCAAACATTGATATTGACACCCTCCCTCCAGGGTAAGTGATCCCAAAGTCAAACATTGATATTGACACCTTCCCTCCAAGGTCAGTGACCTCAAGGTCAAACATTGATATTGACACCTTCCCTCCAAGGTCAGTGATCGCAAGGTCAAACATTGATATTGACACCCTCCCTTCAAGGTCAGTGATCTCAAGGTTAAACATTAGTGACACCCTCCCTCTAAGGTCAGTGATCTCAAGGTCAAACATTGATAGCAACATCCTCCCTCCAGGGTAAGTGATCCCAAAGTCAAACATTGATATTGACACCTTCCCTCCAAGGTCAGTGATCTCAAGGTCAAACATCAATATTGACACCTTCCCTCCAAGGTCAGTGATCTCAAGGTCAAACATTGATAGTGACACCTTCCCTCCAAAGTCAGTAATCGCAAGGTCAAACATTGATATTGACACCCTCCCTTCAAGGTCAGTGATCTCAAGGTCAAACATTGATATTGACACCCTCCCTCCAAGGTCAGTAATCTCAAGGTCAAACATTATTAGTAACACCCTCCCTCTAAGGTCAGTGATCTCAAGGTCAAACATAATAGTGACACTCTCCATCCATGGTGACCATGTTACTTTTGAATTTCATGTGTGTACAATTCTGGTTGGCAATGTGGCAATTTAAGAGAATTCCTTCATGGAATTTTGACATATCAACAAGAATAATACTATAACACCATTAAACACTAAATGTAGGAAAGTGCTGTCACTTATTATTGAAAAGCTGATAAGTTATGAAAAGACACAAATTATTCACATAGATCAAAAGAATGAAAAAATCTCAAAACTTTCAATATTTTACCGAGATAATTAAATAAAAATTTCAACTTACTGGTAGTGGAGCTGCCAGCCTGAAAAATATTAAAGAAATTTTATTGTTTGTTCAAAATGCATAATGTATCATGAATGCTTTATGTTTGTGTGGCATGCCAATAAAAAAATCATCAGTTTGTGAAACATTGAATGAACTCTTTGGCATCTTCAATAGTAAAACAGCTGTAAAGGAAAAAAAATTCATACTACAAGGTCAAGGCATCAATGTAAAAACTTTTGGTATCTATGGAAAGGCCTTGTCACAAGGAATACACATGTGAAATATGAGAGCCCTCACACTTGCCATTGAAAAGTTATAGCCAAAGTCACAAATTTTGGTATCCATGGAAAGGTCTTGTCACAAGGAAAACAAATGTAACAAACCAAATTAAAAGAATTGTGGTCCCCGGCTTTTGTACGTTTGTCTTAAAAAATGAAATGCTCGCTGTGCGATATAAGTCCCCTACCGGCGGCATAAATTTATGACTTGCATCTCTGTTCATCAGTTCATCTTCTGCAACAACAGCCAAGAAAAGTCTGGGAAACTGAATTCGCGAAATTTACTAAGTCCAAGGGCCATAACTCTTGTGAAAATTAGTCAATCTAAATTAAACTCAAATCTGCATCACACTATAATGTATTCACATACAAAAAATCAGCTCATTATCTGCAATAACATACATGAAAAAGTCCAGAAAACTGAAAATTTCATGGAATTTGCTAAGTCCAAGGGCCATAACTCTTGTGAAATAGGCCAATGGAAACCAAACTCAAACTTGGTCTGTATCACACTGAGATGTATTCATTTACCAACAATCAGTGCATTATTTGTAATAGAACCAAAGAAAAGTCCAGAAAACTGAAATTTTTATAAAATTTGCCAAGTCCAAGGGCCATAACTCTTGGAAAAATAGGTGAATCTTAAGCAAACTCAAATTTAATCTGTATCCCATTGAGATATATCCACATACCAAAAAAGAGTTCAATATATCCAACAACAGCGGAAAAAAGTTCGGAAAACTGAAATTTTCATAAAATTTGCTAAGTCCAAGGGCCATAACTCTTGTAAAATTAGGTCAATCGAAAGCAAACTCAAACTTGATCTGTATCCCATTGAGATATATCCACATACCAAAAACGAGTTCAATATCTGCAACAACAGTGGAAAAAAGTCCGGAAAACTGAAATTTTCATAAAATTTGCTATGTCCAAGGGCCATAACTCTTGTAAAATTAAGTCAATCGAAAGCAAATTCAAACTTGATCTGTATCACATTGAGATATATCCACATACCAAAAATGAATTCAATATATGCAACAACAGCGAAAAAAAGTCCAGAAAACTGAAAATTGGACAGACGGACAGACAGACAGACGGACAGCCAGACCGAGAGGAAACTAAGAGTCCCCTTCGGCGTTGCCGGTAGGGGACTAAAAAGGCTTAAAAACCTCCTATAATTAAGTAAATATGAAAGCCCTATCAGCAACCATTCAAAAGTAATGGTCTAGGATAAAGTTTTTAAAAAGTAGTACAAACTCCAAGGTCAAGGTCACAAGGTCAAAAATTATGGTATCCATGGAAAGGTCTTGTCACAAGGAATACACATGTGAAATATCAAAGCCCTATCACTTACCATTCGAAAGTCATTGACAAGGTTTAAGTTTTTGTGACTGACAGACGGACGAACTGTTCTTAATGTCCCCGCACTTTCGTGAAAGCGGGGGACAATTATGAAAGCCCTATCAGTTACCATTTATAAGTTATGGCCATGGTTAAAGTTTTACTATTTATAAGTTATGGCCATGGTTAAAGTTTTACTATTTATAAGTTATGGCCATGGTTAAAGGGACTAACAGACAAACGGACACGCCAAAAATTATATGCCCCCGAATCTCTGATTCGGGGGGCATAACCAGAAGTCTCTGATGAGACTGAAGCTCTCCTAGTTATTTGCTTCAATTAATCTAAGTGACACACCTGTTCCAAGATCATGAGATCAGGGGCTCAAACATATTATGAGATCAGAGAATGATCAATATAATGGAAAAAGAAATGACCATCTATCAAATATACATTTTCTGAGAATAGGTGTTCTCAAGATTACATAAGAGTTTATAGAAGAAAATGACCACATCCATTTCAAAGACCCTGGAGGTCAGGGGTACACACAAATTACGAGGTGCATTTCAAGATCACAGACTGAGAATATTGCTATTACTGAAATCTATAAATGGGGGAGGAGTTATCCCCTAGACAATGTTTTAATAATGGTGTCTAGTATTATTAATTTGACCTTTGTTCTTGACACAACCTTAGGTCCAAAGAAACATTTGTGAAATGTGATTGAAATCCATCCACAGGGGGAGGAGTTATTTTGCCCAAAAAATGTTTTAATAATGGTGTCTTTTGTGATACTGACCTTGATTCAAGGTCATGACACACCCTTAGGTCTTAAGGAACATTTCTGTGAAATATTATTAAAATTCATCCACAGAATGAAAAGTTATGCTCTGGAGAAGGTTTTACCAATGGTGTCTATTGTGACCTTGACCTTTGATCTATGAACTTGATTCAAGGTCATGACACACTCCAAGGTCCTGACATACATTTCTGTGAAACATTATAGAAATCCATTCGCAGGGGAAAGAATTATGCTCTGCAAAAGGTGTGATGGACCGACAAACGGACAGATGGATCGACAGATGGACGGACAAATGGAGGACATCCCCATTTCAGAAGCAGGATCTTGCTTTGAAATCCGGCCAAAATATAATCAAAGACAAATAGTGTAGTGCCTAGAGACAGCAATTTAGTCAAAAGAGAAAAAAATTTAAAAATATATACAAACCATGGAAAGCCTGGCTCTTTTCGGTGAAGAGGGCCCTGCCTCTCCAGCGTTGGGGGCGTTGTCATGTCCAGCGTTGGGGGCGTTGTAGTATCCAACGGTGGGGGCGTTGTGGTATCCAACGGTGGGGGCGTTGTTCATTCCAGCGTTGGATCTATAAATAGATAAATCAGCAAGCATGAGAAATTGCACTATGGGCACTCAATATAATAAATATTTGAACAATACATGTAATTATTTCAAATGTAGAAAAGCTAAACAAAACAATAGAAAATCTAAATGTAAGATCATTGAAAGGAAATTAAATAATGAAGGACTCAAATTTGACTTTCATTGGATTGCTGCAAACCACAAAAAGAATGGACTGAAAATTTCTGTATCATGTGCTACAAGCAATGATGCAATTTTCCATCCTTTTTTTGTAGTACACTACCTTCCATAGAAAAAAATAGACCTCCTTTAAAGAACTTTAGTCAACAATGGATATAGTATCAATAATTGTTGGTACTATAAATTCAGATGTTGTTCTCCATTCTTCGTGCGCAGTGTGAGACAAGAAAGGCTCACACTGTCAACATAGAATATGGTAGAAACTAGAACTGCCCTAAAAGTGACCAATTATACCCTCCACAGGATGTTTTTTCTCAAAGGATAACACAGAAAGTTCTGATAATAAGGAATCTCTATGCAAAAAAATATCATAGCCCTATCCTTTATAGTTGAAAAGTAGGTCAAAGGTCAAGGTCACTAGGTCAAAAGTCATGGAATCAAATGAAAGCTCTAGTCATGAAGAATCTATATGTGAAATATCAAAGTCAAATCCCTTATAGTTAAAAATCATTCCTAGGAATGCATGTGTCGCCTGCAAAACATAGCAACACTCAGGAATCACTTTTAATGGGTGTGACATCCAGACAGACAGACAGACGGACAAAGGACAAAGTGATCCCTAAGTGTCGCTATGCTACGCAGGCGACACAAAAACTAAGTCAAAGTTCAAGATCAAGGTCACTAGGTCAAAATTCATGATATCAAATTAAAGCTCTCCTCATGAGCGATCTATTTGTGAAAAACATCAAAGCCCCATCCCTTATAATTCAAAAGTACGTCAAAGGTCAAGGTCACTAGGTCAAAAGTTATGGTCAAGTGATTTTGCTACAACTAAGCAAAGAAACACTTAGATCATACAATGTAAAACACTTACCCATCGTTGGAGGCCTCCAACTGTCGCAGTCTTCTCTTCAGGGCTGCAATCATAAAAAAAATATAAAACATTTTATACTTTATTTGATACTGATTCTTAGTACAGGAGAATGTGAAGATAATTCATTTGACGAACAAAGATCGTATGTTTGAGATGTGAAGATGCATTATTTCAGACAATGTCTTTTAATTCCTCTGACAATATAGCATCATAGAGGGGAGCTTGGATACTTAGAAACTGAATAACAAATTAAACAAATTGTCTCTGGGCTAATGATTCAAAAAATTTTCTTGAAGAGATTGGAAGCATGTCAAATCGACATACCAACTGTACAGGTAGACACATTAAAATTTGAGTAGCTAATTTCACCGTTGCGTATCACGTGATACGCAAATGATATGTTCCACAGGAATCCCTTTTAATTAAACCAAGTAAATACTTTCTAAATCTACTTTATTTAAACTTACTTTAGGTCTATCATTTGGCCATTATCATCAATTATATGATGGTAATCTATTCTGGTCAGTAATTGACGTGTTTTCGGATAACACTTAAACAGAAATTTTTCAATGCTCACTGCCTTATGATATGGTACATGGACATATACAAAATTTTCTGTTTAAGTGTTCTCTAAATATACGTCTATTTTTGACAAGAATAGATTACCATCATATAATTGATCATGATGACCATATGATAGCCTAAAATAACTTCATATAAAGTAGATTTACACAGTATTTACCCGGTTTAATCAAGGGGGATTCCCGTAGTACGTGATACCCCACAGTGAATTTCATACCAATATTGAAATACTAACCAGAGCGCAAAATCACCATAGTCGTATATCGTCACCTGAAAAACACATTAAATACTTAGCTCATACTGTCAATATCATATTGTAACTATAATATTACAGGGCTCTCGAAATGTGTTGTTAAATGGGTAGGGGCAAAACTGACCATTTTTGCCCCAATCAAAATTTTTAAACATAGGTAATCACAGATCACGAAGCTCACCTCGTGGCAGCAAAATTCAATTCAAACATATTTCTAAATACATGTATATTGGCTTTTAAAGGCAAAATCATTCAAGCGGAAAAAGTAGGTCAATTTCATTTTATGAAAGTTTGATGAAAGATCCATCCAATATGCAAGTTTGGTACATGAAGCACTTATACTTTGCTCAATATTGGCTTTTAAAGGCAAAATCACTCAAGCGGAAAAAGTAGGTCAAGGTGATTTTATGAAAGAATGATCAAAGATACATCCAATATGTAAGTTTGGTACATGTAGCACTTATACTTTGCTCAATATTGGTTTTTAAAGGCAAAATCACTCAAGCAGAAAAAGAAGGTCAAGGCCATTTTATGAAAGTTTGATCAAAAATAAATCATATATGCGAGTTTGGTACATGTAGCACTTATACTTTGCTCAATATTGGCTTTTAAAGGCAAAATCACTCAAGCGGAAAAAGTAGGTCAAGGTCATTACCTGAAAGTTTGATCAATGAGACATCCAATAAGCAAGTTTGGTACATGTAGAACTTATACTTTGCTCAATAATGGCTTTTAAAGGCAAAATCACTCAAGCAGAAAAAGTAGGTCAAGGTCATTTTATGAAAGTTTGATCAAAGATACATCCAATATGCAAGTTTGGTACATGTAGCACTTATACTTTGCTCAATATTGGCTTTTAAAAGCAAAATCACTCAAGTGGAAAAAGTAGGTCAGATACTGCATCCGATGCATTGATCCATCTCGGCATCCAAAGATGAATCACTTGTGCAAGTTTGGTTACTGTAGCATTACAACTTGGTCAGATACTGAGCTACCCCAAACTTCTTAACCAAGTCACTCAAGCGGAAAATGTAGGTCAGATGCTGCATCTGATGCATGGGTTCACCTCAGCATCCAAAGATGAATCACTTGTGCAAGTTTGGTTAATGTAGCATCAGTACTTTTTCAGATACCGAGCTACCCAAAACTTCTTAACCAAGTCACTCAAGCGGAAAATGTAGGTCAGATGCTGCATCTGATGCATGGGTTCACCTCAGCATCCAAAGATGAATCACTTGTGCAAGTTTGGTTACTGTAGCATCAGTACTTTGTCAGATACTGAGCTACCCCAAACTTCTTAACCAAGTCACTCAAGCGGAAAATGTAGGTCAGATGCAGCATCCGATACATGGGTTCACCTCAGCATCCAAAGATGAATCACTTGTGCAAGTTTGGTTACTGTAGCATCAGTACTTTGCCAAATACTGATGTACCCCAAACTTCTTAACCTGACGCAGACGCGTGGGGTTATAGCATAAGCTCACTCAACTTTGTCGAGGTGAGCTAAAAATTGTTTTTCCTAATTTTTGAGTCGTATGATTATGAAATAGCATACCTGTATACAAATTACATTTATAGCTATCACTTAACTTCAAATCATTTCAAGGTCATCAGTCCAAAGCTTATGGTCATTTCTAACTTAAGACTCAAATTTACACAAAAATCAGGATTTCCAATCATTTTGAATTGATTTTTCTATCTTTTTTCATTACACATTTTGATTTTAAATACTTAAAGTTGAACAACCTATCAAAAGATGTAGAATTCATCAGTTTTGTTTAATTGTTTTTCACTTCTATATATGACAAATGTTCAACGAGAGCATAAAATTGAGATTTTCTAGATTTTTCTCGTAAAATATGTGACCTTTATTTGGGTATTCAATGCACTTTGATTATTTTGATACTCATTCCAACAAATTATGAGTTTATTATACTTTCACTTCTAACTGATTGTTTACCAAAGTTCCATACCATTTACTGTTATGCATGTCTCTTTTTACTGAAAATCACAAAATTTGGCCTGAAAATAGTCAATCTTTCCCAATGACCTTGAAAATTGAGTAAATGACCTTGACATTTTGTCTAGGTCATGATAGTATCAAATTGTCTTTAATACATCTACATACCAAGTTTTGTAACGATAGCAGGCATACATCTTTGGAAATTAGGTTTTTACTTATGACAGGTATTTACACCTTTGTACCAAATGTTGCCATAGTAACCTATTTTAAAGGCATATAAACAGAAAAATCTTAGTTTTTACATAAGTTTCCTTCTATTCCAATGAAGTCCAAGGATAGTACTATTTAGGTAATGAGCAACTGTAATTCAAATCTGGTGCAACTGTATTATCACTCATGTCAAAAGTGAGTGAAATAGGCACAAAATGGCACATTTTGAGCAAGGAATTCTTTTTAAATTGAAGCTAATCTACTTGACATACAGTAAGCATTGAATAACCAAATTATATTAACTTAAGAGGATTTAAATAATCTGTTCAGATAATTACATATACATCCAACATTTGTTTCCATGGTAACGAGATGCATAAAAATGCCTTGTTTAAAGGGGTTTTTATACAACACCTTGGTTACCATGGCAACAGAATGTCAGAGGAAAAAAATGGAGGGTCATTTTGTTCTGAGGACATCATATACACAAAAAATATCTAAAATCTAAGACATGTCGTGGCTAAACAAAGAGAATCCATATTAAGATGATATACACAAAGTAGTAGAACAATCACATTTAATGAATTTCAGTTAATTATGGATACAAAAAAAAATTCAAATTTTCCGATTATAAACGATTATGATTTAGTTTCCGATTGCCCAACACTATGTCATGAACATTAAACTCTTACACTTATATGATTTATATCTTGAAAATTTTATTATGACTTATTATATTTTCTATTATGAAACTTCATTGCTTTATTTTTCCATTGATTTTTATTTTGTTTTTAAAATTCCATATAGAATTTCTGTCATGTGATATACATATTTTCCATGAATTTAGAATCTTGATCATGGAAGAAATATATTACAAGAATTAATAAATTCTGCCTGGAATTTTGTATACATAATAAAAATACCTTGGAAAAAAAATTGTGCCAAAGAGATTATTTTTCCATTGATTTTTATTTTGTTTGTAAAATTCCATATTGAATTTCTATCATGTAATGTACATATTTTCCATGAATTTAGAATCTTGATCAAGGAAGAAATTGTAAAATTTCTTATAGAATTTCTGTCATGAAATATGCATATTTTCAATGAATTTAGAATCTCGATCATGGAAGAAATAAATTACATGAATAAATAAATTCTGAGTGTCTGGAATTTTGTATACATAATAAAAATTCCTAGGAAAAAAAACTGTGCCAAAAAGATTATTTTTCCATTGATTTTTATTTTGTTTGTAAAATTCCATATAGAATTTCTGTCATGTACATATTTTCGATGAATTTAGAATCTTGATCATGAAGAAATATATTACATGAAATAGAAATCTGTCTGGAATTTTGTATACATAATAAAAATTCCTTGGAAAAAACTGCGTCAAAAGGTGTAATATCACATCCCTTGTCTACTTATGATATGTATGAATTTCATTTTTTTTCAGACTTGAGTTGGAGGAGAAAGATAAATAAAAATAAAAAATTTTTAAAATGTTTTTTAAAAAAAAAACAACAGATGTCTCCCCCTTCCCTCCAAGTTACTTTGGCCTTAGGCCAAGATGATGTGAAACCTTCGAGTCATGCGCAACATTATACTAAAATATGAGTGATTCATTAAATTGTTTGAGGTATAGCCCTAACATGATCAGCATATATAATTTCATATTTAGTGAAAATTGACTTTGGTATATGACCTTGGATATAGGTGATCTGAAACCTACATTGAATAGATCATGAGCAACAAAAAACTGAATTAGTGATTGGATACACTGTTCAAAACAAATAGCATGAACATAAACATTGGTAATCACAGATTACGAAGCTCACCTCGTGGCAGCAAAATTCAATTCAAACAAATTTCTAAATACATGTATATTGGCTTTTAAAGGCAAAATCATTCAAGCGGAAAAAGTAGGTCAATTTCATTTTATGAAAGTTTGATCAAAGATACATCCAATATGCAAGTTTGGTACATGAAGCACTTATACTTTGCTCAATATTGGCTTTTAAAGGCAAAATTACTCAAGCGCAAAAGGTAGGTCAAGGTCATTTTATGAAAGAATGATCAAAGATACACCCAATATGTAAGTTTGGTACATGTAGCACTTATACTTTGCTCAATATTGGCTTTTAAAGGCAAAATCACTCAAGCAGAAAAAGTAGGTCAAGGCCATTTTATGAAAGTTTGATAAAAAATAAATCATATATGCAAGTTTGGTACATGTAGCACTTATACTTTGCTCAATATTGGCTTTTAAAGGCAAAATCACTCAAGCGGAAAAAGTAGGTCAAGGTCATTACATGAAAGTTTGATTAATGATTCATCCAATAAGCAAGTTTGGTACATGTAGCACTTATACTTTGCTCAATAATGGCTTTTAAAGGCAAAATCACTCAAGCGGAAAAAGTAGGTCAAGGTCATTTTATGAAAGTTTGATCAAAGATACATCCAATATGCAAGTTTGGTACATGTAGCACTTATACTTTGCTCAATATTGGCTTTTAAAGGCAAAATCACTCAAGCGGAAAAAGTAGGTCAAGGTCATTACATGAAAGTTTGATCAATGATATATCCAATAAGCAAGTTTGGTACATGTAGCACTTATACTTTGCTCAATAATGGCTTTTAAAGGCAAAATCACTCAAGCGGAAAAAGTAGGTCAAGGTCATTTTATGAAAGTTTGATCAAAGATACATCCAATATGCAAGTTTGGTACATGTAGCACTTATACTTTGCTCAATATTGAAGTCATTGTCATAAAAAGGTCATTTATCAAAGGAAATGCATTATCACAGCAATATATTGGTACATGTGAACTATGAACATCATACTTTAATTCTAATCTTGGTGAATACACTAGCATAATTTCTCCAACAGAAATCTGAATCCCAAGGTCAAACTCAAAAATAGGAAAAGCAAATTTCAAGGTCAAAATCCAATCTTAAAGTGCAATGATCACGGTATCATATAAAAGATCTTTCATATGTGTTTGAGAAACATGAATTCTTCATCTGACGATCAGATCTGCAATTTTTGTCACTATAAACACTGATTTCTGACAAGTAGGTCAAAATAAGAACATGAAAGAATTTAGTAAAAAAAGAAAAAAGTCTTCTCAGAAGGAATGAACATGTGAAAGACAAAAGCCTTGTAGTAATAAAACCTGTGTTTGTGAAACATAAATGCCCCCTATTGGCATCTTTGTTAGTAGAACAGATGAAAAGTAGTTTCACATTTGAGGTCAAGGTCACAAGGTCAAATTCAGTATCCATGAAAAAGTCTTGCCACATGAAATTCATATGTGAAATATGAAAGCCCTATCACTTACCATTCAAAAGTTATGGCTATGTTTAAATTTTCGAAATTAGGTCAAACTCCAAGGTCAACGTCACAAGGTCCAAAATTTTCCTATCCATGGAAAGGTCTTCTCACAAGGAATACACATGTGATATATGAAAGCCCTATCACTTACCATTCAAAAGTTATGCCCAAGGTAAAAATTTTTCAAAAGTAGGTCAAACTCCAAGGTCAAGGTCAAAAGTTTTGGTATCCATGGAAAGGTCTTGTCATAAAAAATGCACATGTAAAATATGAAAGCCCTATCACTTACCATTCAAAACTTATGCACAAGGTTAAAGTTTTTCAAAAGTAGGTCAAACTCCAAGGTCAAGGTCACATAGTCAAAAATTTTGGTACCAACAGAAAGGTCTTGTCACAAGGAATGCACATATGAAATATGATATATGCGCATGCGTCATGTTGACCAGCCGCAAATTTTGAACCTCTAAGAAAAATGTGAAAAAAATAGCACATTATATATAAGGCTGGTAATATACATTTACTTGGAGAGAAATTCAAATAAGTCATTCTTAGCTTTCTTTTCAATCCTATTTATTGTCATTAATGCCATTGTAATAATATGTAGATTTTGGAAATAAAATATGTTTAAACTAAATATGAAAGCCCTTTCACCTAGCATTCAAAAGTTTTGCCCAAGTATAAAGATTTTCAAAAGTAGGTCAAACTCCTTAGTCAAGGTCACAAGGTCAAAAATTTTGGTATCCATGGAAAGGTCTTGTCACAAGGAATACACATGGGAAATATGAAAGCCCTATCACTTACCATTCAAAAGTTATGGCCAAGGTTGAAGTTTTTGCAGGCAAACAGACAGACCAAAAACTATATGCCCCCGAATCTTCGATTACGGGGGCATAAAAATATAGAGCCCATATGAATTTCTTTTGAGATGGCAAAATTCCCAAGGTCAAGGTCACTAAACATCTGAGAAGGCAAAATTCCTAAGGTCAAAGTTACCAAACTTTGGGGCTGCAGTACCAATTGAAGTCCCAGGTCATGAGAATTTTTGAATATGTGAGATGTCAAAGCCCCATCTCTTATAACTTAAAAGATGAAGGTTTCAGCAGCAACTGTGTACAAACACAATTATGGGATATAATTATATCAACCCTCTTGACCTTATTTTCCTTTTAATCAACGATCAAAGATCAACAATTGTGAAATGACATCAATGGATGAATTCAACAAGATGTGTTCAATATTAAAAGAAGGTCAGAACTTGTAATTTGCTAATCATAAATATCCCTTGTACAGCTGAAACGAATATTCCAATATTTGCAAAACTTTGAGGAGAAAGGAAGGGGAAGGGGGCAGGAGGAGCGGGAGGGAGGAGGGAAAGATGGGGAGGGAGAAGGGGTGACAGTGAGGGGGAGGGAAGGGAGAAGGGAAGGGGCAGGAGGGGGAGAGAAGTAACCCCTATAAACACACAAAAGTTTGATTTCCCCTAAAGAAACTATAATTATTAAACTGAATATTAGACATGCTATGAATTATTTTAATAAAATATACTTCTGTTCACCTACCTCCCCCCCCCCCTTTCCAAGTATTTTCATCTTACAAATGTAAACTTTCACTGTAAATTGTGTCAAGATACGGAACTTGATAAATAATAAATGCAAAAATTGCATGGGTGGTGAAATTTTCCAATTCAATTTAGCAATATATAATACAAATTTAGTTTCTAGGATTCTAATTTTAGATCACCGCCATTTTGACCGCCTTGTGAGAGTTGTTCATAACGTTAACACGAAGCTCGCGAAACAGCGCATAAATTTACGCAAATAGTTTACGCGGGAAATAAAAAAATATTTGAGAACGACTTTCATTTATTACAGTCGACCGTTTTGGCAACACTGTTGCCGATAAAATGACCACGTGCACGCGGGGGATAAGTCTAAATAGTTCCCTTTTAACCCTCTGTATAGCTGTATAAGACGTCAAAAGTACAAAAATCATACTAATAATATATATTTTATTGCTCAAACATATATATGTACAAATAAACCGGCAAAATCTGAAAGAAAATCAAAGTTTGTGACTGACTGAAAAATTGCGTCCTCACTTACCAGAATATCTGAAATAGAATGGTGTATCGGTCACCGTGCGGGTTGGTCAGCCGTGAAATCACCGTGCGAGTTGGTCATCCATGAAATCACCGCCAAATTTAAAATCAGAAAAAAATTATCATATATAATGTATTTTCGCCGAGAACTTATTGCTTATATTTCCCTTTCATTAATAGATCAGGCAGGAGAGAGAGATTATATAGAAAAAGAAAAGAACAATTAGGATGGGATCCGGGGGGGTTACTGGGGCACTTGCTGCCCCCCCCCCCCCCGGCTGTGCCCAACGACGGGGCACTTATGACATGCTGTTGTTTCCTAACAATAAAGCCTGTGTTTGTGAAACACAAGTTTTTAAAAAGTAGGTCAAAGGTCAAGGTCACGAGGTCAAAACTTTTGGTATCAATGGAAAGGTCTTGTCACAAGGAATACACATCTGAAACAGTGGCGGATCTAGGATTTCAGAAAAGGGGGGGGCCCAACTTGAAGTTTCAGCTCAGAAAATTGTTCAAAGAAAAACTGACAAGCAAAAAAAAGAAAAAAAAAGGTCGAAGACGAAAACAAAAAAAAAAAAGACCTCCAAAACCTGAAGCCCAAGACTGGTGATTTTAATTAATAAGTTTGGGGGGGGGGTCATTTCAACTGCATGTTGCATAGTGGGAGGGTTGTGCGCACGTAATCCAGGATAACCACACCGTCTGCTACTGACGAGGCAGATGGCCGTCCTAAGTCGGCACCGTTTGCCCATTGGTCTCGTTGGTTTATGTGTAGTCATTTGTGTTTTATGTTTTTCTGTGATTTGACGTTCATTGTACTACTGCGTCTCTTTCTGTGCGTGTCATTTTTGTGTTTTACAGTGGGTGTTTTGGGAGGCTGCTGTTGATGCTGCAACTAGGTGTTGTTGGAGATCCCCTCCTTTCTTGCATTTAGAAGATAGAGTTTCTTGATACGTTTACTTAAGTTTATAGGTCTGGCGAGCGTAGCGAGCCGGAATATTTTAAGATTTGAAGTTTTTTTTTTTTTTTGGTTCAGTCATCCATACATGTATATATATATACATGAATATATATTGTTCTAAATTGGCGAGCGGAGCGAGCCGGGAAATTTTTGGAATAGATGGTTACATTTTGTCATAAGATTACAATATCTGTCTCATTTTCCATCCTCTATTTTTTTTTTTTTGACCAATTGGGGAAGGTTGGGAAGATTAGGGCATTGCAACCCCACTATCCACCTGTCTAAACTGGTTAGATCGGCCCATGAAAATGAAACATTTGGTAATTATTCAAGTGTTAATTTAATTTTGAATTTTGTATATGTTTATGACATATGGATCCGTTCAAACACGATGACAAAGAAAGTTCAAGACAAAGTGAAGACGAAAAAATAGACAGCTATTGAAAAATTAAGTGTGCCGAGCGAAGCGAGCCGAAAATTTCCCCAAAAGTAAAGAGATTAAGCATAAAAAGAGTATTCTGAATCAATAACTTCGGGTGAAAAAGGGGGGGGGGGGCGGGCCCCCTGGGCCCCCCCTCTAAATCCGCCACTGTGAAATATGAAAGCCCTAGCATTTACCATTCAAAAGGTATGCCCAATGTTAGAGTTTTTGAAAAGTAGCTCAAAGGTCAAGGTCTAGGTCATGAGGTCATAAATTTAGGTATCAATGGAAAGGTATTGTCACAAGGAACACACATGCGAAATATGAAAGCCCTGTCACTAATCATTAAAAAGTTATGTCCGATGTTAAAGTTTTTCGAAAGTAGGTCAAAGGTCAAGGTCATGAGTTTAAAAATTTTGGTATCAATGGAAAGGTCTTGTCACAAGGAATACGTAGACACATGTGAAATATGAAAGCTCTATCACCTTTTATTCAAAAGTTATGCCCAATGTTAAAGCTTTTTTCGGACAAACAGACAGACAGACAGCCGGACAGGCCAAAAACTATATGTCCCCGAATCTGTGATTTCGGGGACATAAAAATTTATGAAATTAGTCAGAAATAGCCCCAAACATCCCCAGAAACCTATGATTCAAATCTAATAAATTTTCCAAAATTTTCTTGGGGATAGATTACACAGTTGGAAAAGATGTCCATCGTCTGTACATGTATCACGTTCTGGGAAAACCCCCTCCCATACCCCTCCCCACTCGGTCCTTCGGGCATCGCAAGTGATTCCCATCAAAAACTGTATGTGACCTCCGGCAGTTGGGGTTCTGGATCCGCCCCTGAATCCAATAAGCTAAAAATAGCAATCCAAGGAATGCCTGTGTCGCCTGCGAAGCGGATTTTTTTTTAATTGAAAGTAGGTCAAATATCAAGGGCAAGGTAACTAGGTAAAAAATTATGGAATGTTTAGAAAGGTCTTTTCATAAGGAATACAAATGTGAAATATCAAAGCGCTATCACTTACCAATCAAGAGATATAGCCAATCTTAGATTTTTTGAAAAGTAGGTCAAATATCTAGGGCAAGGTCATGAGGTAAAAAAATGATGGTATGTGAAGAAAGGTCTTGTCACATGGAATACACATGTGAAATATCAAAGCCTATCACTCACCAATCAAAAGATAATATAGCCAATCTAAGATTTTTTGAAAAGTAGGTCAAATATCTAGGTCAAGGTCATGAGGTCAAAAATTATGATATGTGTAGAAAGGCCTTGTCACAAGGAATACACATATGGAATATCAAAGCCCTATCACTTACCAATCAAAAGATATAGCAAATCTTAATTTTTTGATAAGTAGGTCAAATACCTAGGTAAAGGTCATGAGGTCAAAATTATGATATGTGTAGAGAGGTATGGTCACAAGGAATACACAAGAGAAATATCAAAACCCTATCACTTACCAATCAAAAGATAAAGCCAATCTTAGATTTTACAAAAGTAGGTCAAATATCTAGGTCAAGGTCACAAGGTAAAAAATTATAGAATGTGTAGAAAGGGCTTGTCACAAGTAATACACAAGTGAAATATCAAAGCCCTATCACTTACCAATCAAAAGATATAGCCAATCTTCGATTTTTTAAAAATATGTCAAATATCTAGGTCAAGGTCACGAGGTCAATAATTATGATATGTGTAGAAAGGTCTTGTCACAAGAAATACACATATGGAATATCAAAGCCCTATCACTTACCAATCAAAAGTTATGGGGTGTGACACCCAAATGTGACAGAAAGACGGACAGACGGACAACGGACAAAGTGATCCCTAAGTGTCGCTGTGCTTCGCAGGGGACACAATGATGCTTACATGTAAGTGTCGCTGTGTTTCACAGGCGACACAAAAATCCAATCGGGCTCTTATCAAATTCTGATGACTGCTATGCATAACGTCGGATACCCCCCCCCCCGGTCCTTTGCTATTCTTTTAATTAAAAGGACGATGGCTGAAAATCAAAGTGAATAAGCATGAAAAAGTGTTCAATTTTTGGCCAGCGCTCGATCAGCAGATTTACTTCGCTATTTTCCTAAAAAGGCCCCAGTCAACAAAATTGAAAAGAGCCCTGTGAGTGAAAATGGGACTAGCCAACTCTCCAAATCGGAATCCGCCACTGCGTTTTTCAGACGCTACCGTAGTCTCCGTTCAGTGTGTGACAAGTCATGATGTCTATTTTTCTTCCCTTGATACCATGATATTGGAATTTGACTTAATCTAAATCCCACATATCTTTTTTCCTGTTCACTCTCTCTCTTCATTTTTTTTTTATTTATTTAGAGCCCCCCCCCCCTTCCATGTTATGCATACATGTAGCATGTGAGTGCATCATTCAGCACCCCCCCCCCCCCTTCCACGTTATGCATAGATTGTGAGTGCATCAATGAGCTGCTGAGCTGATTTCACATCCAAAATATAAGTATCGAAAAGGGGACACATAGTGGAAAAAATATTCTGACCCCGATCATGCGCGTATCCAGCATTTTTAGTCAGCGGGAGGGTCCAAAATTTTAGGAATTCCACCAATCATGTAGGTATATTTCGGTGCACATCATGGGGGGGGGGGGGGTGCGTGTGTACTGAGGATTGATTTGGGAGGGGGTTGAATATCATGTAAAATTTTGTTAGCTTTCCTTTCGAATTTATTTTTTTTTTTTGAAGAATCGGCGAGCGTAGCGTGTCGGAAAAATTTAAGATATGAAATATTAGTTTTTCTTGATTTGGTCGAGAGGATTATTTATTACATTGAAAATATTTTGCTCCTTATATCGGCGAGCGGAGCAAGCTGCGAAAATTGTGAAAATTTTGATAAAATTACATTGTGTTTTGTCTATATTTCATGACAATAAATAGATAAGAGATCTGTCATTTTCCTAAATAATCAGACATGTTGAAATGACAAAACCTTGAAAAAGATGATACATCCTATGAAGCACGGAACTGTTGAAAATATGAGATCCTGAGACCCAAGACAATTATAAAATTATTCAGTATAGAAAACAGAAAAAAAAATAAAGAATTGTACAGAAAAAAATAATTGTGTATTTGTAAACGGCAAGCGAAGCGAATATCGAGCGAAATTCTAGGTTTTAAAGCCTTTTTATGCATTTCATACCCCTTTCAATTAGAAATGGGCCAAAGCTGGATCGACCCCATCTCCGACAACCTCAGGGGGGGGGGGGGGGGGTTCCAGACTCACACCCCTTGAATCCACGCATGACCATAAAGTTGAACTGGGAGAAAAATACTCTTGCCGAATAGTACATGTATCACAATTCTAAATATTTCAGCTCGCTTCGATCACAAAATTTCAGAATTTCGCTCGCCATTCTGCTCGGTGTAGCCATATACTAATTTTTTGCCTACCAGTAGTAATAGATGGGGGATATCTTCCCTTCTTTTTGGCGCAGAAGGCCCATTTTATGGCCCAGAGGGCTATTTTTATGGCCCAGGAGGATGTCCGCCAAGATGGCGACCCCTATGACGCGCTTACCAAGATGGCGTCCCTACTCGAAGGAGAAGGAGACCGTTTTATGGCCCAGAGGGCCATTTTGTATGGCCCAGGAGGGACGTCCGCCAAGATGGCGGCTCCTATGACGTGCTTGCCAAGATGGCGTCTTATAGTTAATTATAGGTAACCATCACCACTTTATCAGGACTTTGGACCTGCTGGTACGTGTACCAGGTGGGTTTACTACCTTTTTAGTGAGACGTGAAGAATGAGTGTCTTTGAACTTACAGGTATTTCTACCTTACCAGAGGTAAGGACACACGCTAGATGCACAAAGCAAGGGCACAAAGCCCGTTTCTCGTAGTGACAGGATCAGCGTTCATAGCCCGATCATCATACGAGGGGAAGCTCCGTCCACTTCCCGAGTGGCTTAGGGGTATTTCTACCGCGCCAGAGGACCACTCTAAAAGATATTGCGTGACCCACCCTTCAACGTCTCTCTTAGGCCGAATATGTTTCTAATTACTCTTATCACTTATTACTATAAAATATTCTGTTTACTTAAGTCTAGGTATAGTTTTATTGCCCAGTTTTAAGATCAGATAAGATTTTATTGACCTTTGTTTACACGCGTTACAGTCTTATACTTATCTGTACATTTTATCCCGCTATACATTTTCCTTTGTCTTAGATATTATAATTCAATAGTTCAGTGATAAAATTCCTGATCATAGATAGATATAATCTTTGGGAGTGGGGGGGGGGGGGTTCTTGATTTATATACATGGTGACGTCATTATCGGTGGACCATTTGGAAAGAGGATGCACGTGGTATTCATTTTATTTATTTTTTTTTTTATTTTTATTTATTTATTTTTTTTTATTTATTTTTTTTTGGGGGGGGGGGGGGGGTATTTTATTGTCTTTTTTTTTTTTTTTTTTTTTTTTTAATTTAAACACAAAGTCATATCTATAATCAAAGTCACGAAACACTTTATCTTTCATCACAGCTATTCATGGACTTTTTTACATTATTAAGTCGTTTTCAGGGGTCAATGGGGAGGGGGGGGGCTTTGCCTTTTTATTCTTTTTTTTTTTTTAAATTTACTACTTTTATTTATTTATTTATTTTTGTTAACTAAGTTTTGTTTATCTGTAAAGTCTTGTCTATCAGTACAGTCATTTTAGTCAGTCGGTTTCATCTGATTCTTCATTGTCACTGTTTTCATTACTTTCACTTTCGTCAAACAGTTCGTCATAGTCTATCTTATGTTTTTTAACGACAGTTTCCACGGCTTTATCGACACTTTTCCTCTTTGATGCTTCTAAAATTTGATTCATAATATTTCTATGCAATTTACTAGATCTTAGTTGAATGGTTCTAAAAAGAAATCTTTGGTATTTTTTCATGAATAATTTCTTATCCTTGGGTAGCATGTACTTACTGGCCTCTGATTTTGCGTCTTTCTCTGTCAGGCTTTTTTCTTTAAGTAATTCATTGACCTTTTTGTAAAACTCTTTATTGTGATCTTTCCAAACACTCTTAATTAAAAAATCATACCCCTCGTCATCATCTTCACAGTCCGTGTCCATTTCTTCTTCACTGTTTTCATACATTGGACAGCCCCGTCTCACATGTCTTTGTACATCGTACTGATTCCCAAACATTACACCACAATCTGAGCATGATGGGTATTTTGAATCCGTTTCAATCCCAGAATCCCTTGTAATTTGGCTCTCATGTTCTATTCCTCGTCTGGAACTCATATTTGATGTGTTTCCCGCTTGAATGGATGTCAAGGAATGATCAAAGTCTTGTATGTCTTCCTTTATATAGTGTCGAAAAATATGAGTTTGCAGTCTATACGATTCAGGCGTGCTTTGTTTCAAATCCACCACTAAATAACCATACGGTCTTTCTATAGCTTGACGATATGCATCCAATAATTTACTTGCATTTCCAGGATACATCTGACTGGCCAGGATAGCAATTTGTTGTTGATCTCTTGGATTTTTAAAAAGAACTAGGTACTGACTATTCAAACTCATGGTTCTATTTTCCCTCCCTTTATAGAAAATGTTTTGCATGATACATATTACACTTAAGTTACGATAATGAGCCCCTTCAGTAAAAAGATCACACACATCTTGGCTGCTAGAAGCATCCTTTTGAAGGTCATCTATAATAACCAAGTTGATATCGCGAGGATCAATGAAGTTATCTTGTTGGATGTTCTTTGGTAAACCATGTATAAAGGTCACGGGTGGATAAACACTGCTTTTGATGACGTCATAGATTGGTTGCCATCTTTTGTAAATCCATACAATTCGAGTTGGAACTGGTTTTATCATGGCTTTATTTAGCCGCAATAGGTGGGTTAGCCAATTTGTTTTTCCACTCATCGTCGGTCCTGCTACAAGCATTGTAAAGGGATGTTCAAATCTAAATAATCCAAACGGTGGTGGTGGTGGTGTATGGGTTGGAGGTGTTGTATGTGGTGGTGGTGATGGTGTAAAATGAGGTGTATGTGGTGGTGGTGGTGGTAGATGTGGTGTATGTGGTGGTGGTTGTGGTGGTGGTGGTGGTGTTAAATGTGGTGTGTGTGGTGGTGGTGGTGCATGTGGTGGTGGTGGTGGTGTGTGTGGTGGTGGTGGTGGTGTTAAATGTGATGTATGTGGTGGTGGTGGTGGTGTTAAATGTGTGTGGTGGTGGTGGTGCATGTGGTGGTGGTAAATGTGGTGTGTGTGGTGGTGGTGGTGCATGTGGTGGTGTTAAATGTGGTGGTGGTGGTTTAAAATATTGTGTATGTGGTGGTGGTGGTGTATGTGGTTGTGGTGGTGGTGTATGTGGTTGTGGTGTATGTGGTTGTGGTGTAAAATGCGGTATATGTGGTGGTGGCTGTGGTATATGCGATGGTGGCTGTTGTGTATGTGGTGGTGGTGATGGTGTATGTGGTGGAGGTACATGTGGTTGTGTGTATTTTGTTGATTGTGGCAATAAGTAAGATTTACGTATCCTTTGGTTTGGCTCTATATTTTGATGAGAATTTCGTAGATGTCTTTTCATAGAATCAGATCGGGAAAAGCTCTTGGAGCAAATTGGACACGTTGTTGATCGCATAGTGACGTTTTGTCTTCTGATTTTTTATTCAAACTCCTGTCTATTTATACATTTTCTTCTCTTGTCCTTTCTAAGATCTTTGTTTTCTACCAGGTGGTGTATTATGTCTCTGTCTCGGCACATATACCCTGGTCCTTTTCTTCAACCTCTGAGGCTCCAGGGATACGAGTGTATCGTCTACTGGCAGGGGATCCCCTCTCTTTATCATTTCCTTCACTTCTGCTTCAGCTCTCTTGATTTCTTGGGCTAAGGGGGTCACCATTTCTATTTTAGGCTCCACCTTCTCTTTCTTGTTTTTATGACTTTCTACAACCCAGTAGCGAGGTGGAGGTCCTTTCCAGTTGGCTTGAACCCTAAAGTGATCAACCAATTCGTCTAATGTAGGTACCACTGCTTCACGATTCATGTTTTAACGAAGGTGAAGTGTACGGTTTAACTCCCTTTTGAAATCTAAATAACCAGGAGATGGTTGTTCCCCTTTTATAGATTCAAGGTTGACGTCAGTCATGTTTAAAGACACGCCCACTTTTTCTTTGCTGCATTCTGATTGGTCAATTCAGTCACGTGACTAAAAAGACGCATTTTAATTGACCCACATTTTTCCGGTTGTCTGCAGTGGTACCTACATTAGACGAATTGGTTGATCTGAAGCAGAAGTGAAGGAAATGATAAAGAGAGGGGATCCCCTGCCAGTAGACGATACACTCGTATCCCTGGAGCCTAGGAGGTTGAAGAAAAGGACCAGGGTATATGTGCCGAGACAGAGACATAATACACCACCTGGTAGAAAACAAAGATCTTAGAAAGGACAAGAGAAGAAAATGTATAAATAGACAGGAGTTTGAATAAAAAATCAGAAGACAAAACGTCACTATGCGATCAACAACGTGTCCAATTTGCTCCAAGAGCTTTTCCCGATCTGATTCTATGAAAAGACATCTACGAAATTCTCATCAAAATATAGAGCCAAACCAAAGGATACGTAAATCTTACTTATTGCCACAATCAACAAAATACACACAACCACATGTACCTCCACCACATACACCATCACCACCACCACATACACAATAGCCACCATCGCATATACCACAGCCACCACCACATATACCGCATTTTACACCACAACCACATACACCACAACCAAATACACCACCACCACAACCACATACACCACCACCACCACATACACAATATTTTAAACCACCACCACATTTAACACCACCACATGCACCACCACCACCACACACACCACATTTACCACCACCACATGCACCACCACCACCACACACATTTAACACCACCACCACCACCACCACCACCACATACACCACATTTAACACCACCACCACCACACACACCACCACCACCACCACATGCACCACCACCACCACACACACCACATTTAACACCACCACCACCACCACAACCACCACCACATACACCACATTTAACACCACCACCACCACATACACCTCATTTTACACCACCACCACCACATACAACACCTCCAACCCATACACCACCACCACCACCGTTTGGATTATTTAGATTTGAACATCCCTTTACAATGCTTGTAGCAGGACCGACGATGAGTGGAAAAACAAATTGGCTAACCCACCTATTGCGGCTAAATAAAGCCATGATAAAACCAGTTCCAACTCGAATTGTATGGATTTACAAAAGATGGCAACCAATCTATGACGTCATCAAAAGCAGTGTTTATCCACCCGTGACCTTTATACATGGTTTACCAAAGAACATCCAACAAGATAACTTCATTGATCCTCGCGATATCAACTTGGTTATTATAGATGACCTTCAAAAGGATGCTTCTAGCAGCCAAGATGTGTGTGATCTTTTTACTGAAGGGGCTCATCATCGTAACTGAAGTGTAATATGTATCATGCAAAACATTTTCTATAAAGGGAGGGAAAATAGAACCATGAGTTTGAATAGTCAGTACCTAGTTCTTTTTAAAAATCCAAGAGATCAACTACAAATTGCTATCCTGGCCAGTCAGATGTATCCTGGAAATGCAAGTAAATTATTGGATGCATATCGTCAAGCTATAGAAAGACCGTATGGTTATTTAGTGGTGGATTTGAAACAAAGCACGCCTGAATCGTATAGACTGCAAACTCATATTTTTCGACACTATATAAAGGAAGACATACAAGACTTTGATCATTTCTTGACATCCATTCAAGCGGGAAACACATCAAATATGAGTTCCAGACGAGGAATAGAACATGAGAGCCAAATTACAAGGGATTCTGGGATTGAAACGGATTCAAAATACCCATCATGCTCAGATTGTGGTGTAATGTTTGGGAATCAGTACGATGTACAAAGACATGTGAGACGGGGCTGTCCAATGTATGAAAACAGTGAAGAAGAAATGGACACGGACTGTGAAGATGATGATGAGGGGTATGATTTTTTAATTAACAGTGTTTGGAAAGATCACAATAAAGAGTTTTACAAAAAGGTCAATGAATTACTTAAAGAAAAAAGCCTGACAGAGAAAGACGCAAAATCAGAAGCCAGTAAGTACATGCTACCCAAGGATAAGAAATTATTCATGAAAAAATACCAAAGATTTCTTTTTAGAACCATTCAACTAAGATCTAGTAAATTGCATAGAAATATTATGAATCAAATTTTAGAAGCATCAAAGAGGAAAAGTGTCGATATAGCCGTGGAAACTGTCGTTAAAAAACATAAGAAAGACTATGACGAACTGTTTGACGAGAGTGAAAGTGAAAGTAATGAAAACAGTGACAATGAAGAATCAGATGAAACCGACTGACTAAAATGACTGTACTGATAGACAAGACTTTACAGATAAACAAAACTTAGTTAACAAAAATAAATAAATAAATAAATAAAAGTAGTAAATTTAAAAAAAAAATAAATAAATAAAAAGGCAAAGCCCCCCCCCCCCTCCCCATTGACGACTTAATAATGTAAAAAAGTCCATGAATAGCTGTGATGAAAGATAAAGTGTTTCGTGTCTTTGATTATAGATATGACTTTGTGTTTAAATTTAAAAAAATAAAATATAAAAAAGACAATAAAATACCCCCCCCCAAAAAATAAATAAATAAAAATGAAAAAAATAAATAAATAAAATGAATACCACGTGCATCCTCTTTCCAAATGGTCCACCGATAATGACGTCAACATGTCTATAAATCAAGAACCCCCCCCCCCCCCCCCACTCCCAAAGATTATATCTATCTATGATCAGGAATTGAACTATTGAATTATAATATCTAAGACAAAGGAAAATGTATAGCGGGATAAAATGTACAGATAAGTATAAGACTGTAACGCGTGTAAACAAAGGTCAATAAAATCTTATCTGATCTTAAAACTGGGCAATAAAACTATACCTAGACTTAAGCAAACAGAATATTTTATAGTAATAAGTGATAAGAGTAATTAGAAACATATTCGGCCTAAGAGAGACGTTGAAGGGTGGGTCACGCAATATCTTTTAGAGTGGTCCTCTGCGCGGTAGAAATACCCCTAAGCCACTCGGGAAGTGGACGGAGCTTCCCCTCGTATGATGATCGGGCTATGAACGCTGATCCTGTCACTACGAGAAACGGGCTTTGTGCCCTTGCTTTGTGCATCTAGCGTGTGTCCTTACCTCTGGTAAGGTAGAAATACCTGTAAGTTCAAAGGCACTCATTCTTCACTTCTCACTAAAAAGGTAGTAAACCCACCTGGTACACGTACCAGCAGGTCCAAAGTCCCGTTAAAGTGGTGATGGTTACCTATAATTAACTATAAGACGCCATCTTGGCAAGCACGTCATAGGAGCCGCCATCTCGGCGGACGTCCCTCCTGGGCCATACAAAATGGCCCTCTGGGCCATAAAACGGTCTCCTTCTCCTTCGAGTAGGGACGCCATCTTGGTAAGCGCGTCATAGGGGTCGCCATCTTGGCGGACATCCTCCTGGGCCATAAAAATAGCCCTCTGGGCCATAAAATGGGCCTTCTGCGCCAAAAAGAAGGGAAGATATCCCCCATCTATTACTACTTATTCCATATGCAGTGTTACAAGTTTAGCTCTTGTTTTGCGCATGTATTACATTGCAATTCATTGAAAACAATATGCTCACTAAAACTTAATATATAGTCCTATATATAGCATTGGGAATAGAACACAACATAAATATACTCAGTAAACTTTCTCGGATTCCATACTTCAGCATACATTTTACATACAAACAAATTGGGAGGGGGTGCTCAAAGGCACTAGACATACCCTTCCATTATTTTCGGCTTTCTTGATACATGTACATGTAGGAGTAGAAAACAAACCTTAAAATCATAACAAATATATAATTCGACCGGTTCTGCATTGAAATAGTCTAGTCTGGTCCGAAAAAAAGTTGCCCCCCCCCTTTTTTTTCCCAGGATTAGCCTGTGTGAAGTTGCACAGATTTGGCATGGTCCATTTGATATTCAGGGGGGGGCTTGGGTTTTTTGTCGGAGCAAGATTATTTTTTTCGCCCCGGACCGGAGCAAAATTATTTTTTTCTGGCAAAGTTAGAGCAAGGAAATTTTTTTAAGTGATGCGCATATTAAGAATGTTTGTGTTTTATCAATAGAAATTATTTATATTTTTACTCAAAACTCTAAATATTAATATATTAGTTTATTTTTATGCAAGTATTCAATTCACTTTTAAACAGAGAGATAAAAGATTTTTACAATACAATTCTCAATATTTTATATAAGGTACATGTATAAGAGGGTCTGAGGAGAAGGTCTCCTAGACAATTTTTTAAATGTTACTAAGAATTGTAAATTGGTGAATAACTGAAGTTCTCCTTCCAAGCTTACAAGAACATGACTCTATGGGATATATGCAACATGTATTAACAGCAATACATAAATATTGATAATATATTTAAGCTTTTAAGGAAGCCCTTTTTCATTCACATGCATGTATAACTTTTGATATCTTCAAATATCTTAACTTAAAATGCTATTAGCGAATAATGTTTTGATAGAAAAGTATGGCGAGCGAAGCGAGCCAAAAAGTTTTGATACAATTTTGAAAATTGTGGCGAGCCGGAAAATTTTCAAGAATTTTAGCGAAATCTTATGGTAATTCTTCTCATTCAGATTATTTGTAAGAGCAAGATTATTTTTTTCTGTCACAACATAAGCAAATTTATTTTTTTCATCAAAATTGAGAGCAAAATTATTTTTTTCGAAAAAAACCCAAGGCCCCCCCCCCCCCCAGAATATCAAATGGACCGTGCCTTACAGTGAAGCTGTACAGTATATTTCGACACGTCCATTTTTATATATTCATGCATGACTACATCAAATTATTCGAAGAAGTGCATGCCGACCTTGTGCTTTCATGCATGACCATACATTCGACATAACTCCGCACAAATTTCACTATTTTTCAACGCTCCAGTGACTTGTTTATATGCTAGATAGCTAAATGCCAAAGTTTCGTTAACTAATAAAGTCTCTTCGTCAGCTTTTTTTTTTTTTTGAAAGCTACTGAGATAACGAAATTTTGAGAGCTCTAAAAAGCTTTCGAAATTTTGATAGCTATGAGCTTTCAAATTTTCGTCATCTCGGAGCGTTTGAAATATTTGAAAGCAATCACTAACAGTATAAAATACATATCAAAGCATTTAGTAACTTAAATATGATAAAACTGCAGTAAATGAGTGTGTAAAATCATACACTTATTGCTTTATTTAAAGAAATAGTGCAAAAAATTGCATTTCTGACAAAGTCCGAAAAGTCGTCAAAAAATTAACTTCGAAGTGGAACCAAAAATAACAGCACTTCTTTTTTAAGACATCTCTAAATTATCCTCAAGGCTGATGCTTTCGATTTGTCGATACATGCTTCCGTTCTGAAGAAGTGAAACATCTCTCTAGATCATCCTGATCCCACGTGAAAGGAGGGAACCCCCGTGACCTACTTTTCACTTTGGTGGCACCACCTTTTGATGGATCCGGACGAAAAACAACAACACTTGTAGGGGACTATTAGATTTTCATTCCTACCAAGTTTCATGAAAATCTTATCAGCGGTTCTGGAGAAGAAATTGAATGTGTATATGCATGTATGAAAATACCCCCCCCCCCCTTCCTTTTTACATAAGAGAAAAAATCATAAAAAATCAGGCAGTCGTTTATACTATTCGTTAAGGTGCTAAATGATTGTACAGATGATTGTACAAACAATTCACTTTGGCAAAGTACATGTATATATTAAATACGGTAATGCATAAATTACCGCAAAAATACGGTAATGCATAAATTACCGCAATCAAACCGAAACTTTAAGTTGATGGGCGGATCAAGAAGGGCAACAAGAGGAAAGCGGGAGGGCATAAAGGGCGCAACAAAAGGGCATTAAGGGTGCAAGGGAGGGCATCAAGGGCGCAGTCCCTTCTGTTTTGGCCTAGCAGGAACACTGGTTGTGCCCCCACATTTCAAATTGTGAGATGGGAAGGGGCGGGTGTACTTGAGGGTTGTTGGCATAGAGGTGGGGTAAATTGCGATACGAGGCTTCGCAATACGTACCACGGTATTCGTTTTCAAAAACCGGTTTTTGACGATATTTTTAATCTTCATATTTTTAAGTTGTTTCTTTGAAAATTATGAGAGAACGCGAATTCCAACTCAAAATACATCAATAGGATAATTAATTCAAATTCTCAACGGTGGATACAATGTATAATTTCAAAGGTGGATATAATTTGTATCTCCATGTCGTTATGATATGCATTTAAAAAACATGTATGACCTCTAAGTTAGAACGTCGTGAATTTCATCGTGCGCATTGAATCCATTCCACCTCGTATTTTTAATTTTTCGTCCGATAACAGCTATGATAAAACCTACAATTTTCTGACAAGCCACTTTTAAACACAACTAATTCAAAAAAGAAGCTTCAGTACTTTGCTGCCCAGCCTAATACTATAGATAACCAAGGAATTTGTTTGACCTTTAAAATGCAAACGCCAACACACTGCACATCCCCTCCTTTGTTTATGTCAAGGAGAAAAGTAAATCTTTTGACTTCGAATGTTATTAGAAGGACTGTCAAATTTGTCTGCCCGGCATGTCCATCAAGCATTTTCATATTTTTTAAATGAAATTTTGAAAGCAAATTGTAGTTGGAAAGTGAAAATTATAAGGAATCTCAATATTATAAAATATTGCAATATATCGCAATATAAATTTGAGCCGCGATACTCAGCCCTACTTAAAAATGAATGCTACACATACTTTGCTAGCTTTTAGGGATGACACTTCTCACACAGTGACCCATTTCATCATCCCGAAGATTCCGATTATGAATTATGATTATTAATATTTGTCGGGAAATTATGAAAATATGCATAAATTTTGACCGGAAGTACTTACTCACTGCGTGCTTTTGTATAAATTAATTAGCTTTGGTTAAATGAGCAAGCTCCCCCACCTCCTACATGTACCCGCAGAGCAACTGACGGAAGTTTGTCAGACATTGCAGCAGTTGAAATAGGGTTTACATGTATCGGGATCCCTGAACGAATACTTGTATTGGAAAATCACAAACAAAAAGCATACGAAATCAGGATTAGACAGGAACCAAAGCAAACAAACAAAATCCTCCACCGCATTCATGAAAAGAAGCCAACTCCCAAAAATATAAGTATAAATAGTATTACATGTATTGTCAATCACAAAAAAATTCAATGGGTCCGAAGACTAATATGCGTTACATATAGCTACTTGAGGGGGTCCCCTTCAATGGCTACGCCCTGGACCCGCTGGGGACCCCAGACCCCTCGCCATTTTTACACCCTCTATATCTCAAATGCTGGATCCGCCACTGATAACTCGTCGTACTGCAGTGCTCTTCTAAATAATAATATCTACTGGTGGAGAAGTAATCATCGCCGATTTTTAAAGCATTTTTTGCTCTCTTTCCTTTGATTTTCAAGACCTTCACAAGAAATTTGGACAGCACAAAATTAAAACCCTTTACCTGCACTTCCATGAATTTTCTATTAATTCTGATGACTGGTAGATTCTACTGGTTTTATAAGCAATTAAATTGCGCTACTTTTTTAAAAGCATTTTTTAAAGAGGTTGGAGAAGAAATTATCGCCACGTGGGTTCATTCTCGTCTAATATCCTCAATATTTCAACTGAAATTATACCATCGGATTCCTCTATTTTATTTCTAATCAGTCGTGATAAATGTGATTGAAAATATTTTGAAGTTTCTTCAATGATTAAGGCCGATGGATACTTTTGAAATTAGACTGTTTACCCTGTATTTTTTGGTTATTTAAAATTGAAAGAACAACTTAATATCTTGCAATTGAAACCTTAATCTAAGAGATTATCCACATATTTTCTTAAAAAATACAGTTCAAGGCCACCCATTGAAAGTTCCCATCCGCCTTAAGAGAGAAGACAGCAAGGTGCGCCGCCATCCCCTCCCCGAGGAGCTCGGGTGAAGACAACGCATTTTCATGATATTTAGATGCTAAAATCTTAGCTTTCATCGCATGGATTCTTTTGAAATTTCATATACAGTTTGATAGATATAAGAAGTATTAATACTGAAAGATTCAAGTCTCTGTCATTAGAGTGCGTTAGATGGAGGGAGGAGAGATAGAGTATGAGTACTACCCACCAAAAATAGAACAGAACAATACCAGGCAGAAAGGTCTCTGATGAGACTGAACATCCATTTTCCAACCCTGGGGGTCAGGGTCTCACACAAAATCTACACCACATACACATAATGCAAAAAGAAATTAATATTCTCTATGAATTATATTCTACATTTTGTACAATTATTGACTTTTAACTCAGTGTACAGGGACGTAGCTGCCTATACGCCAGCATGCCATGGCGTGCACATCACGGAGTTAGAAAAAAAATGTGCAAGGATTTTTCAGAGATAGAGAGATAGAGATATTTTTGTGTGAAATTCATGGAAAATAGCCCTAAATTTAAGATTTACATTTTACACTTCAGATACCGGAATCGCCATCTTCTCTAAAATTGCATACTAGTATTTTTAGCAAAACACCAATTCCTAAGTCTTTTTGACATTGGCATGCATGTTTCGGAAATGAATCTATATCAGTGGAAGCTCAAGTAAATATGATTCAAAGATGACAAAATCATTAAAGAGTATAGCGCTCACATGAAATCAGACAGCTTTTTTGTCAAAAGTGAGCGGCTTCAAATTTTAGTAGTATCTATTCCGAGGCATTATCAGATGAAAAATGTGGCCAACTGCTTACCTCAATTTTTTCCCGAAAATTCAGAATGATAAGACAGTTTTAAAATGACGTGTTTAGCGTTTGTGCATTGGACTTTATCTAAATAAACTTTTTCCACGTCTATCAAAGAGACTATTTTAAATAACCTTAAAAGATGGATTCAAGTAACAACTTATTTTTTTGCAGTTCCTTAGTATAGAGAGTTATTTCTAATGAAAAAAAAAATAGTCTCAATTTTGTAAAGATGTAATCTAAAAAGCAATCTTGAATTTTGGTTTAAATTTTGAATTTTCTCGGGGAGGTCCCCCGAATCCCCACCTACAGGAGGGGTGACCCCCTCCCGCACCCTCCCCCTCTCGGCGCTGCGCGTCTCGGATGAAGCCTTCGGCTTCATATGTTTTATATATTTGGCTTGCACTTCAAAAAGCTCTAGCTACGCCCCTGGTGTATATGATGAGATATTGACTTTACTATGAAAATATTGACCGAGACGAAGCCGAAGTCAATATTTTCATAGTTAGTCAATATCACATATATAATGAGTTAAAAGTCCATAATTACATGTAACTGTTTTATTGTATAATTTCATATAAGATTCACTATAAATAACGACGCCATTTGCAGAACTAAGTGGGGGTAATCCCAGTCTACGTTGATTTATTCAGGAGCGTCGATGACGTTATCAGCCAATAAGATCGAGAGTCACTATTTATAGTTTATAAAATAAATATATATATTATATATACTTTCTGATACAAGATAGACTTATATCTGAGAAAATGACCACACCCATTTTCATAATCGGATCAGAGTCTTAAACATTATGTCGCGGTTATTGGTTTCAGCCATCACTGAAATATTTTAGCCGTGACTAAATTCAATTTTAGCGATCGCTGAAATCGATTTTAGCCATGGCTAAATTATTTTAGCAATCGCTGAAATCGATTCTAGCCATGGCTAAATCAATTTAGCGATCGCTGAATTTGATATTAGTCTTGGCTAAAATAATGAAGCGATCGCTGATTTCGATATTAGCCATGATAGCTGAAATATTAAAAATGTAGCCCTGGCAGATTTTAGCGACTGCTGAAATCACAACGTGACATATGCTACATGTATAACCAATCAAAATTGCCGTTTTAATTATGATGACCATCAAAAGATTCGGGGCTGGTAAATAAATGGCGCGCTCCATGGACGGGACGGAATACCACCTGCTCCAAGGATGTCGACTGCTAGACGTTTTGCGCTGAATTAACGATATCGCGCAAAACGTTGTAAAACAATCAAATGACGTCACCGGTACATGCGCAATCTATTGTTTGTACACCGGAATCGAGCTTCAAATTCAGTAGGCAACCGCAGATAATGTGAAAGGGTCTATAGACCAGTAGCGAAGGCCAGTAGTCAGCTAGAGTGGTGTTTTTGGCCACTTCTGACAGGTCTAGATTTTTACTTATGGCAAGACTTTTATGTCCATACCAAATTTTTTTTATCCCGTGACCTAGCTTGACCTCCAATTTTGACATAATTTTGAAAAAAAAAAGTAAACCTTTGCATAAACTTTTGAACTGAAACAAATTGGACTTTCATATTACACATGCATGCATATTCCTAGTGGAAAAACCTTTCTTTCTGTACCAAAACCTTTGATCTCTTTACCTTGACCTCCAACTTTTACATACTTTAAAAAAACATATTAACCTTGGCATTACTTTTTAGACTGAATGATATCCTAAGAGTTTACAAAAGTTGGGGCAGGGGGTACTTGTCTTATTGTGTGAGAGTGTCGTCCAGTTCTGGCGGTCATCATGTTTGCATGCATGTCTAAATCATAGATAAAAGCTACAACGTAATTGGCTGCTCTATTTTGGGAGACCATATTATAGCCATGGCTAAAATAGAATTCAGCGATCGCTTAAGGAACTTAGCTATGGCTAAATTCTAACTCAGCGATCGCTTACATAATTTTAGCCATCGCTAAAATAATCTAGCCATGGCTAAATTCGAATTCAGCGATCGCTGAAATAATCAAGCCATGGCTGAAATCTAATTCAGGGATCGTTAAAATAATTTAACCATGGCTAAATTCGAATTCAGCGATCGCTAAAATCGAATTCAGCGATGGCTGAAATCAATAATTTTGACACTGATACCGCGTCACAGGTACACAACTAGACCATAGACTCGCTGTAATGATCTCTCTAAATTTTCAGTTATACCTTTTGAGAATAGGTGTTAACAAGAGGGGATGGACAGGGTGAAAGGGAGGCTCCCCCATATATGTTACTATGTATGTGTAGCAGAACCACGGGTCTTAATCTATTTTATTCTTACTTTCTACCTATACGCTATTTATAGATACATATATAATGTCCTATGACAAATTCGAAAATTTAATATTGAAAATATTTGAATTTGCTTAATGACTACTTAAGTAGTCATTAAGCAAATTCAAATATTTTCAATATTTCGAATTTGTCATAGGACAATAAGAACTGAACATTATCATTAGCCAATCAGATTAATCGATTTCTCACAGTTAGGTAACTGCCATGTAATCAAGCAATTTGTATCAAACATTTTTGGCTCGCTTCGCTCGCCATAGTTTTCTATCAAAACATTATTTACTAATAGCAAAGTTCATTTATGTTCCTGTAAGCTTGGAAGGAGAACTTCAGTTATTCACCAATTTACAATTCTTAGTAACATTTAAAAATTTGTCTAGGAGACCTTCCCCTCAGACCCTCTTATACATGTTATATACATGATGTACCTTATATAAAATTTTGAGAATTGTATTGTAATTTTTTTTTTATTTCTGTTTAAAAGTGAATTGAATACTTGCATAAAAATAAACTAATACATTAATATTTAGAGTTCTGAGTAAAAATATAAATATTTTCTATTTATAAAACACAAACACATTCTTAATATGCGCATCCCTTTGTTAAAAAAATTTTCCTTACTCCAACTTTGCAAGAAAAAAATAATTTTGCCCCGGTCCGGGGCGAAAAAAAATAATCTTGCTCCGACAAAAAACCCAAGCCCCCCCCCCCCCCCCCCCCCCGAATATCAAATGGACCGTGCCTAACTGTTTGTCATATCACTCTCATGCTTCAGTTTGCATTTGCACATGACCCAAAAGTTGATCTTTGACCTCTGACTTAGAAAACCAAATATCCTCCATTTACAATAAGGAACCTAACTTGCATGTCAAGTTTCATGAAAATCCAAGTAAACTTCTCGGGTGTTTAAAAAGGCCTTTCCAGTATCGTCAGTTTTGATTCCGACCTTTGACCCCTGAGTATGACAAGGAATAGGTATCGTTCTAGGAATGGCATCTCCCATGCTAAGTTTGATTAACATCGATATCACTTGTAAATTGTTGCATCTAGATTGTCTAAAAGTATTTTTTCTATTTTCATCCATTGTGGTTTTGACCTATAATTTTTTTTGGTCAATTAAGACCTTTACCTTACATTTGATCCCTGACCTTTTCCTTTGACCCCTGGCCTTGAAAATGAAAGTTTCTGATTTCTCAGTAAATATACCTTGTAATTCGCACGCAAAGTTTGATGAACATCCGAGGTGATCCATTACTTCTAAAGTGTCTCCATGGTTTTAAATTGTTGCCAGTGGTGATTGTGACCCTTGACCTTAAGGGTCAATGGTTCCACTCTGCACTAACTGTTGGTCGGCTGACCAGATTTGTAGTGAATGTACCAGAGAACAAGTATGAAGGGTCTGCAAAGAGGAGGGACACTTTCCTGGATCGTAAACTTTTAAAAATTATGTAAATAATACGGGGGAGATCGAACCGTACACTTCTTTGAACGAATCGAGAAATGTTTTGACCAATTTCTATATGAGCGATATTGTGGTGTATGGCGTAACATTTAAATCTGCCGAATATGCACTCCTGCATATAAAAACACTGAGATGTAGAGACATGACATGAGCGGAACTAATCAAAGATGCAACATGTGCAAAGGACCCCCTAACTGCGAAAAAAAAATTTTGGAGACCAAATTACCGACACAGAACACTGGCGGAATAAAAGGTTCTATCACAATCTACTGAGAAATAAAAATTAAATGAATGACGGAAATTTCATCTTTTCCCGAGTGGAGCGTAACGTCGTCAGCAAACTTGGCGTTAGATGGCATGAAACGTTGTTTGAATTCCCTTTTTTTCTTATATTTCATTGAAGAAGAAATAGATTCCATCACTTTCTACTGAGTGAGACAGAAAAATTTATACTCGTGACGGAATTTTTTTTTTGCAATGAGAAAATTTCTGTAGATAAAAAATGACAAGAGCACGATACAAGAAAAGTAATGCTACTAAGAAATGAAGGAAACAGAGAACAAGCATAAACGAGTTATCTTTCTTATACAATGTTACGTTCAGATAAGAAGAACCTCTTGAGGTTAATGGGGTTATTTTTTTTCATCATCTGATACATCATTCACATCTAATAGTAACTCAATATAGATGTATAATCAATGCTATAGTCAATTATTTAAATTAGAACAGTTAGTTTTTTAATATACAAGCATTCATCAACACACCTACTCTCTCTTGCACACTTCTCTAGTACCAATACAGTCTCTTAGTACAATCGAGAAAAATAAAATACTAACTTAAATATTCCGCAATAGAGTTACCTTTTATATTTATGTAGAATTTTTTCTAATTCACAATATTATGCAATGTCTTTTTTCAGTTCATGTATGTGCAGCGTCATGTCTAAGAATCTTTTCCTATACGATATGTAAATTTTTACTAGTGCAATAACTGAATTACTAGCAGCACATTTTATTCTATTGTTTAATAACAGAACTAAGTTGGTTGTAAATGTTATTTCAAATCTAGTTTCATCTCAGTCTCAAGCCGCGTTTACACTATCAAAGTTTTCTTGGTCAAAGTCCGTCAAAGAAATCTTGGTCAAATTTTTCTAAGACAAAGTTGCCTGTTTACACAATCAAAGTTCTTTGAACGACTTGTACAAAAAAAAAACCAAAAAAAAAAACAAAGAACAAGAGGCCCAAGGGGGCCACATCGCTCACCTGAGTTGCAGACAAAGGGTTAAAAGTCACAAAAATACTTCTACATATCAAAGACCTTGACAGCCATATTTATTGACCTATCGACAAGAAAAACACAAACTTGGCAGAGGACCTTGAGTACTTGCTTGCTGCAAGGTTTCGTGAAATTCTGTGAAATGGTTGCAGAGGAGATTTCGAAAATGTGTCAGCCAATCAGAGTCCTCAGTGGCCATATTTGTTGACCGATCAGCACAAAATACACAATCTTGGTAGAGAACCTTGAGTACTTTCTTCCTGTAAAGTTTCATGAAATTCTGTGCAGTGGTTTTTTTTGCAGAGAAGATGTTGAAATCAGAGCCTATGGCGGCCATATTTGTTGACCGAACGGCACGAAAAACATAAACTTGTTAGAGGACCTTGAATACTTCCTTCCTGTAAAGTTTCATGAAATTCTGTGCAGCGGTTGCAGAGGAGATGTCGAAAATGTGTCAGCCAATCAGAACCCTCGGCAACCATATTTGTTGAACGATCGGCACGAAAAACACAACCTTGGTAGAGGACCTTGAGTACTTCCTTCCTGTAAAGTTTCATGAAGTTCTGTGCAGTGGTTGCAGAGGAGATGTCGAAAATGTGTCGGCCAATCAGAGCCCTTGGCAGCCATATTTGTTGAACGATCGGCACAAAAACACAAACTTGGTAGAGGACCTTGAGTACTTCCTTCCTGTAAAGTTTCACGAAATTCTGTGCAGCGGTTGCAGAGGAGATGTCGAAAATGTGTCGGCCAATCAGAGCCCTTGGCAGCCATATTTGTTTAACGATCGGCACGAAAAACACAAACTTGGTAGAGGACCTTGAGTACTTCCTTCCTGTAAAGTTTCATGAAATTCTGTGCAGCGGTTGCAGTGGAGATGTCGAAAATGTATCAGCCAATCAGAGCCCTCGGCGGCCATATTTGTTGACCGATCGGCACGAAAAAAAAAACAAACTTGGTGGAGAGACATTGAGTACTTCCTTCCTGTTAAGTTTCATGAAATTCTGGAGATGTCGAAAATGTGTCAGCCAATCAGAGCCCTCGGCGGCCATATTTGTAGACCGATCGGCACAAAAACACAAACTTGTTAGAGGACTTTGAGTACTTCCTTCCTGTAAAGTTTCATGAAATTCTGTGCAGTGGTTGCAGAGGAGATGTCGAAAATGTGTCGGCCAATCAGAGCCCTTGGCAGCCATATTTGTTGAACGATCGGCACAAAAACACAAACTTGTTGGAGGACCTTGAATACTTCCTTCCTGTAAAGTTTCATGAAATTCTGTGCAGCGGTTGCAGAGGAGAATGGAAATCACTGCATCACGTCTTCGGTCTTCGTCTTGGTCTTTGTCGCAATATTCTTTAAATTTAACGTCCAAATTTACTTATATTTCTTTCTTCGATACTTTGAATACTTCTAAAATCATTTTGAATCTCTATTCTGATTGGTCGATTCCCGTCAAAGTTTCGAGAAAAATAGGATTGAGTTCTTTTCCGTCAAAGACCACCAAAGTTCTTTGACGGACTTTGATCAAAGTTTTCTTGGATCGTTTACACTATCAAAATTAGCGTCAAAAACTTTGACCCAGTTTTCTTGTACAAGAAAACTTTGATAGTGTAAACGTGGCTTCTATTAAATCTGTCAATAGTTTATGTACATGTTCACAATAAAAAAATAAATGTTCAAGAGTTTCTGTTTCGTTTTTGCAGTATTCACAAAACATGCAAAATGGATCACTTTTAATTCTACATTTATAAAGTAGTTCATTGGTTGCTAAGATACGATGAGTCGTTTTAAACTGAAACCTTAAAAGTATGTTTTCTTTTGAAACGAATATTTGAAAAGTAAATATCTTTGAGGTTAATGTTTGTTATGACCTTGAAAATGCTTGATTGACCTTGGACCAAGGCCTCGGATAAATGAAAAGTATTGGAGGTTATTCTCACCAAGATTGATGTTGATCTGATGAAAGCTAAATATTTTATCAACCAAAGTCTGTTGTGATATTGAAATAGAACAAATGACCTTAGGGCAAGGTCAAGGCTGAAGGGCTGGATGCAAGGAACAATTGTGTAAAGTTAAAACTGTCGAGGTGTCTTTGTTTATTAGAAGAGTTTGTTGCGACCTGGAGAATGAGATTTGACTTTGGGTCAAGGTCAAAGTGAAAGGGCTTGGCTCAATGATTATGAATATGAAGTTAAAACTCTGAAGGTCAAACAGTCTTTGTTCTATAGGGAAAAGTTTAATTTGACATTGAGAATGAGAATTTGACTTTGGGTCAATGTCGTGGTAAAAGAGCCTGGCTAAAGAATTATATATATGAATTGGAACTCTGAAGGTCAAATAGTCTTTGTTCTATTGGAAAAAGTTTATTGTGACCTAGAGAATGAGAATTTGACCTTGGGTCAAGGTCAAGGTGAAAGAGCTTGGCTCAAATATTATATGTGTAAAGTTTGAACTCCGAGGGTCAAATAGTCTTTGTTCTATTGGTAAAGGTTTGCTGTGAACTTGAGAATCAAAGTTTGACCTTGGGTCAAGGTCGAGGTAAAAGGGCTTTGCTTATTATTTTAAATACAGTTTGAACTCTGAAGGTCAATCAATCTTTGTTCTGTTGGCAAAAGTTTGTTCTGACCTTGAGAATGAGTATTTGACCTTGAAACTAGGCCAACTTTAAATAATTCCTCATAAGTAACCTACCAGCCAAGTTTCAAGAGTAGAGAGCACAATTTAATAGGAAAAATTTACCACACATATTTTCTAAGACCCAGGGGCTAGGGGTTTAAACGAAGTATCAGGTGCACAACTAGGCCACATACCCATCATATTGCAAAAAGAATCAAATCTCCATCATTTATAGTGTCACAAGTGCTGCAAGCACAAGATTACATACAACTATATAGAAGAAACAACCACACTCATTTCCTATGACCCTGGGGGTAAGGGGCTCAAACTAAATATCCGGTGCACAACAAGACCACAGACCCATCATAATTCATATTGCAAAAAGAATCAAATCTCCATCATTTATAGTGTCAGAGGAGTTGCAAGCACAAGATTACATAGATTTTCAATGACCACGCCCATTTTCCAAAACCCTGGGGTCAGGGGCTGAAACCAAATATCAGGTGCACAACTAGACCACATTCCAAGTAGAATGCAAAAAGAATTAACTTGTTGCAGATTTTAATTTTAGACTTCTAAATTTCCTTCTTATTCATAATCTGTATCTAAGCAAATGGAAAAATATAGACAAACATTGTAATATTTGTTTAACAGAAATAGAAAACTCAAAGCATCCTATTTTTTACTGTAAAAATGTTGTTAAAATCTGGAAACTATTGAATTTAGTAATTGGTTTTGATATAACACGGAGAAATGTTGTGGTAGGTTTTTATTCAGAATCAAATGATAAAACATATGTTGAATAATATCATATCTTATGTTGCATGCAAAATATAAAAATTTTGCAGAAAAGAAAATTTAGAGGAAAGCGAATATAATTTGTTTCAACATTTAATAAAGCCTGTGTTTGTGAAACACGAATGCCCCCGGTGGCATCTTTGTTAGTATAAACACAATTTGAAAGTTTTTGTAAAGTAGGTCAAACGTCAACGTCAAGATAAAAAATGTTGGTATCAATGGAAAGGTCTTGTCACAAGGAACACACATGTCAAATATGAAAGCCCTATCACTTACCATTCAAAAGTTATGCCCAATGTTAATGTTTTTTGAAAGATAGGTCAAAGGTCAAGGTCAAGGTCACGAGGTCAAAAAATTTTGGTATCAATGGAAAGGTCTTGTCACAAGGAATACACATATCAAATATGAAAGCCCTATCACTAACATATCAAAAATTATGCCCAATGTTAAAGTTTTTGAAAAGTAGGTCAAAGGTCAAAAATTTTGGTATCAATGGAAAGGTCTTGCTACAAGGAATGCACATGTGAAATATGAAAGCCATATCACTTACCTATCAAAAGTTATGCCCAATGTTAAAGTTTTTGAAAAGTAGGTCAAAGGTCAAGGTCAAGGTCACAAGGTCAAAAATTTTGGTATCAATGGAAAGGTCTTGTCTTAAGGAATACACATGTGAAATATGAAAGCCCTATCACTTCCCATTCAAAAGTTATGTCCAATGTTAAAGTTTTTTGGATAAACAGATAGACAAACAGACAAACAGACGGACAGGCCAAAAACTATATGCCCCCGAATCTTTGATTCCGGGGGCATAAAAAAGCAGATATTACTTCTACATTACATTTCATATTCATTAAAATTAAAATCATTGAAAAATTTTTCAAACAAATACTATGATATTTTGGATTGAATGAGTTTTATTTGTCAGCATTCCTTGCCTTTTGCATAAATATGTCAACATATATTACTGTAACATTAAAAGGTATGACTGGCCCGGTTATATCTTGTATTGTTAAATGGGCATATGTATGTGATGAACTATCATTATATTATGCAATACATTTTATTTAAAAAAAAAAGAAAAAAAAAGATCAATAGCTGTTGTCATTTTACCTTTAGCAACACACATGTAAAATTCGATGAACATCTTAAGTACAATTTTTTTGTAAACTATGTATGCAAGTTTTTCCCTTTCTTGCCAGCTTTGACCTTGACCTTTCCACAGCCAATTAAAAATATTGTGCCTCATATGAAATTCATGTGAAATTTACATAAAATTTACTTCAAAGTTCACATGTGAAATGAGCACGAATATGAAATTTACATCAAATTTTTCACATGAAATTCATGTGAAGTTTCTGACATGAATTAAAGTAAAGTCAATGTAAAGTCAATGCATATAAAGTCAATTTTGCATGAAGACCACAAAGAAAAAATCATGTAGAATCCGTGTGAAGTAAATTTAATAATACAATGTATGTGAAATTCAAGTAATTTTTTTTTTCATGAAAAAATTATATGAACAATTTATATGAATTTCACATGAACTTTCATGTGAAATATATATAATGCTCATTTCATATGAATTTCATGTGAGGCACTATTAGCTGTGTCCTCTCAGTATGGTAACTCATATGCAAAGTTTGATGAACATGTAAGTTTGTCTCTTCTTATGAATCATTGACCTTGAACATTGATTATTGAAACCACTTGAGAAAACTTTCTTTCAGTTGTTGCCAATTCTGATCTTGACCTTTGACCCCCGACCTTGAAAATCACACGATGACAACCCACGTTATATTTTGTGAACATTTACATGTAAAACAATTGTCCACTACAGTGTTTTTATTGTTACCATTTGCGACCTTGACCTTTGACCCCTGACTTCGAAGAACATTGTCCGCTCACCATTTATATTTGCAAATGCCAAGTTTGATGAACATCGGATTCCTTAAAAAATTGTGACTTCTTGTGTTTAAAGGTTCCTCTCTTCTTGTGAATCATTGACCTTGACCATTGAAAACACTAAAAAGTAAACGTAGTATATTTCAGTTGGTGCCAATTCTAACGCTCTAAACCCCTGACCTTGAAAATCACAAGAAAATGATGTCTTCCTCACAGCAAGGGCAACCTACATATCATTTTTGATCCAACTTTTTAAGTAAAGTGTCTACATGGTGTTTTTATTGTTTCCATATGCATTCTTGACCTTTGACCCTTGACTTTGAATGACACTAAGTATTGACCTCTCACCATAGACAATGCAAATGCCAAGTTTGACGAACAGTAAATGGCTTCTAGCTCTTCTTTTCTAGTGAATAATTGTTTTTGGTTTTTGTAAATTCTTATCTTGACCTTTGACCCCTTACCTTGAAAATCACAAGATGCCCTCCTTTTAGAAAGAGGCAACTGACATACCATGTTTGATCATCTTAAGTAAAGTGTCTATATGATGTTCTTATTGTTGCCATTAGTGACCTTTGACCTTTGACTTTGAAGAACAGTACATTAGTGTTGTGTTCTCACCATTGGCAATGCACATGCCAAGTTCGATGGGCATCGATAGATAACTTGAGTGTATACTTTTTTTTTTAAACTATTTAATTTATAATCCAATAAATTTTTTCAGAATTAGTAGACAGCATGTATCATTTTAACATAAACACTACATTATGTATGGTGACTTGTAAGAAATAACAACTAGCTAGCTGTGGTCTATTGTCCAGTCATTCCACGAGTCGCATGAACCAATCAAATTATCACCGAGCCGCGAACATGGCTAGCTAGTTGTTATTTCAATTCTAATATAGCACGTGAATGGGCCGAGCTTAGCGCACTGGAAGTTTGTTGGAGATTTTACACCAGGCGTGTTCTATGGTACATATAGGGAGAAAATCTCAAGTCATATTAGAATTAGTTTTTACCGATTACTTGCATGTTAGTTACAAAATTCATACAATATACAGTGTATGTTAAATGCACTGAATTAAGTTCATCTAAAAAAAAATTGTATTATATATACATGTATTTGCAGTTTTAGAGTGTCCGTAAATAAAACAATCATACTAAGATACATAAAAATTCATAAACTAAACATGCGATTTCTATATAATAAGCCTGGCTAAACAATCAAATACATACATGTATAAAATGCATATTAATATAATCTAGAAAAACACATGCAATGATATACTGATTTTAGCAAGCATCATACATTTATGAATTACAAGCACTGTAAACATCTGATTATAACAAAATATAGAAAGTACTAACAATATGGAACATCCGACATTAATAAGGTAACAGAAATTTAATTCTTAGTTTTACAGATTCGCCGACAGAGTATCCGTGAATACCCTGTCAGAAATCTCAATTTCATCACATACTTGTCATTATTCGTTAAACATCAGTATGGTAACCCTATTCTCAAGCTTTGGTCAGTTATACGCTTTTAATGACACCATATTGGGAACATATGACAACATAGTAAGAACTGCAGTGAAACGTGGATTCCCATTGCAGTTTTCTTCATCACTTAGCTAATCAGAGAATACACATTATAATAAAACTGAGTGCATTAGAATTTGCTTTCCATAGTCACTAGATCTTTGTCGTTAAAGTGGCTTTGATAAACATGCTGAATTAAGTTGGCAATCTTGACACAAAACATAAAATATTGAAATTTACTTGTTTTAATTTAAGGAATAGCTAGTTTCTGACTTTGCGCATGGTAAATGCTCATTTAGTAGAGCCAGAAAAACGGGTGTTTGCACCGTAAAATCAGCATTTACTGTCCGCAAACATAACCTCAGTATCTAGTTATTCCCATTCTAATGCAATCTATATTTTTGTGAATATAAAGCGAAATGTGACATTAGCAACGTCAAAGCCTAGTATGTTCTCATTTTACAGCTGTAAGTAAGGAGCAAACAACCAATGAAATTTGATAATATAGCAACATTGCATTAGAATTTATTTCTCCCCCTCCTCCAAACCTGTTTTAAAATATTAAAATCTGTAATACTAAAGTTTGAATTTTTGTCACCTAAAATAACTACACATGTAGTAAAAAGAGCTTGTCCATGTTAAACTCACAGTTGAACACAAAAGTAAACATAGGTAACTAAGAAAATAGGCTATAACAGTATAAACAGGCATGTAAAACAATTGTAAGTTAACACTAATCTCTATTTAAGTTTGCGACTAAATTTACACGAAATCTTTTGTTCATTCAGTCCTTCTTGCATTATAGAGTTTTTAGTTTCTTTATCCATGCAGGGTAGATTAGTGACAGGTTAGCTAGCCAATCAGGGACTGCACATGTGTCTTTTGTCTGTAAATACATGTACACATATTGTTCATTAAACATAATTTATAACTAACAAATGGGACTTTAACACAATTATTCATGCAAGCATAAATATACATGTAGCTGCCAGAATATTTCAGACCAGTAAGGATTACTTATATGTATGTGAATTTTTAAGGAGTTTTGGTGAAAATAAGGGAGATTCTGCGATACAATATAATTTCACTTACATAAATGAGAAATTGAATTACTGTCGGCGCAGCTCACTTCTTATCATTTGTTTATTTTTTTGTCTCTTACTGAAATTTATTGAAAACCGGATCATTTAACAATAAAGTTAATATGCGCTTTTGTCTGGATAATTAAGGCTAATTGATTAATTGCTATGTTTGTAATTCAAACATCCCTAACATTGACGTGCATGATGGTCCATTGTCTAAGTAAGGTAATTAATTCTTATGGAAAGGGAAAATAAGACACTATTGAACTTTGTAAAATTTGATCTACTTTTTATCTTTTGGAAGGACTTTTTATTAGGGAGGACTTTATTTTCGTGTTTTATCAAGCTCGAGAAATTTCGCTAAAATGAAGTCCTAGCTAATAAACAAGAGGCCCAGGGGCCACAACGCTCACCTGAAAACTACGTGAACTAAGCATATCAAACAAAAAGAAGTTTGTAAGAGGAAAATAACCAGACTTCAGAGTGGAACAAAAATTAACAAAACTTTTTAAGACATCTCTCTAGATAATCCTCATGCTTTCGGTATGTTGATACGTGCTTCCGTTCTGAAGAAGTTTGTCAAATGAGGGTACTTCCCAAATTCAAATTCATTTATTGCATTAACTCAATATAAAGTCATCATGCATATAAAAGTAACAACACATTCATATACTCACACTCACATTGTGATCTATATGTGCATTTGACCTATTTTTGCCCGTGGTGGTGACACCTGTTGACAGATCCGGACAAAAAACAACAATACTTGTAGGGGACCATAATTACTTCATTCCTACCAAGTTTCATGAAAATCTGTTCAGCGGTTCTGGGGAAGAAGTTGAATATGTATGAAAATCATCTCCCCTCTTCTTCTTGAGTAATCTAAGTAACCCGAGACAGACAGTTATAAAGAAGCTAAAGCAAAATCCTGCTAATAAATTACAGCCTTCTCCCCCTCCTTTCACTACGTTATGTAAATGTGAAGTTCTGTTTTTTATATACATTAATATTTTGAGCTGCTCTCAATAATTTAATTTCAAAGTTATATATCTAAGTCTTCACAAGATAAATTTGAAAATACTTATTCATCTTTTTTGAATTATTTAATTTCCTTTTGCATACTCATTTAATAATTTAAAATATATAACATTCAAATGAATCGATAATCCAAGAATACATATATCTATATTAAAGAAAGACAACTCTTGCATACATGAGTTCTGCTGCCTCTTATACGAAACTAAAGTTACCAGGGTTTAAAATTCCTGATATAGATAAAAGAAGTACCAGAACTTGAACCCACAAGCCTTGGGTCCATGTGCACAGTAAACATACCTATTCATGATAGAAAAAATACTGATAAAAATCTGTTCAGCAGTTCTGGAGAAGAAGTTGAATATGTATGAAAATCACCCCCCCCCCCCCCCTTTCCTTTTCACATAAGAAAAAAAATTCATAAAAAATCAAAAAATTAAAATTTTAGTATAAAATACATATCAAAGCAATGCTCAGGTGAGCTAAAAATTGTTGGGGTCCCGCCGGGGTTTGAAGCCACTCCCCATGGGTCCATTGGGCATGGAAAACATACATTATACCTATGTACAATCTTAAAAGATATTCCTTAAAAATTCAAAAGTTGATATCTTGACAAAATTCTTTCACTTGTAGGGTACCATGCATGAGTACCTCATACCTACAAATTGTCATGACAATCTGAAGAGTGGTATAGAAAAGAAGCAGAAAATGCATGAAAATTAACACCCCCCCTTCCTTTTTACATAAGAAAAAAAAATCATAAAAAATCAAAAAAATAAAATTTAAGCATAAAATACATATCAAAGCATTAAGTAAGTTAAATATGATAAATATGCAGTAAATGAGTGTGTAAAATCAAACACTTATTGATTTATTTAAAGAAATAGTGCAATAAAACACCGCTAAAGACGGTATGGCCGGATTGCAAAGTAAGTTTTTGTCACCAACTGGGTCTAGGTCACTAAGTCAAATATTACAGCATACATTGAGAGGTCTTGTCAGAGGCAACCTACATGTATAATATAAAGTTTCTACTGTATACAGTTCCTTAGATTTTGCTTAAACCAGGAACTTTAACCAAAGTCATTAACTAGGTCAAAGTCCAAGGTCAAGGTCACTAGGTCCAATGTTACGGCATAAATTGAAAGGTCTCATCATGGGCAACCTAAATGTATAATATAAGGTTTCTACTGCATACAGTTCCTTAGATTTTTCTTAAACCAAGAACTTTAATCAAAATCTTTAACTAGGTCAAAGTTCAAGGTCACTGGGTCACTGGGTCAAATGTTACGGCATAAATTGAAAGGTCTCATCATGGGCAACCTACATGTATGATATAAAGTTTCTATTGCATACAGTTCCTTAGATTTTGCTTAAACCAGAAACTTTAACCAAAATCTTTCACTAGGTCAAAGTCCAAGGTCAAAGTCACTAGGTCCAATGTTACGGCATAAATTGAAAGGTCTCATCATGGGCAACCTAAATGTATAATATAAGGTTTCTACTGCATACAGTTCCTTAGATTTTGCTTAAACCAGAAACTTTAACCAAAATATTTAACTAGGTCAAAGTCCAAGGTCAAGGTCTCTAGGTCCAATGTTACGGCATAAATAAAAAAGGTCTCGTCATGGGCAATCTAAATGTATAATATAAGGTTTCTACTGCATACAGTTCCTTAGATTTTGCTTAAACCAAGAACTTTAACCAAAATCTTTAACTAGGTCAAAGTTCAAGGTCAAGGTCACTGGGTCAAATGTTACGGCATAAATTGAAAGGTCTCATCATGGGCAACCTACATGTATAATATAAAGTTTCTTCTGCATACAGTTCCTTAGATTTTGCTTAAACCAGAAACTTTAACCAAAATCTTTAACTAGGTCAAAGTTCAAGGTCAAGGTCACTGGGTCAAATGTTATGGCATAAATTGAAAGGTCTCATCATGGGCAACCTACATGTATAATATAAAGTTTCTTCTGCATACAGTTCCTTAGATTTTGCTTAAACCAGAAACTTTAACCAAAATATTTAACTAGGTCAAAGTCCAAGGTCAAAGTCACTAGGTCCAATGTTACGGCATAAATTGAAAGGTCTCATCATGGGCAACCTAAATGTATAATATAAGGTTTCTACTGCATACAGTTCCTTAGATTTTGCTTAAACCAGAAACTTTAACCAAAATCTTTAACTAGGTCAAAGTCCAAGGTCAAGGTCACTAGGTCCAATGTTATGGCATAAATTGAAAGGTCTTGTCATGGGCAACCTATATGTATAATATAAGGTTTCTACTGCGTACAGTTCCTTAGATTTTGCTTAAACCAGGAACTTTAACCAAAATCTTTAACTAGGTCAAAGCCCAAGGTCAAGGTCACTAGGTCAAATGTTACGGCATAAATTGAAAGGTCTTGTCATGGGCAACCTTCATGTATAATATAAAGTTTCTACTGCATATAGTTCCTTAGATTTTGCCTCAACCAGAAACTTTAACCAAAATGTTGACGGCAGACGGACAGACGGACAGACAGACGGACGGACGGACATCGTCAATCTATAGACCGGAATTGCTTTGCAATCCGGCCAAAAATGTGCATTTCTGACTAAGTCCAAAAAGACGTCAAAAACGCGTCAAAAATTTTACTTCGAAGTGGAACCAAAAATAACAACACTTCTTAAGACATCTCTCTAGATCATCCTGATGCTTTCGGTTTGTCGAAACATGCTTCGGTTCTGAAGAAGAAGTTTGTCAAAGGAGGGTACCCCCCGTGACCTACTTTTGGCTGTGGTGGCGCCACCTGTTGACGGATCCAGACGAAAAACAACAACACTTGTAGGGGACCATTAGTACTTCATACCCACCAAGTTTCATCAAAATCCCTTCAGCTGTTCTGGAGAAGAAGTCGAAAATGTGAAAAGTTTACGACGGACGACGGACGGACGACGGATGCCGGACGGCACGCTATGACAATAGCTCACTTGAGCTTTGCTCAGGTGAGCTAAAAAGTCGTTGACAGTAAGTTTTAATCAGATAATATGGCAACAAATAAGACAAAACTTCAATTTTTCTGATTTCTGAAGTGAACTGCACGAACAGTAGCTCCTCTCCCTCTTTCCTCTCTCTCGATCTTCCATTCTGATTGATAAGTTATGACAGTGAATAAACATTAAAATTTTCTTAATCTAAGGCTGTAAATGAAGTGGTCACTAGGGTCATTAGATGTGGCATAGCTCGATACCAATACTTTTTTTCCAGAAATTTATTTCTTAATTCTCTACTATTTTCCTTTTTGTATGATAGGGCTGTGACTAATTTAGATTTTATGTATCAATTTTTGCTTTGTAAGTATTAAACATAGTGTCACCAGAGATGACAGCGCTCACCTCATCGGCAACATATTGTCATATGACCAGCATCTGTACCTACATTGCACAAAATATTTCCAGTTACATCACTCACATAAGTTGGGTTGATAATAAATTTAAATAAGGCTTGAAATAAAGATTCCAATTTTACCTTATCTGGTCAACCAAGCATGAAATATAGGTCAAACGCAGCACCTGTACATTGCATTAAGCATCCTCAGATGCATCATCCACACAAGTTTAGTTGATGTAGGACTTAGAGTATGGCAGGGATGGAACTGTCCCATTTGACTTAACCTGGTCACTCAGGCATGAAAAATGGGTCAGATGCAGCATCTGTACCATGCACTGCAGTAAGCATCCTCAGATGCATCAACCAACTTTGGATGACCTAGGACTTATAGTAACTTATAGTATCACTTTTTAAAGGATGACATATGGGTCAGATGCAGCCTCTGTACAATGCAATGTAGTAAGCACCCTCAGATGCATCATCCATGCAAGTTTGGTTGATGTAGGACTTATAGTAAGATGAGAATGGACCTGTCCCATTTTACCTAGCCTGCTCAATCAAACTATAAATGTGGGTCAGATGCAGCTTCTGTACCATGCATTGTAATAAAGATCCTCAGATACATCATCCATTCAAGTTTCAAATTGGTTGCTCCGGGATATAATAGTAAGGCGGGGATTGACCTGTCCCATTTTACCTAACCTGCTCACTCAAGCATGAAATGTAGGTCAGATGCAGCATCCGTACCATGCATTGTAGTGATCATCTTTAGATGCATCATCCATGCAAGTTTGGTTGATGTAGGACTTATAGTAATGCGGGAATGGACCTATCCTGTTTTGCTTAAACTGTAGTACGGACACCGAAGACGGGGCGAGAGCGTAAGCTTCCCTTTACTTCGTCAAGTTGAGCAAAAAATTAATAATGCAAATGTAGTTATATGCATATGGAGAAACAAAACACATACTATAGGTAAGATTTTTACATGGTGTATGACTTTTGGAAATTAATTTGGATATAAAGTAATTCATTATGACCATGAACATTTTTTTTTCATTTTTCATCTTGAATCACAGAACTGCTGGATATTTTACATGTGCACTCAAGCGGAAAATATAGGTCATGACCCATATTTGAACGTAGATTTGTGATCTACTCCTAAAGATGCATCATCTGTGCAAGTTTGAACATCCTAGCACTTATAATAAAGAAATAAAACTTCTTAATATTGATCCCGAAATCTTTCTAACATGTACACTCAAGTGGAAAATATAGGCCATGACCTACATTTGAATGTAGATTTGTGATGTACTCATAAAGATGCATCATCTGTGCAAGTTTGAACTTCCTAGCACTTATAATAAAGAAATAAAACTTCTTAACATACTAGTGCGGACGCCGATGCGGATTCCGACGCTGACACTGACAACAGGGTGATAGCATAAGCTCTCTCTCACTTTGTGAGGTGAGCTAAAAAGAAATTCCCCATTGATCTTATCTTTAGTAAGCTTGTGAGATGACAAATTTATAAATTCCACTTCAAGACATTTTAAGGAGGCACTTTCCTGTCTACACCCCTCAACATACTAAATATTATACACAAGGTCCTGTTTATTTGATTTCTTCTTATAGCATCAAATAAAACAAACTCTTTCTTCAAATTTTCGACCGCGTGGTCTTTATCAAGAAAATTTTACAGACACAATATAAAGTTTATGTAATGCGGTCGAAAATTTGAAGAAAGAGTTTGTTTTATTTGATGATGTTACACCACTTCCCTAAGGAAGATTACTTTGGACATTCTTCTTATAGGTTTGTTTTCATCCTGAATGGAGATAACATCAACACACACCTTTTTTCCTGTTCATTTTGTACCAACTGTTTCATCACCTCTGACTCGCTTCTTCTCTTCTTCATACTTTACTCTGTCAGTTGAGTATTCTCTCTTCTGTTAGGTTCACGAGTTCCTGAAAAAGTATGAGTTTCACTGGACAAAAGTATATAGTACATGTACAATTGACCCTTCCGATTGCGGGAAAAAAATGCAAAATTTCGTGACGTCACAATGCTTTTACCATGTGTTTACCTCGGACAAACAAGCTTTGAACCTCGGTCAAACATCGAAATTGCATTGTGACGTCATGGAAATTCTCAAATTTTTCCCGCGTTCGGAATGGTCAATTGGATGAATTGGGAAGAAATCTTATTTTTTTTTTAAAGAAAAGATTACACACAGACAAATAAGCCACAAGTAAAATTCATCTGTGAAAAATAAATTACTTGAATATTAAAATTATAAGCAGCACATTTTGTTGTGTAATCTATGATATGAACTTGTGTACTCATTTATTTAGAACATATAGAAAACAACTCCTAAAACTTTTATACCAAATGAAGGTACTTGTAATTCTAAGAAAATTTTTTAGGGTCAGAGCATGTCCCCATTACTTTGAGGGCATGCAAAATAATATTAAAATAGTCGACATGTCCATGTATATACATTATGTATAGTTATGGACTGATCCCTAGGGATGTAGTTCTTTTAATGTACCTGTTTGTAACATGCATTCTGATTTGTGGAGTGATGAGAAATGGCAAGGGGACTCGAGAAATCATTATTATATTTTTATGAGGAATCAAGGTATCAACATCACAAATTGAGGGAAAACTGCATCGTGCGAATAGTGCAAGGTGCATAAGTTTTCCATAAGTTTTTGATGTTGATACCTCGATCAACCAGAAAAATATTGCATTGATTACTTATCATTTAATTTCGGCGCATTTCACCATTTATTTGTTGCTTTGAATTGTGTTGCCAATGACATTGCTTCTAACCTCTTAGGTCCAAGGCTTTGAATCCCAGATTCAGCAAAGGATTTTATGTGGGAGGGTAGGTGGTCCCCAACCCAGGCTAGGCCATAGCAGGGGGTTACTCCGGGTACTCTGGCAGGGATTTTTCTAGGGGTTCTCCAGGGCTGAAATTTGGCCCCATTCCTAATGCTGAAAAACAGGCAATTTTTCCAATTTCTGAGCTTAAAATTCCCAATTTAGAAAGAAATAAAATTCCAACAAATTATAACCAGAAGTCTCTGACGAGACTGTAGCTCTCCTGGTTGTTTTGTTTTATTCGGTTTTTATCAATGGTAAATTATACATACACATAAATATCTATTTCCATTCTTTTTAAAACCAAAGACAATGAATCTTTGCAAAATGTATAAAATGGATCATCTCTTATTCTCCTTTGACATGCAGTCTTATTAATTTTGTGTCATCTGCATATTGAAATTTTATATTCAAATCGATCAATACATTTATCTTTTATATCTTTATCATTCCTAATTTTAATAGCTAATATTTCTGCACATAAAATGAAAAGGTAAGATGATACCAGGTCGCCTTGCCTACAGCCCCTTTGCAAATTTACTTTATCAGCTAAGTTTCTGCTTTGGTTGACCCAAGAGTAATTGTTTTTATATAGAGTATTTATCCAATATTCATGATATTAAAAAGAATATCAAAATTTTAAAACATTGCAATACTTTAGATAGAAATTTCTATCAAAGTATCTGACGATTGAGTTGTACATTTAAAGACATATTTGGTGTGAACCCAATTCACTGCGTAGCTAAATATGAGGTTTTGTTATGGACCCCTAAAACATTTCTCAAGATCATGTTTTGCATCTTTTCTGAAGGTACTTTATAAATATTTGTTAATTGTTTAATTTGAAATCATTTAATAATCAACCAGATTTCACAACCATGGGCATGATACTAGGTAATTAATAAATTTATGAATCGCAAGCGATATAAGTCCCCTACCGGCATTAATCCATGTCTTTCAACTCTGCCATGACCTTAACTTACACCAAAAGATGAATCAAACATCAATATAAGTTCAATATGTGTATTAGATAAAGGTCTGGAAAACAGGAAAATTTAATGAAATTTGCTGTGAGGCCATACCTTTTGTAAGAACAAATAAATAAAAACCAACTTCAACTTATTCTTTATCAGACTATAATGTAATCTGCATACCAAAAATCAGCTCAATATCTACAACAACAGACATGAAAAGACTGGAAACTGAGAAGATCATGAAACTTGCTAAGTCCAGGGGCCATAACTCCTGTAGAAATGGGTCAATCAAATTAAAACATGAACTTGATTTATATCACACTGAGATACATTTAAATACCAAAAATGTTTTCAGTATCTGCAACACCATGGAAGAAAAGTCCAGAAAACTGAGAATTTGCTAAGTCAAAGGGCCATAACTCTTGTGAAAATAGGTCAATGGAAATCAGACTTGAACTTGATCTGTATAATACTAAGATGTAATCACATATAAAACATTATTTCAATATCTACAACAACAGCCGAGAAAAGACCAGAAAACTGAGAACTTCATGAAATTTGCTAAGTCCAGGGGCTATAACTCTTTTAAAAATAAGTCAATCGGAACCAAACTCAAACTTGAGCTGTATAACACTAAAATGTATTCACATATAAAAGATTATTTCAATATCTGCAATACCTTGGAAGAAAAGTCCGGAAAACTGTAAATTTCATGAAATTTGCTAAGTCCAATGGGCATAACTCTTGTAAAAATAGGTGAATCGAAACCAAACTCGAATTTGATCTGAATCACATTGTGATAAACTCACATGCCAAAAATGAGTTCAATATATGCAATGACAGCGAAAAAAGTCTGGAAAACTAAAGTGTGAAGGGCAGACGGACAGACAGATGGACAGACAAATGGGGTGGAAACTATAAGTCACCTCCGGCGAGCCGGTAGAGGACTAATAATAAGAATAGGTACAATGATTGACTCATAAAAATTTAAGTTGATTTTGTGCAAAAAGTAACGGGCATTAATTGGTTTAGTGCATCACATGACTATGGTATTAATTAATTAATTAATAGAAATTTATCTGAGATATCAAAGAAAATTGTCCTTTATTTCCCAACACTTAGCTTATTGCTATCTACATTCATGCATTGAATGTTACGTCATAATACTTGCTGAGGGACGCTATTCTCTCATAGTCCCCACATGCTTAACCAATGAAATTCCAAGGATTATCATGTGAAGCACTACATTATATTAACTAAAAAATATCTGACGAAATGTTTTATAATTCTGATTACATGAGAAAATGTAACGTTTCCAAATGAATTAAGATACAAAGACAAAGTAATTTTTACCCTAATCGAACTTCCTTCACACAATGCATGTACAGTACTTACTTCAAAAAAAAAAAAAAAAAAAAAGGACATAGTCTGCAGGGCAGGAGGGTATAAAACGTCTGACGAAAACTTCTTCACAAAGACACTCCATCTCAGGCTGTTCACCTCCAGGAAACTGCTGTACTGGTCTACTATGTCTACAAAAGAAATAAGAAATCTATACTACTAAAGGAACGAATAAGCTGTTTCTCTGTAGAAACGAAGTGGATAGAGATAAATGGTGTGATATGAAGATATACCATATGATATGACAATGGGAATTTAATAATTGTTAAGATGCAACAATTTCTAATTAACGTGTTATCATTAATTATGTCAAACCGTTTCCTAAATCAAATCTTAGAAAATCTAAAGTTCAAAACCGGAGTCAGACAATAATCATTTTTTTTACCTCTACTTGTTTTTTCCTGTATAAAAAGATACTAATTAAAACTAGCTGTAGCTCGCCTGATGAGACTATTTCCCTGCAAAGGATGCGTTAGTTGAGAAGACTATTTCCCTAGAGAAATAGCTTTGAAATAGGGCAGAGCTACAGCGTGTGACATCAATATGGGGTGGAGCTACAGCGTGTGACATCAATATGGGGTGGAGCTACAGCGTGTGGCGATATAATAAAACAGTTAAAGTATACCATTGTGGGAGTTGGCATGATTCTGTTTTCCCTCGCCTCAGGAAATAGGTCTAGTCTCAGGAAACCAGAATCATGCTAACTCTCTCCATGGTATACTTTAACTGTATATTAACTTCATATTTTCCACTTATTCATCCTTTAATTCTAATCACCGACTTCTTAAGTATCATTTAATTAGTAAGACAATTCTTGCAAGACGTTTCTAACGTTAGTAGGAGGCGTTGTTGAGGACAGACGGACGGACAGACAGACCAACATCGTCAATCTATAGACCAGAATTGTTTTGCATTCTGGCCAATTAAGGGGTGTCAAAACACTGCACTTTCCTCAAAGTATTTTATTATATGTTTTGTGAGTATGTTTTTACAAAAGATATTAAATCAAGCCAAAAAAAAATTCTTATGCAATTACTTCCACTTCTGTCACTTTTTTGGCAATTACATGTAGCTAGGACTGACCAGCTAAAGCTAATAATTCTACATCCGGTTGCCCCTTAAAACTTTAAATTTTAAAGTTTTGAATGTTGAGAAAACTATCAAAAGGAGTATGTATGGTTTATATAATAAAGTGGCCCCCTAAAATCAACTTCTCCAAATTTAAATTTTGTTGTCATTTATAGAGAGTTAAATATCTATATTTTGAGAAATCTAGTTATTAAAACTGCTCCTCACTTTCTAAGACATTGTAAATTTTGCATGAATATCATTAAAACTAGGGCTGGGTATTGAAACGGAATTAATGTATCAATAGGATACAATACAATACAAAAAGTACCGATATCCGATATATCGTACCTAATGTCATATTTTGTAAAACGCACAAACTAACAATTTTACTTACTAATAACTATCCCTCCCCCAACACAAAGTCAAACAGGATCCTGAAGGTTCGGTCTAACTTATAGTTTTCGCACATTTCTTTATATCTTATATATGATAACATTCCCTAATGGGTCTTTATCATGTTTATTATGTTAACTTTATTTTGCTGAAGTCATAGATCAATCCCTTTTTTTAATTCGGTCACAAATTTCCTGTCAACCCTTTTCAGATATTTCAGAATGTGCTATAGAGAAAACAAACACATTTAGACACTTTGTATTAGAAAGTCTATGGATGAAAAACTAAGGATTGAATCAATATTACTTTGACAAAATGACGAAAATATAACCTGAATGCTGACCTTCTAATTAATTCCTTAATCATTGTTGTGATTCATAGACTTTGAAGTATAAAATGATTTGAATAGCCAACATGAAAGACAAGCATGATTGATAAAATAAACATGATCACAGTGATTTTTTTGTCCCGATTTGCCACCGAATAGTCAAGACTGGTGGCTTCCCCTCGTAAAAATTAGCTTTATTTTCCCAAAAACTTGGCCCATATTTTCCCTATACACGGAGATCTTAATTGTTTTTAAGATTGAATTGACTTTGACATGAAACGTGCACAAAAGAAATCTTATGCAATAAAATCGAGCATTTCCAGGCTATTTCTTCATGTTGATTACTTGTTGATGGATGCTACGGGGACGGGATGTCTCATAACTTTAAGTACTATGTCAAAAAACTAAATAAAAAAGATACAAGAGATCTATCAAAAATCGATTCATTTTTTAAAACGTGCATGTCTGGTCCATGCTGTTAATCTGGTCTTAAATGATGCTATTGAATTTGAAGACGTTTACCATTAAAAAGGATTGCAATGATATAGGTACTGGTAACACTCCTGTAATATCTGATGAACATGAAGTCACCGACAGCGTCAGTTCTCAACCTGAACAGGCCTCCGTTTCCGATAAAGAAGTCAACACTGGTCATCGGAGGATCATAATCCAACAACACTCTTCCCTCCTTTCTTTGAGAAGGACGGTGGTGTACCCCGTATTTTTCACTCTTACCTCCTTTGGAAGAAGGCGGTGTTGTTCTGGCTATGTGTGAATGAGCACACTGCCATTGTTCACCTCGTCCCCAGTAGACTATGCGTACCAATGCTCTAACGGGGAATGCTCGAACACATTTTTAATTTAAGATAATTATCAAGTATAATGCATGTGATTTCCCGTGTATTTTTTCACATATGTCTAGTACCAAGTCTGGTGCAAGTTGAGTGTTAAGGTGTAACATGACAAAATATAGACTAAAGACAAAAATTAGGTCAACATATTTTCTCAAAAATCTGGATGACCCTTGTAACAAGTATTGATATTTAATGAAGGAAACATTCTAAAACTCATTTTAACAGATATCTATGGAGAAAATATTCCAATTTTTCAAAATTGGAGTTAATTTTTACAAAACTCCTCAATATTGACCCCTTACGATCTCATATTGAACATGTAGAAGAAATGGAACGGTCCATTTTTGACTCTTGTGCCATCATACATATAATTTTATTTCATAAATTATAATAGATATTCTTATGATATGACTTAAATCTTTGTGGAAAAAAATGTTCAAATCTGACAGAAAAATCAAATAAATATTTATAAATATAAATTTGCAAATTATCTTACAGAGAAACAAGGATCAGTTTCTCTGCGAGAAATGCAATATTTCCTTATACATCCAATTTTTCTAATGTTTTATTTAATGGCATGATGTAGAGTTTCATTCAATAATTTCAACATATTCTAAATAACAATTGTATGTATTTAGAAGTTCCATTACAAAAATTGCATAACATTTAAAATCATCGACAATGTATCAGTCTCTTTTAACCATTCGAGCATTCGCCATTCTGCCATAAAATAGGAATGGCCTAGAAGTAGGTTAATTAGCGCCCTCTATCGTTGACATGTGTGATATCATGTGACTTATTTTGCATACAGGAATAAACGTCAAGGGTGAGTCACCATGGACATGTGTACTGGTTATGTGTACATTTGACTTGCATCAAGTTAGGGACAAAAATGATACAAAAACATTCGAGCATTGTTACGTACAGTCTGAAGTAAACTTGCTCCAAGCTGGTATCGAACCAGGAGCATTTGCGTGGAATGCCAGAGTGTTACCGAGTGAGCTAGACGCCCCCTTCGCACCCCCCTGAATCCACCACTGACCACCATCATCCCCGAGGAGCTCAAGGAAGACAACGCATTTTCATGAAATTTCGCTGCTAAAATCTTAGCTTTCATCACATGGATTCATTTGAAATTTCATTAACAGTTTGATGATATAAGAAGTATTAGTGGTAAAAGAATCAAGCCTCTATCATTAGATCAACCACAGGAACCTGTCGTTTTATAAATAGAAAAAATAAATTATTGTTCACCCCCTCATGCCTCTGTGTTAACATTACAATTTTTTTCCAGGAATGAAACAAAATCGAAATATTCTAGACAGGGCTCGAAATTCGCGGTCGTCCGATCGTCAAAAACAACCTACATACCTGTGGGACGACCTAGAAATGAGACCAATTCGTCCGACAGACGACCCATTTTCAGACATTCAATGTATGCTTACCTCGATGAAATAATGGATTAAAAGTTTAAATCATCTTTGCTTTAAGTCAGAATCAGAAAAACTAGGAGTTTTCAGATAGCAGACTTCAATATCGGTTAAAAGTTTCCGTACGACAGTCCGTTATCAGCCCTAATTTTATAATCCGGTTGGTCATTTCCTGCATGATAACTTGTTTTTTTAACAGTGATGTGGAAATTAATACAAGGTGTTGAACCACCTAAAAGGAAAACAAAAAGGGACTATGAAAGTCATAGGAAACCAAGGTCGCTCAAAGAGTCCCTCCCAACCTTAAATTGTAATTGAATCTTCGACCATAAAGAGGTTGATCAATCATAATTATTAAAATTTCCCATGTACACTCTTTTTAAGTTTATTCTGTTTCATGGTATAGAAACTATAATTTTGAAATTTAAAGTGTAGCAAACACGCAGCCCAAAACAAATGGGGAATTTATCATGTTTATTGAAAAAGAAATGGAATTTATGTAAAATATTCAAATTAGCAAAAAAAAAGAATGACAGCTTAGTTTTTCAGTTCAATGATTTCGGGCAAGTAAAAATGGTTTCGGGCAACCTGATATTCAAAGCAGGTTGCCCGAATGACAACCAAAGATTTTCACGAGTTTCAAGGCCTGTCTAGACATCGGTTTTCCCAACATAACTTTGCCAATATGTCGTCTACATGGGATACGACAGACGAATTGCGACTTCCAACACTTAAAATGATATATCATGTTATAAAAAGAACAAACATTACTTACAATAACACAGGCAGATAGATGCTACAGCTCCTTTTACATGGACAATGTTCCCTCTTGATTACATTGTTTTCTCCAACGCCATCAGACATCAACTTCCTGTGTGCAGAGTGAATTGAACATCTCCTGCCTCTTATTAGGAGCACTGTTCGAAAACGTAGCTGTATTTTGGAATTTTTACCTGTGTAACAGACCCATCCGAAGCAGTAAGGAATCTTTAACTTGCATATGCCAATTCGCGGCACGGCAACCCCATTTAAAGTCCCTATGGAAGGACTAGGCTAGGGTTACTTTTCCAGACAGGCTGACACCCTTTATATAGCCAAGTAACCATAGCCTAATACTTTGGAAGGGTCTCTAAATTGGTCCTGTGTCTCAAATTGGTGTACATGTATAAGCAAGTTAAAGATTCCTTACTGCTTCGTATGGGTCCGTTACACAGGTAAAAATTCCAAAATACTGCTACGTTTTCAAACAGTGCTCCTAATAAGAGGCGGGAGATGTTCCATTCACTCTGCACACAGGAAGTTGATGTCTGATGGCGTTGGAGAAAACAATGTAATCAAGAGGGAACATTGTCCATGTAAAAGGAGCTGTAGCATCTATCTGCCTGTGTTATTGTAAGTAATGTTTGTTCTTTTTATAACATGATTTATCCCACCTCTGGCAAATTTCTTGTAATCTGATTGGTCGAGAAGAACCGAATATTATGTTGTATCATTTTACTGAAGGGGTGGCGTAGCTCAGTTGGTAGAGCACTTAAGTGTGTCGACTCGTGCCCAGTGAAGCATGCCACTGACCAGCATCGAATCCGACAAGCGCCAGGTGGAGGGAAGATTACCAACTTAGAGCCTCGCCAGGTGTTGTGGGCTAACACCTTGTATATAGCCAAGTAACCCCAGCCTAGTCTTTCGGAAGGGACTATAAACAGGGGTCCCGTGTCTCGGACAGGCGCACATGTAGGCACGTAAAAGAACCCTCACTGCTTCGGGTGGGTCCGTTGCATAGGTCAAAATTCCAACACACAGCTTCCGTCTTTGGACGGTACGCCTAGTAGAGGCGGAATCTATGACTGAACTGAACTGAACTGATATTATTTCAATATCCTGCTTCTACTAAGACGCTTTACGATATTGACGTCACCGAGATGCTTTAAAATATGGTGACGTTACATACACAAGTCAAAAGCCATCGGTGGGATAAATTCGTTATACAGTGTTTTACAGGGAAGCCTCGCCCAATACAACTTTTTTCATCGACCCAATATATTTCTGTATCCCCCCTGTAAAACACTGTATAACTAATAATATCACTTTAAGTGTTGGAAGTTGCAATTCGTCTGTTGTATCCCATGTAGACGACATATTGGCAAAGTTATGTTGGGAAAATCGAGGTCTAGAATTTTTCGATTTTGTTTCATTCCTGGAGAAAATTGTAATATTAACACAGAGGCATGAGGGTGTGAACAATAATTTATTTTCTCTATTAAAACGACAGGTTCCTGTGGTTTAACCGAAGATAATTGGGAAACGGCGATAATCAGATAATTACTGCTAATACTTGATTTCAGTCACAGGCACATGTAGAAAGAGCCTCAATATCTTGTGTGATACCCCTTTACAGGTCATAAGGGATATATGTATAGAGAGACAAGGCTTCCGACGAATTTTCAGCTAGAAGCAGCATCTGAAATGTTTGCATTTATCATGTTTGAAGGGCAAAATGGGGTATGATCATTAAGATTTATTTGTATACTTCCTAGAAACATCAATAATTCGCCCAAAAAGATCTCATAATATAGCCTAATCGTCTACCTAAGTTGGACTGTTTTCTACTTTCTGTCTTGAATCTCCATTGCCAGATTGGACAAATACTGATTCATTCAGAGGCTTTACTCTGCTTACTGTAAGCAAAGTAAAACACCTGGATGATTCTGATAAGCTAATCTGGCAATGGAGGTTCAAGACAGAAAGTAGAAAACAGTCCAACTTAGGTAGACAAATAGGCTATGTTATGAGATCTTTTTGGGTGAATTATTGATGTTTTTAGGAAATATGCAAATAAATCTTTATGGTCATACCCCGTTTTGCCCTTCAAATGCAAAAACTTGCAGAAATGCTACTTCTAGCTGAAAATTCGTCGGACGCCTTGTCTCTCTATAAGATACCAGTATTCTCTTATGATCATACAGGATATTGACGCTCTTTCTACATGTGCCTGTGATTTCAGTCAGGCTGGAACCAGGACAGAATGATAAATTAAAAATAGATAAGATCAGATAAGATTTACTTAATTACTATCTTATCAGACCAACAATCTAAAAATATCTTATCTGACAATAGTTTTAAACAATTCACCATTTCAAGTTCTCCAGAAGTTTTTGCCACTTGCTCTTCTGTTTACATGCAACTCCAATGAACCGTTCCGCGCTATTTATACTTTGCAGTGTAGAATTTACAAATTTTCTCACACGGATTAATTCGGGAGATTTGCCCTTTCGAGCTTGTTCCAAAGATTCGTTGAACTTATGTAGTTTCATTTGGTTAATTTTTAGCAAGTCTAATGTACGTATACATACGATGTATCTTCTTCCTACTTGTTTAAACTTTATGAATTCAGAACCGTTGGAATAGAAAAGTGTAATATTTTAGTAATTTTTGGTGCTGATTTATACGGGAGAATACATGTACATATATAGTACATGCGTGTGTTGACTTTTCATTTCTGTTGACAAGTAGGATATGATAAATAAGGATTTTATTAGATCTGATATATACATGTATGAGGATTTCACCAGATCTACCAATCTGAAAAAAACTTTGTCACTGAGAATTTGGTAGATCTGATGAAATCCTCCATGTTCAGTGTAAACTGCCTAATATTTGAATGTCTGTCGTCATCTGTACATCATTGAAACGAATTTGACAGATGTCCATGGATCTCTTTTGACGGGTGTTGCATGCAGCAATGACTCTCCCCGGGCAGGGGTGCGTTCCATTTGCAGAATCGATCCGGTTGTTCCGGCTGATTCTGGTAATGGAACGCACCGTTCCAGCGGATCGGATCGTCTGGCACGTCTAGGACCGACGTTCCAGGCTATTCCAACATGGCGGACAATGTTACGATCTCCTCACAGTGCAGGGAATTTTTATTGTAATTGGAAGTTTCGTTGTGAATGTCACTTGAAATGATCAATATTTGTTAAAAGAAGTAAAAATAGGACTATTTCGACATCGATTTCAACTTTATTTTTGGATTTGGTGAATATCGAGATGTTTCTCTATCCACAGTTGCTATGGTGAAGTCATTCTGGAACCATTTTCGTTCCATTATCAGCAACTGTTCCGATGGGAATTCTCACGATTTCGCTTTGCTTTCTCGACTTTGAGACTGAATAACTGTTAGGTACTTCTTTTATGTTTATTCAAGTTTAATTCATACACTATATTACAATCTCCTGAGTTTTGGGACATGAAATTTTTAGTGATATGTGCCTATATATAAATAATTCTAAGTTTAACCTTTATTAAGTACTATCCCGCCTTGGTATTCCCTGTAGTCCAGTCAAAATAGCTCAAATATGGCCTCAAACCCCCCCCCCCCCAAAAAAAAAATGCAACACAAACTCTCTCAACTGATTTAGTTTTATCTTGGTACATTTGTATTCAAGTTCTGTTAGGTCTCGTTACGTTTTCGCACGGTCTATCAAGCTACCAAGCCGCCGCTCCTGAATCGTATATATATACGTTTCAACCTATGGCTGTATACAGTAGAACTTGGAATTAACCGTAAAAAGTCGAGGTACCGTAATTGAACGTGACAAAACGGCTAACACACTCCTTAACTCGCCGTGAGAAATCGTGGCACAACTGGATAAACGCTCATTTGTCCTGAAAAAGCCACAGCTAAACGGGACATATAAAGCGGTGGCCACAACCCGCCGCACGTGCAGGTTTACGTGCTGTCTGCGTGTAAAAACGCAGGCAAACTTTGGGGAGCCGCACGGTGTCTGTGCGATATCAGCACGTGGTCCATACGGCTTCTGTACAGATTTGGAAACACGCAGACAGGACGAAGTCTTAGTGCATACAGAACTTTCGCTGCGTCGTGTCTGCGTTCGGTCTACGGATTCATCAATAAGTATACGACACATACGTTGTGAGTACGTTGTAAGTACGTGCAACGCACTTCTCGCGTGAGAGAGTGAGGAACCCGTGCGTTAGCAGTACGTGTAAGTACAACACCCATACGATAACGCGGAAGACGTACGGGGATTGTACGTCGTAAGCAAGTTGCACGCACGTTGTCTGCACGTACATGTACTTGCCACGTGCGCAGCATATGATGCATGTAATAGCTCCATATAACCTTACGTGTGCGTGCGTTCACGCACTTCCTTCGTACTTTTGCCACTTCCTCCCTTGCGTCTTCAGAAAAAGGGAGCGCGCGTAGCCTATCCAAATAAGTACGTCCAAAAAAAAAAAAAAAAAAAAAAAAAAAAAAAAAAAAAAACGCACGGCGGGTTGTGACCAGGGCTTAACTATTCTTCACTATGATTGAAAGTTTCTAAAGTAGGCCATCTGCACCTTGGGGTGCCATGACAAATGTTTTGACAGTTTTTAAAAACACACGGCTAGTTACGTTTGTCGATCCCGTTCCCCTACGTTGTCTGACGTCACCACGTTGATGTTTGCTGACGACATGGTACTTGTAAGTGAATCAGTAGAAGGGCTTAATTCGTTATTATCATCATTATATAGATATTCCAATGAATGGGGACTAACTGTAAATGTAGAAAAAAACTAAAATTATAATTTTCAGAAATTCAGGAAGAGTGCACCAAAACGAACGCTTTACATATGCAGGTAGAGATTTAGAAATAGTGGATGAATTTAAATATCTTGGTCTTCTTTTAAACTATAACGGAAAATTTGCAAAAACACAAAAGCCCTTTTCAGATCAAGGAAGGAAAGCATTATTTGCAATTTCAGCATCTTTGAAAAAGTTCAATTTAAATGTAACAACTCGTATAGAAGTGTTTGATATATATGTTGCTAGTATTTTGCTATATGGGAGTGAGATATGGGGGTTTCATAAGGCACAAGATTTGAAGAGTTATTCATACAATTTTGTAAAAATCTGCTTGGAGTTAACAAATATGCGACATACGATTTGGTTTATTGTGAATTAGGTAGATATCCGCTTAGCATTTCGAGGAAATTAAGAATATTTAAATATTGGTATAAAATAAAAAGAAGTGAAAATTGTATCTTAAGAGCTTGTTACCAAGATAGAATTAATAATAATGATGAATGGATAAATAACATAAAGAGAGAACTACATTTATGTGGGTTAGGATATCTTTGGGATCAGGATATGGACAGCAAAAAAGCATAATTATAGTATTTTTGAACAGAGACTGTACGACATTTATAAACAACATATAATGAGTAATATTACAGGTTCATCGAAGTCTCTATTGTATAGACATATCATTGATAGTTTCACATTACAGTTTTATCTAAAGAAACCTATAGAATTTATAAACAGAAAGTGTATCACTAAAATTCGTATATCAGCACATAAACTAAATGTAGAAGTGGGAAGACGATATAATATTGATAGACATAATAGATTTTGTACAAGATGTTCTCTAAACGACGTTGAAGATGAATTTCATTTTATACTTATTTGTCCTTATTACAATGAAATTAAATTGAAATATATAAAGAAATATTACATCAGACGTCCGAGTGTTTTCAAATTGATACAACTTTTAAGCAGCAATAATGTCAAGGAATTGAGAAAACTAGGTCAATATTGTTATTATGCAGATAAGCTTAGGAATAAATTGTCTCAAAGTTAACATAACATTGATTAGTTAATCAATGTATGTTTTTCTTTATTAATATGATATGTTAACATAAAATAAATTAGTTAATCAATGTATGTTTTTCTTTATTAATATGATATGAATGTGCCTTGTCAAGAAGTATTAGATATGTAAGGTTGATTCAATTACCGTATGTTTGTATGATTTGTGTTAGTATTATTTTATCATAATGACAATGTAACACTGATGTACCATGCTGTACAAAGTATCAATAAATCAACGTTTCGTCCACGGCTGCTTGAAACATGGCCTCCGTGGCCGCCGGGAACAAAGTGTAAACGGGATAATCAAAATCAAGATGCTTATATGTTAAAATAACTGTAATAAAAACTCTGCTTTTGTCCAAAATTACTTACCTCCTCATAAGTCTACCCAATCCTAGTCAAGAATTTACTGAAGAACTGGAAAGATTATTTTTTTATTTATATGGAATGGTAAGGTGGATAGGATAGCAAGAAAGAACATGTATCAATATTTTAGGAATGGTGGTTTCCGTATGACACACATTCCATCAATTATAAAAGCTCTCAAGCTAACATAAATTCGTAGACTCTTGCAGTCAAAATCCTCATGGGTTGACCTTTTTTAAAGAATGTAACACAAATATTAATGGAATTTGTAATTTCGGAAATGATTATATAAGGAAATGTCAAAAAGAAACTAAAAATCAATTTTGGAAGGACGTACTACATTCATTGTATGAATTCAACATAACATTACCACAATCTGATAATATCTCAATTCCAAAACAGCCTTTATGGTACAAATGTATAACGAAAAAATCAAAATAAACAAACAATAAACAAAAATATGGATTTAAACCACATTTCACCATGCTTCAGGGACTTAAGCTGGCTATCCTGTCCACATTGCCACCAGTACGTGATAATAATGAAATTGCTCCTAGACCAACTAGGGCACTTTTTAAAGATTATATAATGTAATAGTAGAGCGACCAATTTAGAAGCTTAGTTTTCGAGTTTAATCAACACACCTTACACAGACCTGAATTTGGTCTGAATACAGCTGTCGTAGAGAATATGCCACAGTCAGAAATTGTTTAAATTGCGTAAAAAGCGATAAAATCGTGAAAAAATAAAACGAAATATTTATCGTTTATATCCTCGGTATTCCTATATTTTGTTCTTTTTTGTATAGAGAGTCGTTGCAATCAATGCATTAGATATGTACACATGTTATATAATTGTTTTGGAGAAAGAATATTTTCTCCTCTCTCGAAAAATTGCAGTTTTATGCAAATTTCAGTGAAATATGAAGAATCCGTGTTAATATTTTAAGCACAGAGACTAAATTTTTGTCTCGAAACTACGAAAGCCGATTGGGCTCATTTTAAGTGGTAGTGGGAAAAATATTTTCTCGTAATTACGAGAAACTTTACTCGTTATTACGAGAAAAAAAGTCGTAATAACGAGAAACTTTCACGTAATTACGAGAAAAAAAGTCGTTATTACGAGAAAAAAAGTCGTTATTATGAGAAAAAAAGTCGTTATTACGAGAAACTTTCTCGTAATTACGAGAAAAGAAGTCGTTATTACGAGAAAAAAAAGTCGTTATTACGAGAAACTTTCTCGTAATTACGAGTAAAAAAGTAGTTATTACGAGAAAAAAAGTCGTAATAACGAGAAACTTTCTCGTAATTACGAGAAAAAAAAGTCGTTATTACGAGAAACTTTCTCGTAATTACGAGAAAAAAGTCGTTCTTACGAGAAAAATAGTCGTAATAACGAGAAACTTTCTCGTAATTACGAGAAAAAAATGCGTTATTACGAGAAAAAAAGTCGTAATAACGAGAAACTTTTCTCGTAATTACGAGAAAAAAAGTCGTAATAACGAGAAATTTTCTCGTAATTACGACTTTATTTTCTCGGTAGTGACCAGTCGAGTTTAAGCGATACCATGTTGTGCGGTATCCGTCCGTATGTCTGTCCACCTGTCCTTAAAACGATTCTTATGAGGGCAGCTTTTTTAATTAATGATAGAGCTGCGAAGAACATTCAATTTATTGCGTATATTCGCAATAGTATTGCGTATATTCGCAATAGTATTGCGTATAAGTTTTCAGTTTTCCGGACTTTTTCATGCCTGTTATTGCAGATAATGAACTGATTTTTATGTATGTGAAAACATTATAGTGTGATGCAGATCAAATTCGAGTTTAATTTAGATTGACTTACTTTCACAAGAGTTATGGCCCTTGGACTTGGCAAATTTCGTGAATTCGGTTTACCAGACTTTTCTTGGCTGTTGTTGCAGATAATGGACTAAAGAACAGTGATACAGGACATGAATTTATGCCGCCGGTAGGGGACTTATATCGCACAGCGATCATTACATTTTTATTACATGTGTTGTTTCAATTCAAAACCACAGACTGACACACACACCACTCCCCCCTTCCCCCATCCGCTTGCTTTGATTACCCTTACAAAATTATAGATCCACTCATGTTGACCCCAAGAATGTCCCTAATAACAATATGTAGAATTCCAATGATTGCGTATATTCGCAATACTAATGCGTATATACGCAATAATTATTGCGAATATACGCAATACTAATTGCGAATTTACGCAATAGTATTGCGAATGTACGCAATAGTATTGCGAATATACGCAATATTTTTTTTTCTGTGAAGCCAATGGGCTTCCGTATGTTTGTATTTTATCTTGGATACTTTTTATAAATGATTTTCGATCTGTTATGATATGGACTATCTGTCATTTTGTCTCTCAGTCAGTCTCTGTCTGGCTTGCTGATTAAAATGGGGAAATGCTGAAAACTATAGGATTGTCTTTATGTCAGTGTGTCTCTCTTTGTCTGCTTGTGATTGCGTCTGTATGTGTATTTCTGTTTCTCTGTGAGTAGGTCTGTCTGTCTTTTTGACGGAAACAAATGACGGCGTGGGAGGATGAATATCTTATCGAAATAAAGCATAAGGTATTTATCATAGGACTACGAAAAGGGTGTTTGTGATTATATTGGTATTTTTGCATCATGGAAGCTAAGCGTTCAATTCCGGAATCCTCTCTAGAGGGTGGGCGACTACATAGCAGTTTTCAGTGGCGGATCTAGGATTTTAAGAGGGGGGAGTCCAGTTTCAAAGAAAATTGTTCACAGAAAGTTTTTCTTCAAGTAAAGAGATAAAAAGAGTATTCTGAATCAATAAGTTTGGATGAAAAAGAGCCCATGTATTTTCCACGGGGGAAATTACTAAATTATGGGAGAAAGTCCACTATATAGCAGAATTTCAATTCGGGGGAAAGCGACTGGACAGAGGATTTTCCGGGGAACCGCTATGTAGTCATTGTTTGGGGAGAAGGGGATGGATGGAAAGAAAGACTACAACATAACATCGACAGAAATCTAAGTCCAGCAACTGTACCTAGAATACTTTAAAAAATTGAACATAAACTTGATCTCTGTTACATCTCCTCATCTTATGAATAATTTGCACTTTGCCTTGAACTTCGACCTTGGTTCAATGTCAACCTTTTGTCCTCATTAAGTCTATGACATATTGAAATCAATCCAATCAGTGAAAAGTTTTTTGTCAGATTTTTTAACCCTTAAGTACTTTTGTAACGTGAAACTAACCGAGCTATTTATATTATAAACAATGAGATGGGCTCGCCTCTGAATTTACGCAGAGATGCTTGATTTTCCTAATGACTGTCTGTCACTAATATTCATTTAATAAACAATGATAACAAGTAATCAAATATATACATGAAATGATTGGAGTAACAATCAATAAACAATATATAAAGAACAGCAAATGCAAGTGACTCTGCACTGCGAGGCTAGTCACTGGAGGCTAACCTCCCAAAGGTATGTCAACACAGGCACGTCAACGAGTGACTCGCCTCCACTGGCTTACAATATTACTACAAGGCGCGACACCAGTGTGTGTCGCGTCAATCAAGGCGGTATGCCTTCAAGCCAGTAATATAACTACAAGAAGGTAAATACAGCTCTATTCGGGCTACGGCCTTATTCAGGCCTTTACCTTACTTCGTACCTTTGTAGCTTTGAGAAATCGATGTGATCAATTCAATCATCAAACGCAGAGTGTCAGAAATAAGATGTTCTCGGGTATTTATACTGTTGGATTAGTCCAACTGAGAAAAGGGACGGATAGGATAAGGACGATTCCATTTGTCTGAATCAACAAAACGTTTGTTTATATTATTCTATGTACAGAAAGCATTCTTGTGAGTTTGACAACGTATATTTTTGCTACACAACCCACGCCTCCGATGACATTCGTCCTCGAATGTATAATCACGTAAAGTAAAACAAATTAAACTAAAGAAAACATGTGATCCCTTTATATACATATATAAACAAAATGTAAAAAAAGGCAAGTATATGGTGTTTCTTCACCATGTAACAAATGTTAAAAAAAAGTAACATGATAAACACTCATATCAAAAACGCTGCACTATGTGTGAGTTACACATGTCAAAGGAGTCACATATTGTAGAAAACCTCTACCTCATGGATAATTTCCACTGCCCTTCCTCCTTCAGTGTACTTCGTGACTGTAATTGTCTTCTCTCTTTTCCTATACTTTTCGCATTGTACTCCTACATCACATGTAGTAACACCGTCTGACTGCGTTGACACTGACTCAAATGGCACGACAGCTTGTGAACCAGTCTCCTCAAATTTTCTCTTTGATAGGACTTCACTTTGAGTTGTTTCTGGGGACCTACGGATAACCAATCTGCCAGAGGCTACAGGAGAAGGAGACGTATGTTTCCTATAGAGTCGTCCAGCAAGAACAGAACTGTCCTCTTGATCAGATTCCGATTCATCCGCGGAAGAATCATTATTCTCTATCAATGCTCCGGGATCCTGTTCCTTCCAATCAGACTCGTCTCCAGATTTTGATGCACACGCACTTGAAGATGCTGAAGGCGTTGCTGCCTGTACAGGTGTTTGACCCAGTGGAATCAGCTGTTGGTTTGTCGTCAGTCCCTTGTGAACTCGCTGAAAGTGTCGCTTCACATTACACGGCCTATTTGATGTAAAATCGCACACATCGCAACTGTATTCTGTCAGTGCACACAATGCTACATGCTCTTTAAATTTCTCCTCATTCGGACACACTGCTGAACACTTTGGGCATCTCTTTGCACCAGTGACCTTTGTCGTCTTCGTGTTCACCATCTGCAACAAATGTACAAATTATTAGTTCCCTGTCTCATAGTCTTTAAACCACTGCGGTGGTCTTTTAGTTCTAAAAGGTCGGGATGAGACATGTTGTTCTTTGTCAGTAAGTTCAGTGACATCATTACTGTCATTGTCATCATTACCAGAGTCTACTGATTTTTCTATAGTCTGGTCTGCAGCATTTGTATTCAAGTCCAAACTGTCTTCCTCTAAAGATTCACCTATCAATGTCTGGGAACGCAAAGGTCGCATCCTGTCGACATGGATAACCTGGTCCATACCTTTCTTACCACAGTCTACTACATAGTTTATGTCAGACATTTTCTGCTTGACTGTGAAGGGACCCTTCCAGTAGGACGTGAACTTGGGTGACTTACCCTGTTGGACTCGAGGGAAAAAGACACATACTTTGTCTCCTGATGAGTATTTCTCCCAATGCAGTTTTCTATCATAGTAATGCTTTTGCCTCTGCATTGACTGAGCTGTATGTAACCTGACGTGGGAATGGGCGTTTTCCATTCTCTCTTGCAGTATCCAACACCATTTGTTTTGTGGTATTGCTTTGATAGATGAAGGCATCTCAAACATGACATCTAGAGGAGTACAAATCTCTCGTCCTAACATTAGGGAGTTTGGCGTTAACCCAGTCGTTTCATGTTCAGACGAGCGGTATGCCATCATCACATATTGCAACTGTTCGTCCCAGTCAGTGTGGTTCTCATTTACAAAGGCGCTTAACATGGCAGTGAGCGTGCGGTTGAAGCGCTCAACCATGCCATCTGACTGAGGGTGATATGGCGTAGTATGAGTCTTATTGATTCTCAGCAGCATACACATCTCCTGAAAGAGGTTACTTTCAAATTGACTTCCTTGGTCGGAATGTATGGCTGCTGGTACGCCAAACCTTGTCACCACCTGCTCAACTAGTGTCTTGGCGACAGTTCGAGCTTCCATGTTAGGCATGGGAAAACTCTCAGTCCACTTCGTAAAGTAGTCTGAAATTACGAGTATGTACTTGTTACCTGACTCTGTTAATGGGAGTTCCCCCAAGATATCTATGGCAATACGTTCCATTGGATAGCCTGTTTGTACAAGCTTCATTGGTGCACGTTTGGTTTTGTTCTCACCCTTTCTTTTGGTGCAAAACTCACAGCCGTTTACATATAGTCGGACATCACTTTGCATTTTAGGCCAATAGTAACCTTGTCTGACCTTTTCTAAAGTTTTCTTTATACCTAGATGTCCTGCCGTTTTCTCGTCATGACAATATCTCAGTACTACTCTTCTTTTACTGAGAGGTACCAGTGCTTGGTATTTTGTCATGTTTGCTTCAAAGTCCTCCCATTTACGATACAGTATGCCATCTAATTGACATAGTCTGTCGAACTGACTGTATAAGGACTTCAAGTAATAGCTTTCACTCTGCACTACCTTCGAATCAGGGCGGACCTTACTGTTTAGCCAACCTCTGACTTTAATTAGGTCCTTGTCCTCTGCTTGCATGTCTCTAAGTGAATTGGATGAGTGCGAGGAGGCACTGTAGACCTTGTTCGCTAAGGGATCTACATCGTCTTTGTCCCATTCTGTTATATATCCGCATTGGCGACATGGCACCCTACTCAATGCGTCAGCATTACAGTGCTGTCTCCCAGGCCTGTGCTGGATTTCAAAGTCGAATTCCGACAATATCTCTAGCCACCTTGCTAACTGATTTTCTGGATTTTTGAATTGCATCAGCCAGCGTAAGGAGCTGTGATCAGTCCGTATTAGGAATTTCCTACCATACAGGTAGTGACGAAAGTGCTTCACAAAGTGAACGACTGCCAACAACTCTTTTCGAGTCACGCAATACCTGCGTTCAGACTTTGACAGTGTCCTACTGGCAAACGCACACACTCTTTCAGTACCGTCAATATTCTGAGACAGAACAGCACCTATCGACTGATCGCTCGCATCAGTGTCTAAAATAAATGGATATGCAAAGTTTGGATTTGCCAATATAGGAGCTGAAGTGAGCGCTTCCTTTAAAGTAAGAAACGCTTCCTGACAAGCTTGAGTCCAATCAAACCGAGTACCCATCTTTGTTAATTTGTGAAGAGGGCTAGCCAGTGATGCAAAGTTTGGAACAAACCTGCGATAGTAGCTACATAGACCAAGAAATGACCTTACTTCAGTGACATTACATGGTACTGGCCAATTTTGGATGACCTTTGTCTTATCACTGCTAGTAGCTATGCCATCTTCAGACACAACATGACCTAGATATTCGACCTCAGATGCAAACAGCTTACACTTCTTCGCTTTAAGTTTAAGACCTGCCTGTTGGAGTCGATCAAACACTTGTGATAGGTTTGCTATCATTTCCTCAAAAGATTTTCCTAGGACTATAATGTCATCAAGGTAGACTAAGCATGTTTCAAACTGTAGTCCCCTTAAGACAGACTCCATCAAGCGTTGGAATGTTGCCGGGGCATTGCAGAGCCCAAATGGCATTACTGAAAATTCATACAATCCCCTACGTGTAGCAAAGGCTGTCTTCTGCTTGTCAGTGTCATTGACCGCGACTTGCCAATAACCCATGCAAAGATCTAAGGTGGAAAACCATTTAGCACCCGAAAGATGGTCTAGTGACTCTTGAATGAGGGGTAAGGGATATGCATCCTTAATTGTTATGTCATTCAACCTTCTATAATCTACACAGAAGCGTGTAGAGCCATCTTTCTTTTTGGCAAGGACAATCGGGCATGACCATGGACTGTAAGATGGATGGATTACTTTCCTATCTAACATAGCCTCAATGTGTTTGTCTACCTCCGCATGCATATGCTCAGGCAACCTTCTAGCAGCCTGCTTTATCGGATGTGCATCACCTGTGTTGATAGTATGTTTTACAGACTCTGCTCGTCCAAGGTCAAAGTCATCCTTTGCAAACAAACCTTGGTACCTTAGTAGGAACTGCATGAAAACAGAGGATTGCTCCTCGTTTAGCCTTTGTGAAGTCTGCTCGTACAGTCGAGATAAGTGATCAGGTATCGTACCATTACTGAATGAATCACCGACTGTTGAATGTAAGACCTCGTGTATGGGAGTATACTGTGCTATGACAGTTCCCTTCTTTACTTTTTGGTCCTTTTCATGCAGATTCATAAGTCTTACAGGGACTTTGTCTGCCTTATCTGTCAACGTGCGTGCTGTCAATGCACGGTCAGACTTAGTAAATTTGTCAATAGGTTCGACCATACCAAGTCCTAGGTCTGTCATGACCTTTCCAGATGTTGTCTGTACAGGACACATAGTAATTACCTCGGAGTAGCTAGGTAAAATGAGGTCCGTCTCAAGGAACACTCTATAACATCCAATGTTACCAGCTATTTTCAAAGGGATGTCCTTCTTGTCAATAGTCATGCAACCTTTTACTGTATCTATCACACACCCATGTCCTTTCATAAAATCTAGACCAAGAATACCGTCTATACCAATGTCTGCTACTGCTACCTTTTGGTGTGTTGTCTTGCCATCTATTGCAATAGATAGTGTTGTAACCCCTTTGATAGAGAGCTGTGAACCGTCAGCAATCAGTATGTCTGACTCCATTTTGTCAAGAGGGAGATCACCAAGTATGTGCGGAGCAACAAGACATATAGTAGCTCCAGTATCAACCAACAAGTTGACCTCTTTGTCATTAATCTTAGCAGTCAGAAACATACCAGACTGACCTGTCAAATTAGTGCTACCCATAGAACTAGAGTTCGAGATAACATTGCTTGATCCAACTTTCTTCTCTTGACCTGACTCTTGTTGCTTAACTTGACCTTTAGGCCCACCATTTCCTTGCCCGGTTCTCCTTTTCTTTTGGGCATTGAGAAAGGCATAACACTTCTTTTTGATATGCCCCTCTTTGTTACAGTAGTAACATCTCATATTTGTATTCCCTTGAGACTTGCTGTCTGAGCCGTTTCTTACATTACCTAGGGTTCTATTTGACTTTAACGACTGTATGTCGGCCCTAATATCAGTGAGAGCTTTGTTCGTCTCTTCAATAAACTTCAATACTGGGGAGAGTTCATTAGATACCTGACTCTCTGCTGCTCGCACAGAACCAGTGTCTGCGCGTCGTTTCTCGGCGCTATTGAAAGCATCTAACTCTACTGCTAAACAGACCGCCTCGTTCAAGTTTTTAGGCCTAGACTGTTTAATTCTTATTCGCATGTCTGAATTGTGTAGAGCTTCAATGAAATTATCCATTGCAAGAGTCTCCCTAACATCTGACGGTGCCTTAGCATAGGCAAGGTTTGTTAACCTTCTTATATCCTGTCCTAATTCAGGAACAGATTCTGACGCCTTCTGACGTCTATCTTTTAATTGTGCCCTATATAAGTCCATCTGATTAGAAGGACTGTACCTATCCTCGAGTGCAGTACACAACTCTTTAAAATTTTTACGCGATTCTATCGGTAAATTCCCTAGTACTGCCTGGGCACCCCCTCGCAAGGCGACCGCTAAATAAAGACCCTTTTCGTCCTCACTCCACTCATTGAGTTGTGCGCAAATGTCAAAGTGTGACTTGAAATCTATCCACGATGACTTACCATCATACGTCGCCGGTTTGACGATGTTTTTCTTATATCTCGTATCAGCGACCGTAGTATTACCTGCACCTGCGCCTGGCAACGTTACTTGCCCAGTATTACTATTTGTGACTGGCGCGACATTTGCGTTCCCTAGTCCGTCATTACTACTTTGTCTTACATGGGAAGGTCTAGTACTACTGCTATGAGTACTTGTATTGACATTTTGAGCTATGTCATTTAATAGATCAGAAAATGACACTCTACGAGAGGTCGTCCTGTCCCTACGTCTCGTCACATTTGGTAAGACAATAGGGGTTGACTGTCGTGACAATTGGTACTGTATTGATGCTATGTCACTCTCCAGTCGTGTTATTTCATCCGTCAAGTCAGCAGCCGTAGCCATTATGTAAATAAAACTATGCAGAAAACCGAAATAAATGGCACGCGAATGCAGTCAATTACAATAAACAAGATTATTTACAATCAAAACAAATCAAGCAAGGGCCCACCGCTGCCTACCAAAATATGTAACGTGAAACTAACCGAGCTATTTATATTATAAACAATGAGATGGGCTCGCCTCTGAATTTACGCAGAGATGCTTGATTTTCCTAATGACTGTCTGTCACTAATATTCATTTAATAAACAATGATAACAAGTAATCAAATATATACATGAAATGATTGGAGTAACAATCAATAAACAATATATAAAGAACAGCAAATGCAAGTGACTCTGCACTGCGAGGCTAGTCACTGGAGGCTAACCTCCCAAAGGTATGTCAACACAGGCACGTCAACGAGTGACTCGCCTCCACTGGCTTACAATATTACTACAAGGCGCGACACCAGTGTGTGTCGCGTCAATCAAGGCGGTATGCCTTCAAGCCAGTAATATAACTACAAGAAGGTAAATACAGCTCTATTCGGGCTACGGCCTTATTCAGGCCTTTACCTTACTTCGTACCTTTGTAGCTTTGAGAAATCGATGTGATCAATTCAATCATCAAACGCAGAGTGTCAGAAATAAGATGTTCTCGGGTATTTATACTGTTGGATTAGTCCAACTGAGAAAAGGGACGGATAGGATAAGGACGATTCCATTTGTCTGAATCAACAAAACGTTTGTTTATATTATTCTATGTACAGAAAGCATTCTTGTGAGTTTGACAACGTATATTTTTGCTACACTTTGACCTTGTATCTTGACTTATGACCTTGTAATAAGGGCATGCACACCCTAGGGTTCTGCGGGTAACAATTTTGTGAAATATGTAAATCCATGCAGGCGGTGAAAAGATAATTCCCTGCCAAGATAAGTCTGCATTGGCAAATTTAAGGAGGGAGGAGGGGGGGGGGGGGCGTAACCCCCCCCCCCTGAAATTTGCAGGTCATAGGTAACAGTCGATCATATTCCATCTAAATGAAGATTTAATATTTGACCTCTTGATTTGATTTTCAAATAAAATATGTCACTTAATTTCAAATACTAATTGAGTCTTGAAAATATGGGTCATGAAAAGGTTGAAATTCAGGAGGTTCCCAGAACCATCGCCACCCCCCCCCCCTTTCAACTCAAAAGCTGGGTCCGCCCCTGGTCAGACCGACAGGCAGGCAGAGGCAGATAAACAGGAAACCTATTGTCCTCTCCGGCTTCACCGGCAGGAGACTAATGAGATGATAATGGGTCTGTGGTCTACTTATGAACCTATTTTGTTTAAACCCCTACGTACGAGGTCATAAAATGGATGTGGTCATTGTGCCTATGTGTACATGTATGGTGAAAGACGATCTGTATAATCTTGTGAACAGAGAGACAATATATTGTTTTATTGTGCAACTGATACATTACACAAAATAAATATGAAGTTATCCCCGCCAATAGTCCTGTAATAATAACCAAAAGCAAAAAGAATTGCTTCTGTCTCATCAGAAAGTTTCTCGTTATAACGACTTTTTTTTTCTCGTAATTACGAGAAATCTATCTTTAAGTTTCTCGTTATTACGACTTTTTTTCTCGTAATTACGAGAAAGTTTCTCGTTATTACGACTTTTTGTTCTCGTAATTACGAGAAAATTTCTCGTTATTACGATTTTTTTCTCGTAATAACGACTTTTTTTCTCGTAATTACGAGACATTTTCTCGTTATAACGACTTTTTTTCTCGTAATTACGAGAAAGTTTCTCGTTATTACGACTTTTTTTCTCGTAATAACGACTTTTTTTCTCGTAATTACGAGAAAAAAAGTCGTAATAACGAGAAAATGTCTCGTAATTACGAGAAAAAAAGTCGTTATTACGAGAAAAAAATCGTAATAACTTTTTCCTCGTAATTACGAGAAAGTTTCTCGTAATTACTTTTTTTTCTCGTAATAACGACTTTTTTTCTCGTAATTACGAGAAAGTTTCTCGTTATTACGACTTTTTTTCTCGTAATTACGAGAAAGTTTTTCGTTATAACGACTTTTTTTCTCGTAATAACGACTTTTTTTCTCGTAATTACGAGAACGTTTCTCGTAATTACGAGAAAGTTTCTCGTAATAACGACTTTTTTCTCGTAATTACGAGAAAGTTTCTCGTAATTACGACTTTTTTTTCTCGTAATAACGACTTTTTTCTCGTAATTACGAGAAAGTTTCTCGTTATTACGACTTTTTTTCTCGTAATAACGACTTTTTTCTCGTAATTACGAGAAAAGTTTCTCGTAATTACGAGAAAATATTTTTCCCACTACCACTTAAAATGAGCCCAATCCGCTTTCGTACGAAACATATCGACAATTATATGTTTATTATTTCTAATGCCTTGTTATCGATCATTTCTCTAAAGGGCTATAAATAAATGTAAAACCTAAAGCATATATACTTTTGATTCAAGCGTCATTTCACAAATTAGTTTCCGTAGATGAAGATTCGGTCTACCACGTGTTACAGTTTCTATCAAATCGTACCTATCAACCGGTATACATACATATTTTTGATAAAAGATAAATGCAGAAAGTGGAATTACATCATACTGTTTAAAAATAAATGAAAAATACGTCTTTTTGATATGTCGTTGTAAGAACGTGTATGGAAAGCAATTCGTGACAAGTTGAAATGAAAATACGTGAATTGAAGAAAAATGCATTAAGTTTACAGAAAGTTATGAAAAGTATCTTTTGAAGTTTATTTTAGAACCACAGCGATGAGAATAAATATGTAAAGTACATTGGTCAGAGTTTGGGCTCTTCGTTATCTGTACTTTAAACATTACGATATGCAATTTATCCCTTTTAGCATCCGCACTTACTCTTCGTTCAGATTTGTAACTATTACAAAATCAAGTGGATGCTTTTCAAGATATACTGAGTCAGAGAACCCCTTTGATGTCTCCGTGAGATCCAATGGGAGGTCCTCAAAGGCCACGGGGGGGGGGCTTTAATTCATAATGCTGTACATAAGCACAAACACCACATTGTCATATGTAATATTGGTAACTTAATTGGACTGTCCCTACATTAATAAGGACTACATACGTCTACGATATAACAAATAAAAGGCTATATCACGAAGAGGAACCGTCTGTTGACAGCGGAAAATTCGCCGCAACAGGAGCCTAGAATGTTGGCGCGTCAATGGCCGTATTTCCCAAAGAGCTTCGGATAAGGACATATAAAATTGAAAAAAAGTGTTAAATGTATGACGCAAAGAATAGTCAGTGAAATGTGTCCAACAAAAAACTTTTCCAACAGCAAAGCATCGAACTTCAACGACGGATATTAAAGAGTCCAAGATGCGATACAACATAGTAAAATCTAACTTTTATATGACTGATATGTTGAGAGCTCAGCGTGGGACCTCAGAGAATAGAGCACCCTTAAATTTATTGTGTTGTCATTTCTAATTCAATATTGCTAAAGATTTGCTTCTCGGTTGGTAGTTTTATGTTGGCGTCTTTGATTCTTGTAAATGTGGTTGTTTGATGTTCACTATATGTTTGTATCTTTTCCGTTTCTTTTATATAGAAACAATTGCAGAGGAAATTTTTAAAAATGTCCAATTTAGACAAGAATGAAGCATGAAAAACAATAAACAGACAGTAGAAAAACAAACTCAACAAAAACATACAATATCGTTCATATCGTATAATGGCCATCAACGATCAACCAATCAGAAACTAGAGAACCAAAACTAGAAATCAGAGGTTATCCTCTATTATCATCTATTGTCGTAGCAAACTAGCTTGACCAAGCGGAGCTAATTCAATCAAGCAATTGAGACGAATTTGTAACGTGACCGAGGTAGGGGTCACCTACTGATATATAGAATTTACGGTAGGAAAACAATATAAATTCAAATATCAAAGTACTTTCTTTCAGTTACTTGACTGACCAGACGATTCGACAAATGATTGACCAATGATTGAGCAAATGATTGGTACATGAAACAAATCAAATGTATAATTACAGAGGGGAGATTATTTACACGACAATGACGACACTCTGTCACCTGGCTCTTGCCTCTGACGATTGCCTCTGGTACTTGCCTCTGACTACTGTATAGCCTCTGACACAGTACCTCTGACACTCGCCTCTGACAATGGCCACAGGTTATAGCCTTTGGCACACTTCTTGCCTCTGGCACAATACCTTATTACCAAATGCCACCTATCGATCGCTATCAACCTTATGCAGGTAATGTTTAGCGTTACTATATTTAGAACCTTACACCTCGGTAGCTTGACAAAGAGTGTGTCACGACGGACGCCGCTTCCTTATATACTGGACGGATACACATAAGCACATACACCGATCTCGTCAATTTAAAGATAAAAAAAACATTACATTGCTCCCCTCTTAGCTTCATTCTTCCCGAATGAAGACAACAACAAAACTAACCAAAAAGTCCAGTGAACACTAACAATAATACAAATGTATTTACATATTTACACACTGCTTACCACTTTATGTAGTAACAAAGTCTGTCATCCAGACAGGAGGACGTCGATGGCGTTTGCCAGTGTCCATTGGCACAGAATCTACAAAAGATTCTTGATCTGAGCCTTCTTGCTTTTTGTTACTGGTGTCAGATGACGGTATTGCGACATCGTCACCTTGCTCTGTGTCATCTGAGCTTTCTTTGGTGTTTTGGATCTAGCTCAACCTGCCAATATCCTGAGATGAGATCAAGAGTGGAGAACCAAGAGAATCCTTTCATGTGGTCTAGCGCCTCGTCAATTCTTGGGAGGGGATAGGCATCTTTCACTGTGCATGCATTCAGCCGCCTATAATCAACACAAAACCTGAACGTGTTGTCTTTCTTTTTCGCCAGGACAACAGCTGAGGCCCAGGAACTAGTCGATGGCTCTATAATATTGTATTCAAGCATCTCGTCAATATTCCTATCTATTTCACTGGTGAGATGTACGGGTAATCTACGGAGTGGTTGCTTAATGGGTCTTGACGTCCCGGTGTCAATCTTGTGTTTGACCAGTGTCGCTTTACCTAGTTCTTTATTACTCTTGGCAAACATGGCACGATGCTTGCAAAGGAAATTTTTTACTTGTGACTGTTCGTCTTGTGTCAGATTACGAGACGACTCACTTGCCAATTTCTCTAACTCGTCATCTAAGATTTCATCTTGGCATTGGGACATCTGTACTTCTTCAGCACTTTCCAATTGCCCTATATCTGTATCTTTGTATACTACCTTAGATGTATCTTCGAGATTGAGAAGTCTCACCGGTATTATTCCCGTATCATCTGTTGCCACTAGTACTCTGGCAGTTAGTGGTCTAGAACTTGTCAGTGACTTCACAGACGACTCGATAATACCTACCAAAGGCAATGTCTCATTAGGTTGTTTGTCAATTTTCCCTTGAGTTACCATCTCGCTCCTTGGTGGTATGCTTACCGTCTGACAAGATGTAATCCTGAAACAACCTACCCTACCTTCGAATGTCAAAGGTAATGTATGACTCATGTCTTTGGCAATGAATCTTGCATCACTAATATCGAGTAAATAGCCACACTCTTTAAGAGCATCTAACCCTAATATACCTTGTGCTAGAATACTAGATACTACTGCTTGTATCTTTACCTGTTTCTGTCCAAGTGTTATGGTAACTTCTGTGAAACCATCTATCGGCATTTCTTTTTCGTTTGCAGTAAATACCTTCATATCTGTGTCATGCAATACCAGGTTGAGTTGTTCGAAATGTTCCCTAGAAATGATTGTAACAGTTGAACCTGAATCAACTAGAAACTTACCAGGGACCCCATTAATAAGGACGTCTACGTATATACCAGCACCACCTGAACAATTACCTAAAGATGCGGACGCGTGCTTGTTACTACCTACTCCTGGTGTTGGAGCCTTGAACTCGTCCTTGCGTTCATTTGGGCCTTTGATAGCCTTAGGACATTTCTTTTTCACATGCCCTTTCTCGTGACAATTGTAACACTCTAGGTCCTCTAGCTTCTTCCTGCGTCTCTGAAACTGTTGACCTTGATTACCCTTTGCCTGGGACGTTGCAGTCTTTAGCTGCTGTATTTCCTTACCCATAGTTTCCACAGATCTTTGCAATTTCTCAATCAGACGTTTCATGTCGTCTGACTCATTTGCTTCACTTGTAACCTGACGCTGATAGCCTTTACTTCCAGTTTTATCCTCTGCTCTAAGGAAAGCCTCTAGCTCTACTGCATGCCTTATCGCATCATTCAGGTCCTTGGGACGAGCCTGTTTAATTCTAATTCGCATGCCAGAGTCTGGTAAGGCATCAAGAAACTGTTCCCTAGCAAGGGTTTCTCTTACCTCTGACGGTGCATTTGCGTAAGCTAAATTTGTAAGTCTACGTATAGCCTGACCAAGTTCCGGGATGGTCTCTGTCGCACGCTTAAGCCTTTCCCGCAGTTGAACTCTGTATAATTCTGTTTGATTAGGTGGAAGGAACCTATCTTCAAGAGCTTTGATCAACGACGTGTAGTCATCCTTCTTGGAGTCAGGGAGATCACCAAGTACAGCCTGAGCATGACCCCGTAATGATGCTGCGAGGTAAAGCCCCTTGTCATCATCAGTTCACCTGTTAATTTTTCTTACCGACTGGAAATGTGATTTGTAATCAAGCCAGTTACCACTACCATCGTAAGTGGCAGGTTTTACCTCTCTCCATCTGTCAAAGGCAGGGGATTGTACATGACTATTTACCTGACCTGGTGTCGGTACATTGCTTGTTACAGTAGGTGTCTGTACATTGCTTGTTGCCTGTCCAGCAGGTGTATTATTACCTACATTACCTTGTTATCTGTTCGTATTGCGCCTGTGCGTGACACCACTAGATAACTGACCAATATTATCAGAGTTTGCCAAACCAACTCTGCGCCTGGTTCTTCGACTGTTGGTACCACGAACATCTGGGACAGAGGATCTGCGCATTGTAACAATACCAGAGTCTAAGGAGACATGACCTGGCCCGTTACCTTGTAAGTGAGTATTAGGAGTCGAGTGGCGCATACCATTTTCCTGAATACTACGTTCAATGAGTTGAATCTCAGCCTCTAACAATGTCACCTCACGTTGTAAATCGTCAGCAGACATACTACAACTAATACTACCGTAAATGAAAAAAAATCAGCCCAGCGCTTGCCACCAATTTTATGTAACGTGACCGAGGTAGGGGTCACCTACTGATATATAGAATTTACGGTAGGAAAACAATATAAATTCAAATATCAAAGTACTTTCCTTCAGTTACTTGACTGACCAGACGATTCGACAAATAATGGACCAATGATTGAGCAAATGATTGGTACATGAAACAAATCACATGTATAATTACAGAGGGGAGATTATTTACACGACAATGACGACACTCTGTCACCTGGCTCTTGCCTCTGACGATTGCCTCTGGTACTTGCCTCTGACTACTGTATAGCCTCTGACACAGTACCTCTTACACTCGCCTCTGACAATGGCCACAGGTAATAGCCTTTGGCACACTTCTTGCCTCTGGCACAATACCTTATTACCAAATGCTACCTATCGATCGCTATCAACCTTATGCAGGTAATGTTTAGCGTTACTATATTTAGAACCTTACACCTCGGTAGCTTGACAAAGAGTGTGTCACGACGGACGCCGCTTCCTTATATACTGGACGGATACACATAAGCACATACACCGATCTCGTCAATTCAAAGATAAAAAAAACATTACAAATTGATACAATTTTTATGATTTTAGGGTAGATAGATTATTATACTCATTACCTGTAATTTTATATGGCTTTTATCACCTGGTCAGAAGTAAACTCTTCCGATGACCGGGTGAAAATAAGCTCCGCCCGGTCAGGTCTGTTTGCTACGACAATACCTGTAGAACGATGCCTTTAAGCTACGTTTTAGCGACAACTGTTGTCACAAGGTCAAAAAGAGAAAGAAAATGCCATGATTGCCTTGAATGTGATTGGGTCGTATAGGCAGCAACGTAACTTACTTGTAGAACTAAAATGCATTGCATAATTCCATGTTTTGTTGATCATAAAATCTTTGTTATACTTAATTATTTCTAAAATTTGGCTGACAAAATGCGTCCATATCACAATGTTTGAAATTACCAGAACATAGATAGTACAGAAAATTTTTTTTTCAAAATTATTGATGTAAATTTGTCGACTTCTTTGAAATAAAGCGCGATACTTTTCATTCACTATTATATGTTAAAACTTAATTTAGCCGTAATTATTTAGTTTTACTCCGTATTATCGAGAAAACATCTAGTCTATATTGCAGTGAATCGCTAATAACAAAGTTGGGGGGGGGGCACTTTATTTGCCTGATACTCTTAAGTTTTTCAATCGATCTCTATCAAACTTTCATAAAAAAACAGTCATATATTAAAAAATATCGTTTCTGAAAGTTAATTTTCATCTTCGAATTAACATTCTCAATATTGAAGTGAAAGAATTGAACATTTCAATTTTACCAATTTATCTTAGAATTTGTGCTCATTCATCCATGAAGTTGAAATTAGAAAAATCAATTAGATCCAAAAATTTTCTTTTGACTTCAATTAGCATATTGACATTGATTTCGGTCAGTTTGACTATTCATTTATTAAAGGATGATAACTTTTGTTTAAATATCTATGATTTTGAATTTTACTAATTTTCCGCTTTTCTCTGAATTTACAGTAATTCTACGTAAATTTCTACTGTGAAAATAAAAAATATCAGTACATGCTCTAGCGTACCGGATGAGCTGTAATATGTAAATGCCGTATGACGGTAATCTTTGAACATTACCGTCAAGCCAGGGGAAATTTACTATTTTGAATCCAAAATCATCCCTTTTGTCATATACCCTTGTATGAATCTTTACTTTTACAATTTTGATATTAAGGTCCAAAAACGGTGTTTCTGTATTTGAAAAGTTTGCCTTGTTAAGTGTTAATTCTTGTGGATACATTTCATTCTTACATAATTCAAAAGCAGGATTGTCAATGGTTAGAATATCATCCAGATACCTCGAAGTATTATTGAAACATTTCAGATCATCAAATTTTCTTTGCTTTTGAAGATTTTGGATAAATTCTTTTTCATAAGTGAATAAAAAAAAATCTGCAAGAGGCGCACAGCTAGTACCCATAGGAATCCCTACAACCTGCTTGTATAGATCCTAACCAAATCTAACGTAAATATTGTCCAAGAGGAAGGACAAGGCATTACACAGGTCACTACATGTCCATGATTTGTATGATTTGTAGTCTGTAGAGGATAAGAAACCCTTCGGTTCAGATGTAAAAATGTAAGTTTTTCGCTCTCGATCAAAATACCATTTAGATAATTGATCATTAATTTTGTCATGAGGAAGTGTGGTGTACATATTAGAGAAGTCGTATGAAGAAATCGTATTGGCTTGGAAATTTCCAGATTACATTTTGTTAAACACATCCCCTGAATTCTTAATAGACCAAAATAAATTTACATCGTTCCTGTTTAGAACCGTTTCACAATATCTAGTTATGTGTTCTTTAATAGCAGTAAGTGCTGGCGTCAGATTCTAGACAACATTGTAGTGGAGCAGTTACTAGAATTAGAAATAAATCGAAATTTGTAAGGAGACTTGTGTAGTTTCGGTATGCAATATAGTGTTGGGGGATCCAATTTAGAAATAAACATATTGAATGAAGACAGTTCACTGTTATGCTTGCTTAAAATGTAAGATGCACTTTCATTGCTTATGATATAAGTATAGACGAAAGTTCCGAAGCCAAAGTTGATATGTAGTAACGTTTTCAAATGATAATGGTGTTGTTGGCTGCTTTATCAGCTGGTGCAGACATATTTTCCATGTAATTTACTCAGTTTGGATTTGAAATATCTTTCTGATTTGGAACGTGGATTTTGAAAAAGATGAGGGTTTTTATGGAAGTTATCTATTCGAATATCCGTTATATCTAAAATGAGGTTTTCCAGTCATTCAGAGCATGCGGTTCGACTCCTTCTGATTTACACCATCTTTATAAATTGAGGTTAATATACCTTTACTTTGTGATTCTGTTAGTTTTTCCTTTTCTATTATATCACGTATAACTTTTACAAATTCTTTTTTAATGGTTTGCCAAAAGATCCGATAAAACTCGATTATTCCGTCCTCGCCTGGGGATTAATTTTTCTTGAGATGCATAATAATTTTCTCCAGTTCCTCTTCTGTGACCGTTTTTTCTAAATTAATCTTATCCTCTTCTGATAAATGTTTATCAATTTTACTTATCAAATAATCTGCAGATTATTCGTCCCATCCTTCAGAAGTAAATAACGTTTTATAAAATTTTATTTGCTCATTTATAATTGATTTTATATCAGTTCTATATTCACCATTATCTAAGTTTTGTCTTTAGACCTATTTTTTTTCAAGGCTGAAAAAATATTTAGTAAATGTTTTTAATTTACTTTATGTCTTTATTTTCGATCGAAATCTATAACCTTCTGTTTTATTCCTATAATAATTAAGCAATTTTCTTTCAATTTTGTGATTTCGTCCTTGTTTGAATTTTCATCGTTAAATAAGCGTTCCAACTCTTTTTCATCCTCTTTTATCTTCTTTTACGGCGCATTCATTGTTTTAGCGACAGAAACTGTCATCTCTTTCATTTTCTTTTTCGTAATTTCCCACCATAACAAGATGTCCTCATATTTAGAAACTTTGTTTCGCCAATACACTAAAAAGTTTTAAAAGTTATTGAAATTCATTTGATTGAATTACCTTCGTGTAACAGAAGGGAGGAGATCTCAAACAAGACCCCGCTGCAGCATCAACAGCAAAACTCCAAAACACCCAATGCAAAAACACAAAAAAACGAGTAAAGCACGAGACGGAAAAGAGACACACGACATGTAAACATCAAACACTAAAGACTACACATAAACCGACGAGACCAATGGGCAACCGGTGCCGACTTTGGACGGCCATTTGTCACGCAAGTAGCAAATGGTGTGGTTATCCTTGATTAGGTGCGCACAACCCTCCCACTTTTCCGATTACCCAGAGGTCTCGAGGAACGTACAAATGTGGTGTAAAACAACCTCCTTACTGTCAGATGACCACACAAAAATAAGACTGCAAAACATAGGGGCCCAAGCAACACAGATGAGTATATCTGGATATAAAAAGAGGGCATGCGTAATACAATCTGTGCTCTGTCGGCTCTGGTGAGCTCATGTATGTTGTCACCCGAGGAGTCCGACTGACATTAAGAGAGGACAGGTGGTCGGGGCTCTGTCTTCTCTAATGAGGTTTTAACAGGGCCCTTCATGGAGCCACGTCGTTACAGACAGAATGCGAGTATTTAGGATGCGCTGGTACAAGACTGTAGATTGGTCAAGTACCAAGCCCGATCATATCCACAGTATAAAAGGCATTTGATAATTCTGACGCATTTTTTATGGTAATTTTGCCTACCTTCCTATTTTGTTGATCATGAAATGCAGGTTGCGAGATACCCAAAGTAATATACACTGGTGCTTGTATTGGTCCGAATTTCAAAAGTAGTTGACAATAATTGTTGTAAAATTTCCATGGTGTCTTTACAAATTTGTGAAAGCGAAAATCTTGACTTAAAAGTTTCTTGGTTATTTGTAAATTTCTATCATGAAAATCCCAAACATCAGTACATGCTCTAGCATACCGGATGAGCTGCGAGATGTAGATACCATAAGACGGTAATCTATAGGAACATCACCGTCAAGCCAGGGAAAATGTACTTCGTTGAATTCAAAGTCATCTCTTTTGTCATACGCACTTGTATGAATATCTCCATTAACAATTTTGATATTCAGGTCCAAAAGTTGTGTTTCTGAGTTTGTAACGTTCGCCTTGTTTAGAGTCAGTTCCTGTGGATAAATAACATTTTTATACTTTCCAAAAACAGGAAGAAGATCGTCCAGGTTCCTAGAGGAAGGGAGGAGATCTCCAACAAGACCCCGTTGCAGCACCAACAGCAGAACACCAAAACACCCGATGCAAAAACACAAAAGACGAGAATAGTATAAGACGGAAAAGAGACATACGACATGTAAACATCAAGCACAAATAAAGACTGTGTTTGTGAAACATGAATGCCCCCGATGGCATCTTTTTAAGTGTAAACACCATTTGGAAATGTTTGTAAAGTAGGTCAAAGGTCAATGTCAAGATAAAAATTTTGGTACCAATGAGAGGTTCTAACATAACAAATTCACAAGTAAAACATCAAAGCCCTATAACTTACCATTCAAAAGTTATGCCCAATGTGAAAGTTTTTGAAAGATAGGCCAAAGGTCAAGGTCTCGAGGTAAAAAATTTTGGTATCAATCCAAAGGTCTTGTCACAAGGAATACACATGTGAAATATGAAAGCCATATCACTAACCTATCAAAAATTTTGCCCAATGTTAAAGGTTTTGAAAAGTAGATCAAAGGTCAAGGTCACGAGGTCAAAAATATTGGTATCAATGGAAAGGTCTTGTCACAAGGAATACACATATCAAATATGAAAGCCCTATCACATACCTATCAAAAGTTAAGTCCAATGTTAAAGTTCTTGAAAAGTAGGTCAAAGGTCAATGTCAAGGTCACAAGGTCAAACATTTTGGTATCCATAGAAAGGTCTTGCCACAAGGAATACACATGTGAAATATGAAAGCCCTATCACTTCCCATTCAAAAGTTATGTCCAATGTTAAAGTTTTTTTCGGACAAACAGACAGACAGACAGACAAACAGGCCAAAAACTATATGCCCTCGAATCTTTGATTCCGGGGGCATAAAAACTACACATTAACCGACGAGACCAATGGGCAACCGGTGCCGACTTTGGAACTAATGCATAGTCGCTGTACATATATTTTCGCCACATCGGAGTTCAAGTTTTGAGGTATAAGGATCATGTCTATTCTCGATTTAGAATTGCCTCGCTTGAATGTAAATTTTTCTTCGTCGGGGTTGCGCAAGCGCCAAATGTCGCAAAGATTTGCTCGCGATAAAAGATTTTTTAGTTCAACATTGCCACCATCCTCAGTTCTTTGAAGTGGAAATCTATCTTTTTGTGCTGCTAACGTGCAATTAAAATCGCCCATCAATATATTGTTTTTATTGTTGTTGCTTGATTCAGTGATATATATTAATAATTCGTTGAATAATGCTTTGCGCTCATTTGCCGTATTCGGTGAATAACTATTTATTTCTTTTATTTCAAATGCTATATTTTTCCCACCAAAATCCCAACGCCTTTATACGCTGATGTGCCATTATTCCAATAACTTTCACCCCACCAATAGATTTCCATTCATTTTCCCACTGTGCAAATTCTGAATCAGTGCAATGTGTTTCTTGAAGTGCTTTTACATCATAATGTTTCTTTTTAAGGTGGATTCCTACTCGAACCGTTATAGGTTTTTCCTTATATGCAGCAGTCTGTGTATAACGTTTTACAATGGCTTGTGAGGGCCGAGCCAGCGCATTGAAAAACACAAGACAGAAAACCTTACATGCCAAAAGAAGCAAAAGATGGTGCAATCTATCAATGACCACACCAATCATATAGTATAATTTCTTAGTTGAAAATGTGATGAAATTATAAGGGGGTACCCTTATGTTTGTAACCATATCTTGATCATTCATAAAATTGTTTACCTGTATGCGATTTTTTCACCATCTATATACATTATCGTATAAAATGATCCAATTTGAAGATATTCCATCTGGTTTTTTTTGCACAAAAATGTGATATACTATATGTTATTTGTCGAAAATATGATAACATTATAAGGGGGTACCCCTATGTTTGGAGCCATACCTTGAACATTTCAAAAACTGTGTACCTGTATGTGATTTTTTGTTTCATCTACATACATAATTTTATGAAATATTACAAAATGAAAAAAAAATCATCTTTTTTATGCAAAAAGTTGGATTTAGTACATATTCTTGGTCAAAAATGTTATGAAATTATAAGGGGGTACCCTAATGTTTGGCGATATATCATACTTAGATTTATGTTACAATATCACTTTATGTGTTGTATTCCTTCTATATGACTTGTTATCATAAAATGAAACAAAACGCATAAGCATATTCGTATCATCTCTGAACTTGGAGGATTCAAAAGCATATCATGGATATTTCTCAATTTTTAAGTGCTAGGGTACCTTTTATTCATGTACTGTATCTTTAATTAAAACAAAATTACCTATCTATGTCTGTGTTCATTATGTCATTTTGACTATTATGTATAGAAAATAACCTTAAAATACAAAATTCATCTGTTAAATTCACGAGTAGGGACCCACCTTAAACCAGTAAAACATATTTTAAAATTCTTTTCTCTCTATTTCTAAGCCCATTAACATTTAATGTTGCTAAACTTATAGCCATTTAATAATTGAAATACAAGATGATTTTTTAAGTTAAATTCAGAACTTTATAACATAAATCATTTGTACAATTAACAAGTTCTGTTTCAGAGCAACATGTATTGACAAGTGAAATGAAGTTCGTTTCCGCTGCTCTGGGAGTTCCGGATTTATGTATTTTCGGAAGCTGCTTTTTGGCCGAACCCGGCGTCGATCCGCTGATGATTCGCTTCCTGGATAAAGGTGTCATAACGGTGTCGTCCGAGAGTTTGAGAATTTCGGTTTTAATAAATTCGTGAAATTTGTCCCTCAATTTCTCGGCACCTGTGATACTTAAATGTAAACCTGACTGATCATTTGGGTAATAAAATTCTGAAACTATTTTTCCTTGACGTGTAAAGGCAGCAGGTGTGTCGATTTACGTGCATGTGTCATCTTTAGCACACATTTTTAATGCAAACCTGTTCACACTTTCGGCAACTGAAATGAAATCGCTATTCAATTTGAAGACGTTTACATCTTTACACGCTAATTGAGGAATGATTCCACAGACGCCTATTTCTGCATTCGGGAATTCCGCTTTAATCTCATAAATAGCGGCGGTAAAATTAAGAATAACTTGTTCAGAGTCTAGTTTGTTCTGAGACACATCGTTAGTACAAAGGCTCACGATGACTTTTTCAATGTTTGATTCGTTTTTTTTTTGTCGATTTCATCAAGAGCCTTATCAATCGTTTGACGTATGTTATGCAGGGTAGCACCCGAAATCGAGGCCTCAACAATAGATTCGTCGTCAGTTGGATTTAATCGACGAACATTAGATGCCCCGAGTACTACAACAGTTTTGACCATTTTTTTATTTACCTTTTCAGGCTTTTGTGGGGTTACATTGTTTTCCGTACCTTCAGCATCATTTGCTTCCCTTCCATCCCTTACTTAAACTGCATATTCACCGTATACGTCTACATCACACATGGGACAATTACGTTGGATATGTCCACGCTCATTACAATAATAGCAGATAGGCTGGGTTTTTTTTCTGGACATTCTTCTGCCAAGTGATCAGTCCCCTTACAGACATGACAGACATTCATGCCAACTTGGCATTTGTATGATGGATGATCCCTTTCCCCACACCGAAAACAAGGGGTACGTTTCTTCCTATTTTTCCTCTAAGTGGCAGAGTCGGAGCACATCCTATGATATTAAGATATCTTGTCCCGTTTTCAATCTCAGTGCCTTTTATTGTACCTCTTTTTACACTACTGGGAACTACCTGACCAAATTGTGACATAAACGTTACAATAACTTCATCGCGCAGTTCATAGGGTGCGTCTTTTATCGTAACGTTTGTAACAGTTTTCGCTACATCCAGAAGATGAACATTTCTATTTTTGATGTCCAATCCCTTAACCATTAATGCGTGTTTTGTTTCTATGTCTCTACATGTTATTACACATCGCTCCTCAGTTATATGAATAGAAATCATGGATGTTCTTTCAATGAATGGACAGCGTCAGCCTACAGCCCCGCCCAGTCGAAAGTTTAATATTCGCTTTCAATTCGTAAACGAATTGAAAGCTTTTTGAAAGCTTAGCTTTCAAAATTTCGTCAGCGATTGCTTTCAACATTTTGAATACTCAAGAGATGACGAAATTTCGTCAGCGATTTTTCGTTAGCTAATTTCGTCAGCGATTCCCTAGCTTTCAAAATTTTCGTCAGCGATAGATTTCAAAAATTTTGAAAGCTATAGCTAACGAAATTTCGTCAGCGATTAGCTTTCAAAAAATTTGAAAGCTATAGTTAACGAAATTTCGTCAGCTATAGCTTTCAAAAGTTTTGAAAGCTAATCGCTGACAAAAATTTCGTTAACTATAGCTTTCAAAAATCTTGAAAGCTATTCGCTGACGAAAATTTCGTTAACTAGCTTTCAAAATTTTTGAAAGCTTTTCTCGTAAGCTATTTTGTGTCGAGAAAACCAAGATGGCCGAAATCAAAGCAATCATCTTCATAATTTGCTTGATGAAATAGCATTAATTATGATGTTTATTCAGATTAAATTATGAAAATATATTTTCTTGGATTAAATTAAATATTGTATCTTGTTTATTTTCATTAGTTTATTTGAAGATTCCGTGTTTCCCAGATCGGTGTGTTCCCCATACACCTACTTGGTTAAAATAACATTATGTTAATTGGGGGTGAATGGGGCCATCAAAAGGGTATGCTTTGCTCTAATTAGTTACCTGAATTTACCTGTATTTGTATTACCTGTTAAGGTATTCCATCTTTAAGTGTATATATGAACAACTTCCATTTCATCTTAAATCAAAGTGTATATATATACCAGAAAATTTACATCTGACCGGCCAAATTCTGACTAAATGAAGGGAATTTATATCCAGTGAAACCCTGGCTTCTCTGTGACTGTCAGAAGCTTTGAAAGATATTTCACAAACGGCTTCTTTCATCCTCTAAACTGTGCAGAGGAATTCGCCCGAGGCGTGCTGCAGCCATTGCAAAAACAATATGGCACCCGAGCGTTCAAAAAGCTTTCAAAATTTTCGTCAGCGATAGCTTTCAAAATTTTCGTCAGCGATAGCTTTCAAAACTTTCGTCAGCGATAGCTTTCAAAATTTTCGTCAGCGATTGCTTTCAAAATTTTCGTCAGCGATTGCTTTCAAATATTTTGAAAGCTCCGAGATGACGAAAATTTGAAAGCTCATAGCTTTCGAATCTTTCGTTAACTAAGATTAGTTAACGAAATTTTCGTCAGCGATTTTTCGAAAGCTTTTTAGAGCTTTCAAAATCTCGTCATCTCAGTAGCTATCAAAAAATCGCTGACGAATAGTTAACGAAACTTTCGAATTTAGCTTTCAAAATTTCGTCAGCTCGGCGTTAAACTTTCGACTGGTCGGGGCTGTAAGTTACACCCTTTATGAATTTATGGTAGAAATGCACCGACATCTCGCGCGATATTTCACCTATACTTATTGCAAACAGCAACAGTAGGAACACTAGTTGATTATATATATACATGTATCTGTATAGGTGTGCTGACCGTCACCGGCCGTCACGGTCAATGCTTGCCACATCAAATATGGCGAGTGGTAAATCTCTAGTGATGAATATATAGAATGCTGACCATACCTTTATAACTTCAATTTAAACCAAATTCAAAATTACTTTCAATCACTCACACTCTATACCATAGACTAGGACATTTTTTGGCTCCAGCATAACATCATTTCATGATATAAAATCTCTTTTGACGGAGCTCAAATATCGCCGTGCTACCTGGGTAAGGGCCGTAACTCTTCTATAATCAAGGAATTTAAATTCTGAACTGTTGAGTTAAAGAAGATCCTGACGATAACGACAACATTATACAAAATTCATGCACTGTCTGACGTTACGTCTATATAGAAAGTGCTATGGCGACAATGTCAGGGAAATATATTCAAAACACTTACTGTCAAACCCCTCGCGGGGAACTTTTTTACGAGCTCCACACGGCAAAGGGCATAAGTGTGACACAAATGAGTTAAAGAAGATCCTGACGATTATCTCAACAGCACTCACAATAGAGCATAAAATTAAGCATCGACGGACCCCCAGCAAGCTAAAGGTGGGACCAGGTACCCGGGAGGAGTAAGCATCCCCTATTGGCTAGCGCACCCGCCGTCGATGTCTAAGCACGAAAATAACAACATTATACAAAATTCATGCACTGTCTGACGTCATGTCTATATTGAAAGTGCTATGGCGACAATGTCAGGGAAATATATTCAAAACACTACAAAATTCATGCACTGTCTGACGTTATGTCTATATTGAAAGTGCTATGGCGACAATGTCAGGGAAATATATTCAAAACACTTACTGTCAAAGAAAGGAGGGGATCTCCAACAACACCAACACAAACAAACTAAGACAATTATGAGACTTTGTCACAATTGCAGAAATATTTGCAAAGTTCACGGTCTGATTTCTCTGTAGTTCGGCCATATAGCCTCACCAAATTTTACTGTATCCTTGTATATACCTAGGCATGAATTCAAGAAAATATCAGCTCAATAACAAGGGTATCACTTTAATATTTTGAACGTACAAAGGTTTGATACTTTGTCAAATTGCAGAAATATGGGCAAAGGTCTCGATTTTATTTCTCGGTATTTGGCCATTTACCCTCGCTAAATTTCACTGTCCATTTGTTTTTACTTAGGCATGAGTATCAATGAAAATATCATCTCCATAAACAGGGAATAACTATAAAATTTTGAACTAAGGAAATTATGAGACCCATGTGCCCTCACCAAATTTTAATTAAGAAATAAAAAATGACAAGCCGGGCTCTATTGTCTCATAATGCCCGAGCGTCTTCATCCAAGCACATTTATTACCGAGCCGCGTCAGCGGCGAGGTGATAAATGTGATTGGCTGAGGACGCGAGGGCATTATGAGACAATAGAGCCCGGCTTGTCATTTTTTATTTTTATTCTAATGATGACCAAACTTACACCTTTCGATTCTTGGTAAAAACCAGTTCTTGCCGGTTTATCTGCTTTCAGAAAATGGGTAGGCGTGACTTATCGCTCTAGGGCCTATATTGGAATTTAGAGCCCGGCTCGCGTCTGTTGTCTTAATAGGGAATAAGAATCAAGTCATATTAGAATTTAAATTTTAATACCCAGGCATGAATCACTGAAAATATCAGATCCAAAACCAGGGGATTACTTTAAAATTTTGAACTTACAACATTTTCATATTTTGTCAGAATAGCAGAAATATTGGTCCTCGGACTAATCTTTCGGTATTATGTCATGTAACCTCACCAAACTTTAGTGTATAATTGTCTATACCAAGGCATGAATCCCTGAAAATATCAGCTTCATAACCTGGGGATTACTATAATGTTTTGAACTTGCAAACTGTTGAGACTTTGTCAGAATTGTAGAAATATTTGCAAAGTTCTCGGTCACATTTCTCGGTATTATGTCATGTACATGTACTCCCACAAAACTTTAGTGTATACTAATGTATACATACATGTAGGCCCCAATCCCTGAATATATCTGAACCGTAACCAGGGGAAAACAAAGAAAATTATGAGATTAGTCAGAATTACAGAAATATTGGCAAAATATTCGGTTTCGTATCTCATTAAATCAAAAATCCACATTTTTGTGTATACTTGTCTATAATCCCTGAAAATATCAGCTCCATATCCTGGGGATTACTATCATAATTTGAACTTATATAATCTACATAACCAGGGGATAACTATACAATTTTAATCTGAGAAAATTATGAGACTTTGCCAGAATTGCAGAAACATTGGTAAAGTTATCGGTCTCCTTTCACAGTAGTTTTTTTTTTACAAATGTTAGATTAGACTTGTCTATACCTAGGCATGAATCCCTGAAAATATCATCTCGATAAAATGGGGATTACTAAAATATTTTGAACTTACAGAAATTTGAGGCTTTGTCAGAATTGCAGAAATACTGGCAAAGTTCCCGGTGTCATTTCTGGGAAATTATGTCATGTACCCTCACCAAATTTAAGAATATTCGAAACATGTGTATGGTGCATGTAAATTGATTTGGAATTTTCTTCAAGAAGGTAGAGAGTTGGAACCCTTCGACTCACGTTTCAGTGTGATGCAGATAAATTCGTTCCCCGTGGCCTGATGTTTGTCACCCGAAAGAAGCTTTGCTTTGGTCTTTTATCAATGAGACATCAAATATATTTTTGGCTATTTCGGAAAGTAGCCATTTTTCCGATAAATATCATCGAAATTAAAGGAGTTTAAAATCTTAGCACAATCCCTCCAATGTTATTTTGAACATAGATTGTATTTGGATATGCTACTGAATCGACCCTACAGGAAATTTGGAGCCGCGCGCTCTCTGTAATGTAAATGTAAAAATCTAACTTCAAACAATTAAAGAGGGTGCTACTGAAATTATTCTTGGTGGCGCCGCTGAAAGCATCACTGATGAGAATTTAATATTCGAAACCCATGTCTGTTGCATGTAAATTGATTTGGAATGTCATTTACCCTCACCAAATTTTAGTGTGTACTTGTCTGTTCCTAGGCATTTATGCCTGAAAATATCATTTCCATAACCAGGGGATTACTATAAGATTTTGAATTTAGAAATATATCAGACTTTGTCGGCGTTGCAAGATAATTGGCAAAGTTCTCGGTCTCATTTGGTGGTAATTATGTCATGTACCTTCACAAAATGTTAGTGTATACCTATTTATACCTAGGCATTAAAGACTTTGTCAGAAATGAGTTAAAGAAGATCCTGACGATAATCTCAACAGCACTCACAATAGAGCACTATGTTGAGCATCGACGGACCCCTAGCAAGCTAGAGGTGGGATCAGGTGCCCGGGAGGAGTAAGCATCCCCTGTTGGCTAGCCGCACCCGCCGTCGATGTTCTCGCACGATAAAGAAATATTGGCAAAGTTATCGGTCTCATTTCTCGATAATTATGTGATGTACCCTCATCAAATTTTAGTGTATACTTGTCTATACCTAGGCATGAATGCATGAAAATGCCAGCTCCATAAGCAGGGGATTACTAAAAGATTTTGAAATATGAAAAGTATGAGACTTTGTCAGAATTGCAGAATTATTGGTAAAGTTATCGGTCTCATTTCACGATAATTCGACCATGTACCCTAACCAAATTTTTATGTACACGTGAAATACCAGCATATTGAGTTTATTTACGAACAATCCCTCATTATTTCAGATGCTTTTGAAGAGTTTTAGACAACCTTATCTTTGAGGGATGAACACAAATTAATCTAGAAATATGTCCATCATATTGTGCAACCCTTGTTTAAATAAAGTATGTCATTTTTCAATCGTCAGATTTACTTTCTCGTTGTCATAGACTAAGGGTTAAGTACCCGAAACGTACATGTCTGGTCCACGTTGCCAATTTATCTGTTCTTAAATGATGCTATTCAATTTGAAGACGTTTACATTTGTCGCATGCTATGGATTCTGTCAAATTATTTTTCGTGAAATAGACTTGGTTAAAATTCTAACAACATTTTCCTTTCAAGAAGAAGTGCAGAACATTTATTAGTCACACAACGCGAAGTACGAAGTATGGATTGTAAGCACGCATTGGCTTACATATATTTTTAACAAAAAATATAGGAATTCAAATTCAATTTAACGAAGCAAAAAAAAAATCTGCCACTAGGCCGATTTTTGCCCTTCCCCTCATCCAATGCTAATGGATAGCAACATAGCATATATAACTTGTGATTTGAGTAACATTGAAGTATTAGTATGACGGTCAATAGCAGCACCACCACCACCAACAAGGCCTGGAGATGTTATCAAAGGCTAATTCACTGATACATCATTCTTTATATGGGATGTAAGCAATGATTCAAAAAGTGTTAGCTTATTAAAACCAGTAGGAATCTGACCATTCAGGGACAGTGTATATGAAATTTGGCCAATCAGGGAAGTACATCGTTTGATAAATATGACCAATCAGGGACAGTGTTTCTGATTTTTTGAACTTCACTGCTGGTGGACCAAGAGTCCCCGAGGGCACATGTAGCCAAGTTCGATCAACTTCGGTTTATCGTCTGTCTCTTCAACGCATTTGAAATTTTCTGTTACAAAATTTCTTGAAATTTCTAAAACGTGGGTCCTGTAGCATCATATCCCACCCATTCTGCTACGTCTTTTGGTACATTTTTGGACATAATAATTTTCATCCTTTTTGGCGATATTACTTAGCTTAGACTAAGGATCACGGACGAGGGTTTAGTACCCAAAACGTGCATGTCTGGTCCATGCTGTAAATTTATCAGGTTTTAAATGATTCAGTTGAATTAAAAGACGTTTAACACTTGTAAGCATACTTCGTCTAAATTAATTTAATTTACTTTTATTCGTTTTGTTTAATATTAAATATTCATTAAAATGTATTCTGTTTGAAAACCAGATATTTATCCCCTTTCAAAATGCCTCGATCATTTATATAAATACGGCTACGTCATGATCACAAGTTATATAATATGCTATGATGTTATCCATTAGTTTTGGATAAGGAGAATAACTGGGAAGGGCCAAAATCGGCCTAGTTGCAGATTTTGTCTTTTTTTTTATTTGCTGAGAAAATGGTATACAGTAGCATGAATAATGTCATTTTGAGTCATGACGTTGCCGTATTTATAAAAATGATGGAGGCATTTTGAAACGGGATAAATATCTGGTTTTGAAACATATTTTAAAAAGTATTTTATATTTTTAACAAAAAATATAGGAATTCAAATTCAATGTAACAAAGCACAAAAAAACTGCCACTAGGCCGATTTTTCCCCTCCCCCCATCAAAACTTAATGGATAACAACATAGCATATATAACTTGTGATCGGACTAACATTGAAGTATTAGTATGACGGTCAACAGCATCACCGAAACCACCAACAAGGCCTTCACAGACACAATCCCCTGCATTGCAAGTCACACCAGCACCAGCACAACAGCAGCCATTACTTTGGAAACAAATTGGGGATAATGTAGGTGGACTTAGGGGGCCAATGAGAGAAGCTGCAGCAGCTGTTAGGTCGTACGCCAGGGGGGGGGGGGGGGGTGGGGGGCTATTGTTCACGGGATGGCTTTTGCAATCTTTTTAATAGAAAACCCGTATCGAACCCTATCCTAACCCCACTGGATAAGCTGCGACAACAGTCCGCACGCAGCCATGAGAAGCTCTAGGAATCCTTCTTTGGTGTCTATCAATTGTTGTTGCTGAGTTGTATCGAGGTGATACTTTTTATTTATCTACGGTCACCAACACTGGCATAAAGGCCAGCATCGGCCCCAAGACCTCGACCGGCACAACCGCTAGCTTCGAATTCAGGAGGACAGGAACACACGTTTATGGACGAGGTATTGGTGAGTAGAAATAACATCAGAAAATCTGCCAGAACGGTACGGCCGTACCTTAGAGAAGCTGTAGTTTACGATGCAGCCCTCAGTATTCTGTTGGCAGTGATATTTTTGTTGGTATGTCTTAGGAATATTTTGTGTATATGTACTCATCCTTATCAAAGGCTTATACACTGATACATCATTCTTTATATGGGACAAAGTGTGAGCTTATTAAAACCAGTAGGAATCTGACCGTTCAGGGACAGTGTATCAGACATTTGGCCAATAAGGGAAGTGTATCGAATGATAAATATGACCAATCAGGGACAGTGTTGTAAGCCTACTTCGTCTAAATTAATATAATTTAGTTTTATTCGTTTTTTTAATATTAAATATTCATTAAAATGTATTCTGTTTGAAAACCAGATATTTTTCCCGTTTCAAAGTAACTCGATCATTTATATAAATACGGCAACGTCATGATCACAAGTTATATATGCTATGTTGTTATCCATTAGTTTTGGATAAGAAGAATAACTTGGTAGGGCCAAAATCGGCTTAGTTGCGGATTTTGTCCTTTTTTTTATTTGCTGAGAAAATGGTATACAGTAGCATGAATAATGTCATTTAGAGCTGTGACGTTGCCGTTTTTATAAAAATGATCGAGGCATTTTGAAACGAGATTAATATCTGGTTTTGAAACAGAACACATTTTAAAGAATATTTTATATTTTTCACAAAAAATATAGGAATTCAAATTCAATGGAACAAGGGAAAAAAATTTGTCACAAGGACTATTTTTGCGCTTTCCTTCATCCAAAGCTAATAAATAAGAACATAGCATATATAACTTTTGAATTGACGAACATAAAGTTTGTAGACGTTTAACAATTGAAGTATTAGTATGACGGTCAACAGCTTCTACGGAACCACCAACAAGGCCTTCACAGGTACCATCCAATTCACCTCTAGGCACACCAGCACCAGTGCAACAGGAACCATCACTTTGGAAACAAATTGGGGATAAGGTAGGTGAACTTAGGGGGCCAATGAGGGAAGCTGCAGAAGCTGTTAGGTCGTACGCTAGGGGGGGGGGGGGCTATTGTTCACGGCGTGGCTTTTGCAATCCTTTTAATAGAAAAACCCGTATGGAACCCTATCCAAACCCCACTGGATAAGCCGCAACAACAGTCCGCACGCAGCCATGAGTAGCTCTAGGAATCCTTCTTTGGTGTCTATCATTTGTTGTATCTGAGTTGTAACGAGTTGATATTTTTTATATGTTTTATTTAAAGACGGTCACCAACACTGGCACCAAGGCCAGCATCGGCACCAAGACCTCGACCGGCACCACCGCTAGCTTCGAATTCAGGAGGACAGGAACACACATTTATGGACGAGGTATTGGTGAGTAGAAATAACATCAGAAAATCTGCCAGAACGGTACGGCCGTACCTTAGAGAAGCTGTAGTTTACGATGCAGCCCTCAGTATTCTGTTGGCAGTGATATTTTTGTTGGTATTTCTTAGGAATATTTTGTGTACATGTACTCATCCTTTTCAAAGGCTTATACACTGATACATCATTCTTTATATGGGACAAAGTGTAAGCTTATTAAAACCAGTAGGAATCTGACCGTTCAGGGACAGTGTATCAGACATTTGGCCAATCAGGGAAGTGTATCGTATGATAAATATGACCAATCAGGGACAGTCTTGTAAGCATACTCCGTCTAAATTAATTTAATTTACTTTTTTTCGTTTTTTGTAATATTAAATATTCATTAAAATGTATTCTGTTTGATAACCAGATATTCATCCGTTTCAAAATGCCTCGATCATTAGTTTTGGATAAGGAGAATAACTGGGAAGGGCCGAAATCGGCCTAGTTGCAGATTTAGTCTTTTTTTGAATTGCTGAGAAAATGGTATACGGTATAAAATGGTATAGTAGCATGAATAATGTCATTTCGAGCTGTGGAGTTGCCGTATTTATAAAAATGGATCGAGGCATTTTGAAACGAGATAAATATCTGGTTTTGAAACAGAACACATTTTAAAAAATATTTTATATTTTTTTCACAAAAAATATAGGAATTCAAATTCAATTGAACAAGGAAAAAAATCTGCCACACGGACTATTTTTGCGCTTTCCCGCATCCAAAGCTATTTGATAAGAACATAGCATATATAACCTTTGAATGGACTAACATACAGTTTGTAGACGTTTAACAATTGAAGTATTAGTATGACGGTCAACAGCATCTACGGAACCACCAACAAGGCCTTCACAGGTATCACCCCCTTCACCGCCAGGCACACCAGCACCAGTGCAACAGGAGCCATGTATCACTTTGGAAACAAATTGGGGATAAGGTAGGTGAGCATAGGGGGCCAATGAGGGAAGCTGCAGAAGCTGTTAGGTCGTACGCCAGGGGGGGGGGGGACAGCTATTGTTCACGGGATGGCTTTTGCAATCCTTTTCATAGAAAAACCCGTATGGAACCCTATCCAAACCCCACTGGATAAGCTGCAACAATTAACAGTCCGCACGCAGCCATGAGTAGCTCTAGGAATCCCTCTTTGGTGTCTATCATTTGTTGTTGCTGAGTTGTAACGAGTTGATATTTTTTATATGTTTTATTTAAAGACGGTCACCAACACTGGCACCAAGGCCAGCATCGGCACCAAGACCTCGACCAGCACCACCGCTAGCTTCGAATTCAGGAGGACAGGAACACGCATTTATGGACAAGGTATTGGTGAGTAGAAATAACATCAGAAAATCTGCCAGAACGGTACGGCCGTACCTTAGAGAAGCTGTAGTTTACGATGCAGCCCTCAGTATTCTGTTGGCAGTGATATTTTTGTTGGTATTTCTTAGGAATATTCTGTGTACATGTACTCATCCTTTTCAAAGGCTTATACACTGATACGTCATTCTTTATATGGGACAAAGTGTAAGCTTATTAAAACCAGTAGGAATCTGACCGTTCAGGGACAGTGTATCAGACATTTGGCCAATCAGAGAAGTGTATCGTATGATAAATATGACCAATCAGGGACAGTCTTGTAAGCCTACTTCGTCTAAATTAATTTAATTTACTTTTTTTCGTTTTTTGTAATATTAAATATTCATTAAAATGTATTCTGTTTGAAAACCAGATATTCATCCGTTTCAAAATGCCTCGATCAATAGTTTTGGCTAAGGAGAATAACTGGGAAGGGCCAAAATCGGCCTAGTTGCAGATTTTGTCTTTTTTTGAATTGCTGAGAAAATGGTATACGGTATAAAATGGTATAGTAGCATGAATAATGTCATTTCGAGCTGTGGAGTTGCCGTATTTATAAAAATGGATCGAGGCATTTTGAAACGAGATAAATATCTGGTTTTGAAACAGAACACATTTTAAAAAATATTTTATATTTTTTTCACAAAAAATATAGGAATTCAAATTCAATTGAACAAGGAAAATAAAGCCTGTGTTTGTGAAACACGAATGCCCCCGGTGGCATCTTTGTTAGTATGAACACTATTTTCTGTAAAGTACATGTATGTGAGGTCACTGGGTTAAAAGGTCAAAGGTCAAGGTCACGAGGTCAAAAATTTTGGTATCAATGGAAAGGTCTTGTCACAAGGAATACACATATGAAATATGAAAGCCCTATCACTTCCCATTCAAAAGTTATGCCCAATGTTAAAGTTTTTGAAAAGTAGGTCAAAGGTCAAGGTCATGAGGTCAAAAATTTTGGTATCAATGGAAACGTCTTGTCACAAGGAATACACATGTGAAATATGAAAGCCCTATCACTTCCCATTCAAAAGTTATGCTCAATGTTAAAGTTTTTGAAAAGAAGGTCAAAGGTCAAAGTCAAGGTCACGAGGTCAAAAATTTTGGTATCAATGGAAAGGTCTTGTCACAAGTAATACACATGTGAAATATGAAAGCCCTATCACTTCCCATTCAAAAGTTATGCCCAATGTTAAAGTTTTTGAAAAGTAGGTCAAATGTCAAGGTCAAGGTCACGAGGTCAAAAATTTTGGTATCAATGGAAAGGTCTTGTCACAAGGAATACACATGTGAAATATGAAAGCCCTATCACTTCCCATTCAAAAGTTATGCCCAGTGTTAAAGTTTTTGAAAAGTAGGTCAAAGGTCAAGGTCAAGGTCACGAGGTCAAAAATTTTGGTATCAATGGAAAGGTCTTGTCACAAGGAATACACATGTGAAATATGAAAGCCCTATCACTTCCCATTCAAAAGTTATGCCCAGTGTTAAAGTTTTTGAAAAGTAGGTCAAAGGTCAAAGGTCAAGGTCACGAGGTCAAAAATTTTGGTATCAATGGAAAGGTCTTGTCACAAGGAGTACACATGTGAAATATGAAAGCCCTATCACTTCCCTATCAAAAGTTATGCCCAATGTTAAAGTTTTTGAAAAGTAGGTCAAAGGTCAAGGTCAAGGTCACGAGGTCAAAAATTTTGGTATCAATGGAAAGGTCTTGTCACAAGGAATACACATGTGAAATATGAAAGCCCTATCACTTCCCATTCAAAAGTTATGCCCAATGTTAAAGTTTTTGAAAAGTAGGTCAAAGGTCAAAGTCAAGGTCACGAGGTCAAAAATTTTGGTATCAATGGAAAGGTCTTGTCACAAGTAATACACATGTGAAATATGAAAGCCCTATCACTTCCCATTCAAAAGTTATGTCCAATGTAAAAGTTTTTCGGACAAACAGACAAACAGACAAACAGATAAACAGACGGACAGGCCAAAAACTATATGCCCCCGAATCTTTGATTCCGGAGGCATAAAAATCTGCCACACGGACTATTTTTGCGCTTTCCCGCATCCAAAGCTATTTGATAAGAACATAGCATATATAACCTTTGAATGGACTAACATACAGTTTGTAGACGTTTAACAATTGAAGTATTAGTATGACGGTCAACAGCATCTACGGAACCACCAACAAGGCCTTCACAGGTATCACCCCCTTCACCGCCAGGAACACCAGCACCAGTGCAACAGGAGCCATCACTTTGGAAACAAATTGGGGATAAGGTAGGTGAGCTTAGGGGGCCAATGAGGGAAGCTGCAGAAGCTGTTAGGTCGTACGCCAGGGGGGGGGGGACGGCTATTGTTCACGGGGTGGCTTTTGCAATCCTTTTAATAGAAAAACCCGTATGGAACCCTATCCAAACCCCACTGGATAAGCTGCAACAATTAACAGTCCGCACGCAGCCATGAGTAGCTCTAGGAATCCTTCTTTGGTGTCTATCATTTGTTGTATCTGAGTTGTAACGAGTTGATATTTTTTATATGTTTTATTTAAAGACGGTCACCAACACTGGCACCAAGGCCAGCATCGGCACCAAGACCTCGACCGGCACCACCGCTAGCTTCGAATTCAGGAGGACAGGAACACACATTTATGGACGAGGTATTGGTTAGTAGAAATAACATCAGAAAAATCTGCCAGAACGGTACAGCCGTACCTTAGAGAAGCTGTAGTTTACGATGCAGCCCTCAGTATTCTGTTGGCAGTGATATTTTTGTTGGTATTTCTTAGGAATATTTTGTGTACATGTACTCATCCTTTTCAAAGGCTTATACATTGATACATCATTCTTTATATGGGACAAAGTGTAAGCTTATTAAAACCAGTAGGAATCTGACCGTTCAGGGACAGTGTATCAGACATTTGGCCAATCAGAGAAGTGTATCGTATGATAAATATGACCAATCAGGGACAGTCTTGTAAGCCTACTTCGTCTAAATTAATTTAATTTACTTTTTTTCGTTTTTTGTAATATCAAATATTCATTAAAATGTATTCTGTTTGAAAACCAGATATTCATCCGTTTCAAAATGCCTCGATCATTAGTTTTGGATAAGGAGAATAACTGGGAAGGGCCGAAATCGGCCTAGTTGCAGATTTAGTCTTTTTTTGAATTGCTGAGAAAATGGTATACGGTATAAAATGGTATAGTAGCATGAATAATGTCATTTCGAGCTGTGGAGTTGCCGTATTTATAAAAATGGATCGAGGCATTTTGAAACGAGATAAATATCTGGTTTTGAAACAGAACACATTTTAAAAAATATTTTATATTTTTTTCACAAAAAAATAGGAATTCAAATTCAATTGAACAAGGAAAAAAATCTGCCACACGGACTATTTTTGCGCTTTCCCGCATCCAAAGCTATTTGATAAGAACATAGCATATATAACCTTTGAATGGACTAACATACAGTTTGTAGACGTTTAACAATTGAAGTATTAGTATGACGGTCAACAGCATCTACGGAACCACCAACAAGGCCTTCACAGGTATCACCCCCTTCACCGCCAGGCACACCAGCACCAGTGCAACAGGAGCCATGTATCACTTTGGAAACAAATTGGGGATAAGGTAGGTGAGCATAGGGGGCCAATGAGGGAAGCTGCAGAAGCTGTTAGGTCGTACGCCAGGGGGGGGGGACAGCTATTGTTCACGGGATGGCTTTTGCAATCCTTTTCATAGAAAAACCCGTATGGAACCCTATCCAAACCCCACTGGATAAGCTGCAACAATTAACAGTCCGCACGCAGCCATGAGTAGCTCTAGGAATCCTTCTTTGGTGTCTATCATTTGTTGTTGCTGAGTTGTAACGAGTTGATATTTTTTATATGTTTTATTTAAAGACGGTCACCAACACTGGCACCAAGGCCAGCATCGGCACCAAGACCTCGACCAGCACCACCGCTAGCTTCGAATTCAGGAGGACAGGAACACGCATTTATGGACAAGGTATTGGTGAGTAGAAATAACATCAGAAAATCTGCCAGAACGGTACGGCCGTACCTTAGAGAAGCTGTAGTTTACGATGCAGCCCTCATTATTCTGTTGGCAGTGATATTTTTGTTGGTATTTCTTAGGAATATTCTGTGTACATGTACTCATCCTTTTCAAAGGCTTATACACTGATACGTCATTCTTTATATGGGACAAAGTGTAAGCTTATTAAAACCAGTAGGAATCTGACCGTTCAGGGACAGTGTATCAGACATTTGGCCAATCAGAGAAGTGTATCGTATGATAAATATGACCAATCAGGGACAGTCTTGTAAGCCTACTTCGTCTAAATTAATTTAATTTACTTTTTTTCGTTTTTTGTAATATTAAATATTCATTAAAATGTATTCTGTTTGAAAACCAGATATTCATCCGTTTCAAAATGCCTCGATCAATAGTTTTGGCTAAGGAGAATAACTGGGAAGGGCCAAAATCGGCCTAGTTGCAGATTTTGTCTTTTTTTGAATTGCTGAGAAAATGGTATACGGTATAAAATGGTATAGTAGCATGAATAATGTCATTTCGAGCTGTGGAGTTGCCGTATTTATAAAAATGGATCGAGGCATTTTGAAACGAGATAAATATCTGGTTTTGAAACAGAACACATTTTAAAAAATATTTTATATTTTTTTCACAAAAAATATAGGAATTCAAATTCAATTGAACAAGGAAAATAAAGCCTGTGTTTGTGAAACACGAATGCCCCCGGTGGCATCTTTGTTAGTATGAACACTATTTTCTGTAAAGTACATGTATGTGAGGTCACTGGGTTAAAAGGTCAAAGGTCAAGGTCACGAGGTCAAAAATTTTGGTATCAATGGAAAGGTCTTGTCACAAGGAATACACATATGAAATATGAAAGCCCTATCACTTCCCATTCAAAAGTTATGCCCAATGTTAAAGTTTTTGAAAAGTAGGTCAAAGGTCAAGGTCATGAGGTCAAAAATTTTGGTATCAATGGAAACGTCTTGTCACAAGGAATACACATGTGAAATATGAAAGCCCTATCACTTCCCATTCAAAAGTTATGCTCAATGTTAAAGTTTTTGAAAAGAAGGTCAAAGGTCAAAGTCAAGGTCACGAGGTCAAAAATTTTGGTATCAATGGAAAGGTCTTGTCACAAGTAATACACATGTGAAATATGAAAGCCCTATCACTTCCCATTCAAAAGTTATGCCCAATGTTAAAGTTTTTGAAAAGTAGGTCAAATGTCAAGGTCAAGGTCACGAGGTCAAAAATTTTGGTATCAATGGAAAGGTCTTGTCACAAGGAATACACATGTGAAATATGAAAGCCCTATCACTTCCCATTCAAAAGTTATGCCCAGTGTTAAAGTTTTTGAAAAGTAGGTCAAAGGTCAAGGTCAAGGTCACGAGGTCAAAAATTTTGGTATCAATGGAAAGGTCTTGTCACAAGGAATACACATGTGAAATATGAAAGCCCTATCACTTCCCATTCAAAAGTTATGCCCAGTGTTTAAGTTTTTGAAAAGTAGGTCAAAGGTCAAAGGTCAAGGTCACGAGGTCAAAAATTTTGGTATCAATGGAAAGGTCTTGTCACAAGGAGTACACATGTGAAATATGAAAGCCCTATCACTTCCCTATCAAAAGTTATGCCCAATGTTAAAGTTTTTGAAAAGTAGGTCAAAGGTCAAGGTCAAGGTCACGAGGTCAAAAATTTTGGTATCAATGGAAAGGTCTTGTCACAAGGAATACACATTTGAAATATGAAAGCCCTATCACTTCCCATTCAAAAGTTATGCCCAATGTTAAAGTTTTTGAAAAGTAGGTCAAAGGTCAAAGTAAAGGTCACGAGGTCAAAAATTTTGGTATCAATGGAAAGGTCTTGTCACAAGTAATACACATGTGAAATATGAAAGCCCTATCACTTCCCATTCAAAAGTTATGTCCAATGTAAAAGTTTTTCGGACAAACAGACAAACAGACAAACAGATAAACAGACGGACAGGCCAAAAACTATATGCCCCCGAATCTTTGATTCCGGGGGCATAAAAATCTGCCACACGGACTATTTTTGCGCTTTCCCGCATCCAAAGCTATTTGATAAGAACATAGCATATATAACCTTTGAATGGACTAACATACAGTTTGTAGACGTTTAACAATTGAAGTATTAGTATGACGGTCAACAGCATCTACGGAACCACCAACAAGGCCTTCACAGGTATCACCCCCTTCACCGCCAGGAACACCAGCACCAGTGCAACAGGAGCCATCACTTTGGAAACAAATTGGGGATAAGGTAGGTGAGCTTAGGGGGCCAATGAGGGAAGCTGCAGAAGCTGTTAGGTCGTACGCCAGGGGGGGGGGACGGCTATTGTTCACGGGGTGGCTTTTGCAATCCTTTTAATAGAAAAACCCGTATGGAACCCTATCCAAACCCCACTGGATAAGCTGCAACAATTAACAGTCCGCACGCAGCCATGAGTAGCTCTAGGAATCCTTCTTTGGTGTCTATCATTTGTTGTATCTGAGTTGTAACGAGTTGATATTTTTTATATGTTTTATTTAAAGACGGTCACCAACACTGGCACCAAGGCCAGCATCGGCACCAAGACCTCGACCGGCACCACCGCTAGCTTCGAATTCAGGAGGACAGGAACACACATTTATGGACGAGGTATTGGTGAGTAGAAATAACATCAGAAAAATCTGCCAGAACGGTACAGCCGTACCTTAGAGAAGCTGTAGTTTACGATGCAGCCCTCAGTATTCTGTTGGCAGTGATATTTTTGTTGGTATTTCTTAGGAATATTTTGTGTACATGTACTCATCCTTTTCAAAGGCTTATACATTGATACATCATTCTTTATATGGGACAAAGTGTAAGCTTATTAAAACCAGTAGGAATCTGACCGTTCAGGGACAGTGTATCAGACATTTGGCCAATCAGGGAAGTGTATCGTATGATAAATATGACCAATCAGGGACAGTCTTGTAAGCATACTCCGTCTAAATTAATTTAATTTACTTTTTTTCGTTTTTTGTAATATTAAATATTCATTAAAATGTATTCTGTTTGAAAACCAGATATTTATCCGTTTCAAAATGCCTCGATCATTAGTTTTGGATAAGGAGAATAACTGGGAAGGGCCAAAATCGGCCTAGTTGCAGATTTAGTCTTTTTTTGAATTGCTGAGAAAATGGTATACGGTATAAAATGGTATAGTAGCATGAATAATGTCATTTCGAGCTGTGGAGTTGCCGTATTTATAAAAATGGATCGAGGCATTTTGAAACGAGATAAATATCTGGTTTTGAAACAGAACACATTTTAAAAAATATTTTATATTTTTTTCACAAAAAATATAGGAATTCAAATTCAATTGAACAAGGAAAAAAATCTGCCACACGGACTATTTTTGCGCTTTCCCGCATCCAAAGCTATTTGATAAGAACATAGCATATATAACCTTTGAATGGACTAACATACAGTTTGTAGACGTTTAACAATTGAAGTATTAGTATGACGGTCAACAGCATCTACGGAACCACCAACAAGGCCTTCACAGGTATCACCCCCTTCACCGCCAGGAACACCAGCACCAGTGCAACAGGAGCCATCACTTTGGAAACAAATTGGGGATAAGGTAGGTGAGCTTAGGGGGCCAATGAGGGAAGCTGCAGAAGCTGTTAGGTCGTACGCCAGGGGGGGGGGGACGGCTATTGTTCACGGGGTGGCTTTTGCAATCCTTTTAATAGAAAAACCCGTATGGAACCCTATCCAAACCCCACTGGATAAGCTGCAACAATTAACAGTCCGCACGCAGCCATGAGTAGCTCTAGGAATCCTTCTTTGGTGTCTATCATTTGTTGTATCTGAGTTGTAACGAGTTGATATTTTTTATATGTTTTATTTAAAGACGGTCACCAACACTGGCACCAAGGCCAGCATCGGCACCAAGACCGCGACCGGCACCACCGCTAGCTTCGAATTCAGGAGGACAGGAACACACATTTATGGACGAGGTATTGGTGAGTAGAAATAACATCAGAAAAATCTGCCAGAACGGTACGGCCGTACCTTAGAGAAGCTGTAGTTTACGATGCAGCCCTCAGTATTCTGTTGGCAGTGATATTTTTGTTGGCATTTCTTAGGAATATTTTGTGTACATGTACTCATCCTTTTCAAAGGCTTATACATTGATACATCATTCTTTATATGGGACAAAGTGTAAGCTTATTAAAACCAGTAGGAATCTGACCGTTCAGGGACAGTGTATCAGACATTTGGCCAATCAGGGAAGTGTATCGTATGATAAATATGACCAATCAGGGACAGTCTTGTAAGCATACTCCGTCTAAATTAATTTAATTTACTTTTTTTCGTTTTTTGTAATATTAAATATTCATTAAAATGTATTCTGTTTGAAAACCAGATATTTATCCGTTTCAAAATGCCTCGATCATTAGTTTTGGATAAGGAGAGTAACTGGGAAGGGCCAAAATCGGCCTAGTTGCAGATTTAGTCTTTTTTTGAATTGCTGAGAAAATGGTATACGGTATAAAATGGTATAGTAGCATGAATAATGTCATTTCGAGCTGTGGAGTTGCCGTATTTATAAAAATGGATCGAGGCATTTTGAAACGAGATAAATATCTGGTTTTGAAACAGAACACATTTTAAAAAATATTTTATATTTTTTTCACAAAAAATATAGGAATTCAAATTCAATTGAACAAGGAAAAAAATCTGCCACACGGACTATTTTTGCGCTTTCCCGCATCCAAAGCTATTTGATAAGAACATAGCATATATAACCTTTGAATGGACTAACATACAGTTTGTAGACGTTTAACAATTGAAGTATTAGTATGACGGTCAACAGCATCTACGGAACCACCAACAAGGCCTTCACAGGTATCACCCCCTTCACCGCCAGGAACACCAGCACCAGTGCAACAGGAGCCATCACTTTGGAAACAAATTGGGGATAAGGTAGGTGAGCTTAAGGGGCCAATGAGGGAAGCTGCAGAAGCTGTTAGGTCGTACGCCAGGGGGGGGGACGGCTATTGTTCACGGGGTGGCTTTTGCAATCGTTTTCATAGAAAAACCCGTATGGAACCCTATCCAAACCCCACTGGATAAGCTGCAACAATTAACAGTCCGCACGCAGCCATGAGTAGCTCTAGGAATCCTTCTTTGGTGTCTATCATTTGTTGTTGCTGAGTTGTAACGAGTTGATATTTTTTATATATGTTTTATTTAAAGACGGTCATCAACACTGGCACCAAGGCCAGCATCGGCACCAAGACCTCGACCGGCACCACCGCTAGCTTCGAATTCAGGAGGACAGGAACACACATTTATGGACGAGGTATTGGTGAGTAGAAATAACATCAGAAAATCTGCCAGAACGGTACGGCCGTACCTTAGAGAAGCTGTAGATTACGATGCAGCCCTCATTATTCTGTTGGCAGTGATATTTTTGTTGGTATTTCTTAGAAATATTTTGTGTATATGTACTCATCCTTTTCAAAGGCTTATACACTGATACGTCATTCTTTATATGGGACAAAGTGTAAGCTTATTAAAACCAGTAGGAATCTGACCGTTCAGGGACAGTGTATCAGACATTTGGCCAATCAGAGAAGTGTATCGTATGATAAATATGACCAATCAGGGACAGTCTTGTAAGCCTACTTCGTCTAAATTAATTTAATTTACTTTTTTTCGTTTTTTGTAATATTAAATATTCATTAAAATGTATTCTGTTTGAAAACCAGATATTCATCCGTTTCAAAATGCCTCGATCAATAGTTTTGGCTAAGGAGAATAACTGGGAAGGGCCAAAATCGGCCTAGTTGCAGATTTTGTCTTTTTTTGAATTGCTGAGAAAATGGTATACGGTATAAAATGGTATAGTAGCATGAATAATGTCATTTCGAGCTGTGGAGTTGCCGTATTTATAAAAATGGATCGAGGCATTTTGAAACGAGATAAATATCTGGTTTTGAAACAGAACACATTTTAAAAAATATTTTATATTTTTTTCACAAAAAATATAGGAATTCAAATTCAATTGAACAAGGAAAATAAAGCCTGTGTTTGTGAAACACGAATGCCCCCGGTGGCATCTTTGTTAGTATGAACACTATTTTCTGTAAAGTACATGTATGAGGTCACTGGGTTAAAAGGTCAAAGGTCAAGGTCACGAGGTCAAAAATTTTGGTATCAATGGAAAGGTCTTGTCACAAGGAATACACATATGAAATATGAAAGCCCTATCACTTCCCATTCAAAAGTTATGCCCAATGTTAAAGTTTTTGAAAAGTAGGTCAAAGGTCAAGGTCATGAGGTCAAAAATTTTGGTATCAATGGAAACGTCTTGTCACAAGGAATACACATGTGAAATATGAAAGCCCTATCACTTCCCATTCAAAAGTTATGCCCAATGTTAAAGTTTTTGAAAAGTAGGTCAAAGGTCAAAGTCAAGGTCACGAGGTCAAAAATTTTGGTATCAATGGAAAGGTCTTGTCACAAGTAATACACATGTGAAATATGAAAGCCCTATCACTTCCCATTCAAAAGTTATGCCCAATTTTAAAGTTTTTGAAAAGTAGGTCAAATGTCAAGGTCAAGGTCACGAGGTCAAAAATTTTGGTATCAATAGAAAGGTCTTGTCACAAGGAATACACATGTGAAATATGAAAGCCCTATCACTTCCCATTCAAAAGTTATGCCCAGTGTTAAAGTTTTTGAAAAGTAGGTCAAAGGTCAAGGTCACGAGGTCAAAAATTTTGGTATCAATGGAAAGGTCTTGTCACAAGAAATACACATGTGAAATATGAAAGCCCTATCACTTCCCATTCAAAAGTTATGCCCAGTGTTAAAGTTTTTGAAAAGTAGGTCAAAGGTCAAAGGTCAAGGTCACGAGGTCAAAAATTTTGGTATCAATGGAAAGGTCTTGTCACAAGGAGTACACATGTGAAATATGAAAGCCCTATCACTTCCCTATCAAAAGTTATGCCCAATGTTAAAGTTTTTGAAAAGTAGGTCAAAGGTCAAGGTCAAGGTCACGAGGTCAAAAATTTTGGTATCAATGGAAAGGTCTTGTCACAAGTAATACACATGTGAAATATGAAAGCCCTATCACTTCCCATTCAAAAGTTATGTCCAATGTAAAAGTTTTTCGGACAAACAGACAAACAGACAAACAGATAAACAGACGGACAGGCCAAAAACTATATGCCCCCGAATCTTTGATTCCGGGGGCATAAAAATCTGCCAAACGGACTATTTTTGCGCTTTCCCGCATCCAAAGCTATTTGATAAGAACATAGCATTTATAACCTTTGAATGGACTAACATACAGTTTGTAGACGTTTAACAATTGAAGTATTAGTATGACGGTCAACAGCATCTACGGAACCACCAACAAGGCCTTCACAGGTATCACCCCCTTCACCGCCAGGAACACCAGCACCAGTGCAACAGGAGCCATCACTTTGGAAACAAATTGGGGATAAGGTAGGTGAGCTTAGGGGGCCAATGAGGGAAGCTGCAGAAGCTGTTAGGTCGTACGCCAGGGGGGGGGGACGGCTATTGTTCACGGGGTGGCTTTTGCAATCCTTTTAATAGAAAAACCCGTATGGAACCCTATCCAAACCCCACTGGATAAGCTGCAACAATTAACAGTCCGCACGCAGCCATGAGTAGCTCTAGGAATCCTTCTTTGGTGTCTATCATTTGTTGTATCTGAGTTGTAACGAGTTGATATTTTTTATATGTTTTATTTAAAGACGGTCACCAACACTGGCACCAAGGCCAGCATCGGCACCAAGACCTCGACCGGCACCACCGCTAGCTTCGAATTCAGGAGGACAGGAACACACATTTATGGACGAGGTATTGGTGAGTAGAAATAAAATCAGAAAAATCTGCCAGAACGGTACGGCCGTACCTTAGAGAAGCTGTAGTTTACGATGCAGCCCTCAGTATTCTGTTGGCAGTGATATTTTTGTTGGTATTTCTTAGGGAATATTTTGTGTACATGTACTCATCCTTTTCAAAGGCTTATACACTGATACGTCATTCTTTATATGGGACAAAGTGTAAGCTTATTAAAACCAGTAGGAATCTGACCGTTCAGGGACAGTGTATCAGACATTTGGCCAATCAGAGAAGTGTATCGTATGATAAATATGACCAATCAGGGACAGTCTTGTAAGCATACTCCGTCTAAATTAATTTAATTTACTTTTTTTCGTTTTTTGTAATATTAAATATTCATTAAAATGTATTCTGTTTGAAAACCAGATATTTATCCGTTTCAAAATGCCTCGATCATTAGTTTTGGATAAGGAGAATAACTGGGAAGGGCCAAAATCGGCCTAGTTGCAGATTTAGTCTTTTTTTGAATTGCTGAGAAAATGGTATACGGTATAAAATGGTATAGTAGCATGAATAATGTCATTTCGAGCTGTGGAGTTGCCGTATTTATAAAAATGGATCGAGGCATTTTGAAACGAGATAAATATCTGGTTTTGAAACAGAACACATTTTAAAAAATATTTTATATTTTTTTCACAAAAAATATAGGAATTCAAATTTAATTGAACAAGGAAAAAAATCTGCCACACGGACTATTTTTGCGCTTTCCCGCATCCAAAGCTATTTGATAAGAACATAGCATATATAACCTTTGAATGGACTAACATACAGTTTGTAGACGTTTAACAATTGAAGTATTAGTATGACGGTCAACAGCATCTACGGAACCACCAACAAGGCCTTCACAGGTATCACCCCCTTCACCGCCAGGAACACCAGCACCAGTGCAACAGGAGCCATCACTTTGGAAACAAATTGGGGATAAGGTAGGTGAGCTTAGGGGGCCAATGAGGGAAGCTGCAGAAGCTGTTAGGTCGTACGCCAGGGGGGGGGGACGGCTATTGTTCACGGGGTGGCTTTTGCAATCCTTTTAATAGAAAAACCCGTATGGAACCCTATCCAAACCCCACTGGATAAGCTGCAACAATTAACAGTCCGCACGCAGCCATGAGTAGCTCTAGGAATCCTTCTTTGGTGTCTATCATTTGTTGTATCTGAGTTGTAACGAGTTGATATTTTTTATATGTTTTATTTAAAGACGGTCACCAACACTGGCACCAAGGCCAGCATCGGCACCAAGACCGCGACCGGCACCACCGCTAGCTTCGAATTCAGGAGGACAGGAACACACATTTATGGACGAGGTATTGGTGAGTAGAAATAACATCAGAAAAATCTGCCAGAACGGTACGGCCGTACCTTAGAGAAGCTGTAGTTTACGATGCAGCCCTCAGTATTCTGTTGGCAGTGATATTTTTGTTGGCATTTCTTAGGAATATTTTGTGTACATGTACTCATCCTTTTCAAAGGCTTATACATTGATACATCATTCTTTATATGGGACAAAGTGTAAGCTTATTAAAACCAGTAGGAATCTGACCGTTCAGGGACAGTGTATCAGACATTTGGCCAATCAGGGAAGTGTATCGTATGATAAATATGACCAATCAGGGACAGTCTTGTAAGCATACTCCGTCTAAATTAATTTAATTTACTTTTTTTCGTTTTTTGTAATATTAAATATTCATTAAAATGTATTCTGTTTGAAAACCAGATATTTATCCGTTTCAAAATGCCTCGATCATTAGTTTTGGATAAGGAGAGTAACTGGGAAGGGCCAAAATCGGCCTAGTTGCAGATTTAGTCTTTTTTTGAATTGCTGAGAAAATGGTATACGGTATAAAATGGTATAGTAGCATGAATAATGTCATTTCGAGCTGTGGAGTTGCCGTATTTATAAAAATGGATCGAGGCATTTTGAAACGAGATAAATATCTGGTTTTGAAACAGAACACATTTTAAAAAATATTTTATATTTTTTTCACAAAAAATATAGGAATTCAAATTCAATTGAACAAGGAAAAAAATCTGCCACACGGACTATTTTTGCGCTTTCCCGCATCCAAAGCTATTTGATAAGAACATAGCATATATAACCTTTGAATGGACTAACATACAGTTTGTAGACGTTTAACAATTGAAGTATTAGTATGACGGTCAACAGCATCTACGGAACCACCAACAAGGCCTTCACAGGTATCACCCCCTTCACCGCCAGGAACACCAGCACCAGTGCAACAGGAGCCATCACTTTGGAAACAAATTGGGGATAAGGTAGGTGAGCTTAAGGGGCCAATGAGGGAAGCTGCAGAAGCTGTTAGGTCGTACGCCAGGGGGGGGACGGCTATTGTTCACGGGGTGGCTTTTGCAATCCTTTTCATAGAAAAACCCGTATGGAACCCTATCCAAACCCCACTGGATAAGCTGCAACAATTAACAGTCCGCACGCAGCCATGAGTAGCTCTAGGAATCCTTCTTTGGTGTCTATCATTTGTTGTTGCTGAGTTGTAACGAGTTGATATTTTTTATATATGTTTTATTTAAAGACGGTCATCAACACTGGCACCAAGGCCAGCATCGGCACCAAGACCTCGACCGGCACCACCGCTAGCTTCGAATTCAGGAGGACAGGAACACACATTTATGGACGAGGTATTGGTGAGTAGAAATAACATCAGAAAATCTGCCAGAACGGTACGGCCGTACCTTAGAGAAGCTGTAGATTACGATGCAGCCCTCATTATTCTGTTGGCAGTGATATTTTTGTTGGTATTTCTTAGAAATATTTTGTGTATATGTACTCATCCTTTTCAAAGGCTTATACACTGATACGTCATTCTTTATATGGGACAAAGTGTAAGCTTATTAAAACCAGTAGGAATCTGACCGTTCAGGGACAGTGTATCAGACATTTGGCCAATCAGAGAAGTGTATCGTATGATAAATATGACCAATCAGGGACAGTCTTGTAAGCCTACTTCGTCTAAATTAATTTAATTTACTTTTTTTCGTTTTTTGTAATATTAAATATTCATTAAAATGTATTCTGTTTGAAAACCAGATATTCATCCGTTTCAAAATGCCTCGATCAATAGTTTTGGCTAAGGAGAATAACTGGGAAGGGCCAAAATCGGCCTAGTTGCAGATTTTGTCTTTTTTTGAATTGCTGAGAAAATGGTATACGGTATAAAATGGTATAGTAGCATGAATAATGTCATTTCGAGCTGTGGAGTTGCCGTATTTATAAAAATGGATCGAGGCATTTTGAAACGAGATAAATATCTGGTTTTGAAACAGAACACATTTTAAAAAATATTTTATATTTTTTTCACAAAAAATATAGGAATTCAAATTCAATTGAACAAGGAAAATAAAGCCTGTGTTTGTGAAACACGAATGCCCCCGGTGGCATCTTTGTTAGTATGAACACTATTTTCTGTAAAGTACATGTATGAGGTCACTGGGTTAAAAGGTCAAAGGTCAAGGTCACGAGGTCAAAAATTTTGGTATCAATGGAAAGGTCTTGTCACAAGGAATACACATATGAAATATGAAAGCCCTATCACTTCCCATTCAAAAGTTATGCCCAATGTTAAAGTTTTTGAAAAGTAGGTCAAAGGTCAAGGTCATGAGGTCAAAAATTTTGGTATCAATGGAAACGTCTTGTCACAAGGAATACACATGTGAAATATGAAAGCCCTATCACTTCCCATTCAAAAGTTATGCCCAATGTTAAAGTTTTTGAAAAGTAGGTCAAAGGTCAAAGTCAAGGTCACGAGGTCAAAAATTTTGGTATCAATGGAAAGGTCTTGTCACAAGTAATACACATGTGAAATATGAAAGCCCTATCACTTCCCATTCAAAAGTTATGCCCAATTTTAAAGTTTTTGAAAAGTAGGTCAAATGTCAAGGTCAAGGTCACGAGGTCAAAAATTTTGGTATCAATAGAAAGGTCTTGTCACAAGGAATACACATGTGAAATATGAAAGCCCTATCACTTCCCATTCAAAAGTTATGCCCAGTGTTAAAGTTTTTGAAAAGTAGGTCAAAGGTCAAGGTCACGAGGTCAAAAATTTTGGTATCAATGGAAAGGTCTTGTCACAAGAAATACACATGTGAAATATGAAAGCCCTATCACTTCCCATTCAAAAGTTATGCCCAGTGTTAAAGTTTTTGAAAAGTAGGTCAAAGGTCAAAGGTCAAGGTCACGAGGTCAAAAATTTTGGTATCAATGGAAAGGTCTTGTCACAAGGAGTACACATGTGAAATATGAAAGCCCTATCACTTCCCTATCAAAAGTTATGCCCAATGTTAAAGTTTTTGAAAAGTAGGTCAAAGGTCAAGGTCAAGGTCACGAGGTCAAAAATTTTGGTATCAATGGAAAGGTCTTGTCACAAGTAATACACATGTGAAATATGAAAGCCCTATCACTTCCCATTCAAAAGTTATGTCCAATGTAAAAGTTTTTCGGACAAACAGACAAACAGACAAACAGATAAACAGACGGACAGGCCAAAAACTATATGCCCCCGAATCTTTGATTCCGGGGGCATAAAAATCTGCCAAACGGACTATTTTTGCGCTTTCCCGCATCCAAAGCTATTTGATAAGAACATAGCATTTATAACCTTTGAATGGACTAACATACAGTTTGTAGACGTTTAACAATTGAAGTATTAGTATGACGGTCAACAGCATCTACGGAACCACCAACAAGGCCTTCACAGGTATCACCCCCTTCACCGCCAGGAACACCAGCACCAGTGCAACAGGAGCCATCACTTTGGAAACAAATTGGGGATAAGGTAGGTGAGCTTAGGGGGCCAATGAGGGAAGCTGCAGAAGCTGTTAGGTCGTACGCCAGGGGGGGGGGGGGGGGGCGGCTATTGTTCACGGGGTGGCTTTTGCAATCCTTTTAATAGAAAAACCCGTATGGAACCCTATCCAAACCCCACTGGATAAGCTGCAACAATTAACAGTCCGCACGCAGCCATGAGTAGCTCTAGGAATCCTTCTTTGGTGTCTATCATTTGTTGTATCTGAGTTGTAACGAGTTGATATTTTTTATATGTTTTATTTAAAGACGGTCACCAACACTGGCACCAAGGCCAGCATCGGCACCAAGACCTCGACCGGCACCACCGCTAGCTTCGAATTCAGGAGGACAGGAACACACATTTATGGACGAGGTATTGGTGAGTAGAAATAAAATCAGAAAAATCTGCCAGAACGGTACGGCCGTACCTTAGAGAAGCTGTAGTTTACGATGCAGCCCTCAGTATTCTGTTGGCAGTGATATTTTTGTTGGTATTTCTTAGGGAATATTTTGTGTACATGTACTCATCCTTTTCAAAGGCTTATACACTGATACGTCATTCTTTATATGGGACAAAGTGTAAGCTTATTAAAACCAGTAGGAATCTGACCGTTCAGGGACAGTGTATCAGACATTTGGCCAATCAGAGAAGTGTATCGTATGATAAATATGACCAATCAGGGACAGTCTTGTAAGCATACTCCGTCTAAATTAATTTAATTTACTTTTTTTCGTTTTTTGTAATATTAAATATTCATTAAAATGTATTCTGTTTGAAAACCAGATATTTATCCGTTTCAAAATGCCTCGATCATTAGTTTTGGATAAGGAGAATAACTGGGAAGGGCCAAAATCGGCCTAGTTGCAGATTTAGTCTTTTTTTGAATTGCTGAGAAAATGGTATACGGTATAAAATGGTATAGTAGCATGAATAATGTCATTTCGAGCTGTGGAGTTGCCGTATTTATAAAAATGGATCGAGGCATTTTGAAACGAGATAAATATCTGGTTTTGAAACAGAACACATTTTAAAAAATATTTTATATTTTTTTCACAAAAAATATAGGAATTCAAATTTAATTGAACAAGGAAAAAAATCTGCCACACGGACTATTTTTGCGCTTTCCCGCATCCAAAGCTATTTGATAAGAACATAGCATATATAACCTTTGAATGGACTAACATACAGTTTGTAGACGTTTAACAATTGAAGTATTAGTATGACGGTCAACAGCATCTACGGAACCACCAACAAGGCCTTCACAGGTATCACCCCCTTCACCGCCAGGAACACCAGCACCAGTGCAACAGGAGCCATCACTTTGGAAACAAATTGGGGATAAGGTAGGTGAGCTTAGGGGGCCAATGAGGGAAGCTGCAGAAGCTGTTAGGTCGTACGCCAGGGGGGGGGGGACGGCTATTGTTCACGGGGTGGCTTTTGCAATCCTTTTAATAGAAAAACCCGTATGGAACCCTATCCAAACCCCACTGGATAAGCTGCAACAATTAACAGTCCGCACGCAGCCATGAGTAGCTCTAGGAATCCTTCTTTGGTGTCTATCATTTGTTGTATCTGAGTTGTAACGAGTTGATATTTTTTATATGTTTTATTTAAAGACGGTCACCAACACTGGCACCAAGGCCAGCATCGGCACCAAGACCTCGACCGGCACCACCGCTAGCTTCGAATTCAGGAGGACAGGAACACACATTTATGGACGAGGTATTGGTGAGTAGAAATAACATCAGAAAAATCTGCCAGAACGGTACAGCCGTACCTTAGAGAAGCTGTAGTTTACGATGCAGCCCTCAGTATTCTGTTGGCAGTGATATTTTTGTTGGTATTTCTTAGGAATATTTTGTGTACATGTACTCATCCTTTTCAAAGGCTTATACATTGATACATCATTCTTTATATGGGACAAAGTGTAAGCTTATTAAAACCAGTAGGAATCTGACCGTTCAGGGACAGTGTATCAGACATTTGGCCAATCAGGGAAGTGTATCGTATGATAAATATGACCAATCAGGGACAGTCTTGTAAGCATACTCCGTCTAAATTAATTTAATTTACTTTTTTTCGTTTTTTGTAATATTAAATATTCATTAAAATGTATTCTGTTTGAAAACCAGATATTTATCCGTTTCAAAATGCCTCGATCATTAGTTTTGGATAAGGAGAATAACTGGGAAGGGCCAAAATCGGCCTAGTTGCAGATTTAGTCTTTTTTTGAATTGCTGAGAAAATGGTATACGGTATAAAATGGTATAGTAGCATGAATAATGTCATTTCGAGCTGTGGAGTTGCCGTATTTATAAAAATGGATCGAGGCATTTTGAAACGAGATAAATATCTGGTTTTGAAACAGAACACATTTTAAAAAATATTTTATATTTTTTTCACAAAAAATATAGGAATTCAAATTCAATTGAACAAGGAAAAAAATCTGCCACACGGACTATTTTTGCGCTTTCCCGCATCCAAAGCTATTTGATAAGAACATAGCATATATAACCTTTGAATGGACTAACATACAGTTTGTAGACGTTTAACAATTGAAGTATTAGTATGACGGTCAACAGCATCTACGGAACCACCAACAAGGTCTTCACAGGTATCACCCCCTTCACCGCCAGGAACACCAGCACCAGTGCAACAGGAGCCATCACTTTGGAAACAAATTGGGGATAAGGTAGGTGAGCTTAGGGGGCCAATGAGGGAAGCTGCAGAAGCTGTTAGGTCGTACGCCAGGGGGGGGGACGGCTATTGTTCACGGGGTGGCTTTTGCAATCCTTTTCATATAAAAACCCGTATGGAACCCTATCCAAACCCCACTGGATAAGCTGCAACAATTAACAGTCCGCACGCAGCCATGAGTAGCTCTAGGAATCCTTCTTTGGTGTCTATCATTTGTTGTATCTGAGTTGTAACGAGTTGATATTTTTTATATGTTTTATTTAAAGACGGTCACCAACACTGGCACCAAGGCCAGCATCGGCACCAAGACCGCGACCGGCACCACCGCTAGCTTCGAATTCAGGAGGACAGGAACACACATTTATGGACGAGGTATTGGTGAGTAGAAATAACATCAGAAAAATCTGCCAGAACGGTACGGCCGTACCTTAGAGAAGCTGTAGTTTACGATGCAGCCCTCAGTATTCTGTTGGCAGTGATATTTTTGTTGGCATTTCTTAGGAATATTTTGTGTACATGTACTCATCCTTTTCAAAGGCTTATACATTGATACATCATTCTTTATATGGGACAAAGTGTAAGCTTATTAAAACCAGTAGGAATCTGACCGTTCAGGGACAGTGTATCAGACATTTGGCCAATCAGGGAAGTGTATCGTATGATAAATATGACCAATCAGGGACAGTCTTGTAAGCATACTCCGTCTAAATTAATTTAATTTACTTTTTTTCGTTTTTTGTAATATTAAATATTCATTAAAATGTATTCTGTTTGAAAACCAGATATTTATCCGTTTCAAAATGCCTCGATCATTAGTTTTGGATAAGGAGAATAACTGGGAAGGGCCAAAATCGGCCTAGTTGCAGATTTAGTCTTTTTTTGAATTGCTGAGAAAATGGTATACGGTATAAAATGGTATAGTAGCATGAATAATGTCATTTCGAGCTGTGGAGTTGCCGTATTTATAAAAATGGATCGAGGCATTTTGAAACGAGATAAATATCTGGTTTTGAAACAGAACACATTTTAAAAAATATTTTATATTTTTTTCACAAAAAATATAGGAATTCAAATTCAATTGAACAAGGAAAAAAATCTGCCACACGGACTATTTTTGCGCTTTCCCGCATCCAAAGCTATTTGATAAGAACATAGCATATATAACCTTTGAATGGACTAACATACAGTTTGTAGACGTTTAACAATTGAAGTATTAGTATGACGGTCAACAGCATCTACGGAACCACCAACAAGGCCTTCACAGGTATCACCCCCTTCACCGCCAGGAACACCAGCACCAGTGCAACAGGAGCCATCACTTTGGAAACAAATTGGGGATAAGGTAGGTGAGCTTAAGGGGCCAATGAGGGAAGCTGCAGAAGCTGTTAGGTCGTACGCCAGGGGGGGGGGACGGCTATTGTTCACGGGGTGGCTTTTGCAATCGTTTTCATAGAAAAACCCGTATGGAACCCTATCCAAACCCCACTGGATAAGCTGCAACAATTAACAGTCCGCACGCAGCCATGAGTAGCTCTAGGAATCCTTCTTTGGTGTCTATCATTTGTTGTTGCTGAGTTGTAACGAGTTGATATTTTTTATATATGTTTTATTTAAAGACGGTCATCAACACTGGCACCAAGGCCAGCATCGGCACCAAGACCTCGACCGGCGCCACCGCTAGCTTCGAATTCAGGAGGACAGGAACACACATTTATGGACGAGGTATTGGTGAGTAGAAATAACATCAGAAAATCTGCCAGAACGGTACGGCCGTACCTTAGAGAAGCTGTAGATTACGATGCAGCCCTCATTATTCTGTTGGCAGTGATATTTTTGTTGGTATTTCTTAGAAATATTTTGTGTATATGTACTCATCCTTTTCAAAGGCTTATACACTGATACGTCATTCTTTATATGGGACAAAGTGTAAGCTTATTAAAACCAGTAGGAATCTGACCGTTCAGGGACAGTGTATCAGACATTTGGCCAATCAGAGAAGTGTATCGTATGATAAATATGACCAATCAGGGACAGTCTTGTAAGCCTACTTCGTCTAAATTAATTTAATTTACTTTTTTTCGTTTTTTGTAATATTAAATATTCATTAAAATGTATTCTGTTTGAAAACCAGATATTCATCCGTTTCAAAATGCCTCGATCAATAGTTTTGGCTAAGGAGAATAACTGGGAAGGGCCAAAATCGGCCTAGTTGCAGATTTTGTCTTTTTTTGAATTGCTGAGAAAATGGTATACGGTATAAAATGGTATAGTAGCATGAATAATGTCATTTCGAGCTGTGGAGTTGCCGTATTTATAAAAATGGATCGAGGCATTTTGAAACGAGATAAATATCTGGTTTTGAAACAGAACACATTTTAAAAAATATTTTATATTTTTTTCACAAAAAATATAGGAATTCAAATTCAATTGAACAAGGAAAATAAAGCCTGTGTTTGTGAAACACGAATGCCCCCGGTGGCATCTTTGTTAGTATGAACACTATTTTCTGTAAAGTACATGTATGAGGTCACTGGGTTAAAAGGTCAAAGGTCAAGGTCACGAGGTCAAAAATTTTGGTATCAATGGAAAGGTCTTGTCACAAGGAATACACATATGAAATATGAAAGCCCTATCACTTCCCATTCAAAAGTTATGCCCAATGTTAAAGTTTTTGAAAAGTAGGTCAAAGGTCAAGGTCATGAGGTCAAAAATTTTGGTATCAATGGAAACGTCTTGTCACAAGGAATACACATGTGAAATATGAAAGCCCTATCACTTCCCATTCAAAAGTTATGCCCAATGTTAAAGTTTTTGAAAAGTAGGTCAAAGGTCAAAGTCAAGGTCACGAGGTCAAAAATTTTGGTATCAATGGAAAGGTCTTGTCACAAGTAATACACATGTGAAATATGAAAGCCCTATCACTTCCCATTCAAAAGTTATGCCCAATTTTAAAGTTTTTGAAAAGTAGGTCAAATGTCAAGGTCAAGGTCACGAGGTCAAAAATTTTGGTATCAATAGAAAGGTCTTGTCACAAGGAATACACATGTGAAATATGAAAGCCCTATCACTTCCCATTCAAAAGTTATGCCCAGTGTTAAAGTTTTTGAAAAGTAGGTCAAAGGTCAAGGTCACGAGGTCAAAAATTTTGGTATCAATGGAAAGGTCTTGTCACAAGAAATACACATGTGAAATATGAAAGCCCTATCACTTCCCATTCAAAAGTTATGCCCAGTGTTAAAGTTTTTGAAAAGTAGGTCAAAGGTCAAAGGTCAAGGTCACGAGGTCAAAAATTTTGGTATCAATGGAAAGGTCTTGTCACAAGGAGTACACATGTGAAATATGAAAGCCCTATCACTTCCCTATCAAAAGTTATGCCCAATGTTAAAGTTTTTGAAAAGTAGGTCAAAGGTCAAGGTCAAGGTCACGAGGTCAAAAATTTTGGTATCAATGGAAAGGTCTTGTCACAAGGAATACATATGTGAAATATGAAAGCCCTATCACTTCCCATTCAAAAGTTATGCCCAATGTTAAAGTTTTTGAAAAGTAGGTCAAAGGTCAAAGTAAAGGTCACGAGGTCAAAAATTTTGGTATCAATGGAAAGGTCTTGTCACAAGTAATACACATGTGAAATATGAAAGCCCTATCACTTCCCATTCAAAAGTTATGTCCAATGTAAAAGTTTTTCGGACAAACAGACAAACAGACAAACAGATAAACAGACGGACAGGCCAAAAACTATATGCCCCCGAATCTTTGATTCCGGGGGCATAAAAATCTGCCAAACGGACTATTTTTGCGCTTTCCCGCATCCAAAGCTATTTGATAAGAACATAGCATATATAACCTTTGAATGGACTAACATACAGTTTGTAGACGTTTAACAATTGAAGTATTAGTATGACGGTCAACAGCATCTACGGAACCACCAACAAGGCCTTCACAGGTATCACCCCCTTCACCGCCAGGAACACCAGCACCAGTGCAACAGGAGCCATCACTTTGGAAACAAATTGGGGATAAGGTAGGTGAGCTTAGGGGGCCAATGAGGGAAGCTGCAGAAGCTGTTAGGTCGTACGCCAGGGGGGGGGGGGGGACGGCTATTGTTCACGGGGTGGCTTTTGCAATCCTTTTAATAGAAAAACCCGTATGGAACCCTATCCAAACCCCACTGGATAAGCTGCAACAATTAACAGTCCGCACGCAGCCATGAGTAGCTCTAGGAATCCTTCTTTGGTGTCTATCATTTGTTGTATCTGAGTTGTAACGAGTTGATATTTTTTATATGTTTTATTTAAAGACGGTCACCAACACTGGCACCAAGGCCAGCATCGGCACCAAGACCTCGACCGGCACCACCGCTAGCTTCGAATTCAGGAGGACAGGAACACACATTTATGGACGAGGTATTGGTGAGTAGAAATAAAATCAGAAAAATCTGCCAGAACGGTACGGCCTTACCTTAGAGAAGCTGTAGTTTACGATGCAGCCCTCAGTATTCTGTTGGCAGTGATATTTTTGTTGGTATTTCTTAGGGAATATTTTGTGTACATGTACTCATCCTTTTCAAAGGCTTATACACTGATACGTCATTCTTTATATGGGACAAAGTGTAAGCTTATTAAAACCAGTAGGAATCTGACCGTTCAGGGACAGTGTATCAGACATTTGGCCAATCAGAGAAGTGTATCGTATGATAAATATGACCAATCAGGGACAGTCTTGTAAGCATACTCCGTCTAAATTAATTTAATTTACTTTTTTTCGTTTTTTGTAATATTAAATATTCATTAAAATGTATTCTGTTTGAAAACCAGATATTTATCCGTTTCAAAATGCCTCGATCATTAGTTTTGGATAAGGAGAATAACTGGGAAGGGCCAAAATCGGCCTAGTTGCAGATTTAGTCTTTTTTTGAATTGCTGAGAAAATGGTATACGGTATAAAATGGTATAGTAGCATCACTGTGTATAGCCGTACACCGGATATTGGTACTATCTGTCGGCGTATTGGTACTACCGAGGCGGTAAACAAGTATGACATAGGTATTACCTTTAGCATTTGACAATAATTTGTGAAGAAAATATGATCTTATATGGAGTGAACTTCAAGCAAATAATTCTGTGATGGTAAACTCAACATCGAAATCCTCAAAACAAAGGATTTGATCTGACGATAATAGTAAAATAACACAAAATGGGGTACCTAGTACACATAAAATTGCACATGTATGAAGTTTATATTCTTTTTAACGAAAGAAAGTACTATTGCAGATCATGATTCTGTGCACAGTCTATGTAGAAGTTCATAACTATTAAATATTAATCAAGGGTAATGTAGAAATTGCATCTATATTTTACATACGAGCTCAACAAAGAAATTGTTTGTGTACGGCATGTTATTAGCTAACTGTACGGCTAGTTGAAAACCAGGTACTAGGATTCCTTACAGATAAAATCCTCAAACTAAGGACTCATGCATATAAACTTATAGTTTTAAATTTCTTTCTTTCTTTAAAGATGTATATACATATGCGTATGAATGCTATATACAAAGATATTACGTTCATTTGTCTCGAGAAATTGCCATCTGAATAATTTGCATGGTCATCTTCATGTTGACCCAATATTTTGTCGGAAGATAATTCATCGACCATTTTTTTATTGGGGGGGGGATCGAACATAGTTTCGGCTTTTCCTGATTCGAAGCAGACTCGACAATTTTCAACAAAAAGCCATCAATGCCTATATTTCGCATCGACGAGGTGATTTATCGACGAAGCATGATGCCTTGTTAGTTTTGAACTTGACTTTCACTTACTGATTCGAAGCAGACTCGACAAGTTTCAACAAAAAGCCATCATTTGATATTTTTTTCCAAAACAATGACTCCCCCCCCGAAGAAAAACTGGAAAAAATGCATTGAAACATTTAATTTTTATAAGTACCCCAAATTTTTTCGACATCCTCTACTGGACAGATGGACAACATGGACAAGTTACATTATACTTAAAATTGACAAAAGGAAAAAAAAAGTATCCTCGTCCGGGATTCGAACCCACTCGGAAAGGTGTAAAATAAAATTCAGATGCAAATGTGATAACCACTACACCACAGAGATTCTTCACATTCATGTATATTTTACAGTCAGATTTAAAACTTACAAAAAATCTGATGCATACAAAATCAAATATTTACTAATTACTTCATAATATTTTTCAAATATTTATACAGCCAATCTACTTCTGTCCTCTCGTGCGATAATATTACTTTTCGAACGATACTGTTGTAGAATTTAAAAGAAATTTCTAACGACATGGGATGTTTCAAAGTTCATTTCAAGGAACGGGCACATGCGGTCGCGAGAAGCGCCATCTGGTATCAAAATTGAAGTTAGCATTGACGAAGCAATAATAGCATTAAGACGAAAGGATAATGGCAGAAAGAAGGATGTCATAACGCATGGTATACTGACACTTATGCATTGACGAAGGACAAATGTAGAATGCAGGGAAGCAAAATCACACAAAGAAGAAAGATAAAGTCAATTTTAAATGAAAGCAAGACAAATGAACATGGAATAATCAAACATTGAATGAAGCAACATATCATGAAGCATGTAAGCTTTTGACCCTAATCCCCCTCCATACAAAATGAGCATTTCTGACAAAGTCCGAAAAGAAGTCATAAACACGTCAAAAATTTAACTTCGGGCTGAAACCAAAACAACAACACTTGTTAAGACATCCTTCTAGATTATCCAGATGCTTTCGATTTGTCGATATGTTCTTCTGTTCTGAAGAATAAGTTTGTCAAAGGAGGGTACCCCCGTGACCTACTTTTGCCCGTGGTGGCGCCACCTAATGACGGAACCGGACGAAAAAAACAAAACAAAACAAAACAAAACAGAGCTTGTAGGGGACTATGAGTACTTCTTCATTAAAATCCCTTCCGTGGTTCTGGATAAGATTTCCAGTTTGTATGAAAATACCCCCCTCCCTCTCTTTCTTAACATAAGAAAAAAAAAATCATGAAAAATCATGAAAATAAAAATTTCAACCAAAATCAATATGAAACCACTGATTGCCTTAAATATGGCAAACATACAGTTATTGAGGGCATAAAATCACATGTTTTGGGGGTTGTTCAAAGAAACAGTTCTCTCTAGATCATCCTGATGCTTTCGGTTTGTCGATATGTGCTTTGGTGTGTCAAAGGAGGGTACCCCCTGACCTTCTTTTGCTTGAGGTGACGGAACCGGACGAAGAACAACACCACCTGTAGGGAGCCATGAGTACTTCATTCCTACCAAGTTTCATCAAAATCCCTTCAGTGGGTCTTGAGAAGTCGAAAATGTGAAAAGTTTACGACGGACGGACGGACGACGCCACGCTATGACAATAGCTCACTTGAGCTTCGCTCAGGTGAGCTAAAACCACTTATTGACATACAGGTGCTGCTTTCCACATACAGTGGCGGATTGAAGGGGATGACGTAGGGGACGCACCCCCCCCCCTAAAATTTGCAATTCATAGGTAAAACGATCATTTTCCATATAAAAAAAGAGTAAATTGGTAAATATTTACTACCTGTCAGATAATATAATTGTCTTCATCAATTTCAATATTCTTCAATCTTCTTTAATCAATTTCAGTCACGAAATCCATATGAAACAATTTAATCTTATGTCGTATTTGGACACCCCCATCCCCCGAGATCTGTCAGAGGTGGGGACCATGGTCCATGGACCCCACCTCTGGCAAATCTCATGGGGGGGGGGGGTCCCGACCTCCGATCCCCCTTCTGGATCCGCGCATGGTAGAAACAATAAAATTAGCATATTGGGATTCTTGTCCTGCTGTGAGTACCAATGTTTTATGAGTACATTCACACCCTTGAACTCTTTCGTAACAAAAATGTGTAAAGACAGTTGATGGATCAAGTGACGGACAGGTACACATAGTAGGTGGATTGTCATCTTCGTTCCATAAGCCCCGAAATTGCTTTGCAACTCCGACCCCAAAAGCAAGTCGCCGTACACTACCTATTTCAACATGCCGTACAGTAAACTCTTTTTCGTCCAGCAATATGCCGTACACCTGGCGTGTATCTTTTTGGGAAAAATACACGTTGTTCTTAGTAAGATCTTTACAAATCCATGAAAACATGATATAGTGATCAAATCGTAAAACATAGATATATTGCAAGTCTAGAAAAAAGTGCAATATGCGAATTTAAATCCAAATAAAGTTCTCAGTATGGAAAATTTTACGGTACTAGGTGATGCATTTTGCTTTTAAAAGTTAAAAAGTCTTCTACTTAGACATATCTTACTCATATAACTTCAAGAATGACTTTCTGTAGTAATGCATCATACAGTTGCTTTTGAAAGGAGTTGCCAGATTCAAATAAAAAACGATGTTAGAAAGGGACACTCACTCCTCATTTGTTAAAATCTCTCGCCTCAGTAGTACCAATACGCCGACAAATAGTACCAATATCCGGTGTCGGCTATACACAGTGAGCATGAATAATGTCATTTCGAGCTGTGGAGTTGCCGTATTTATAAAAATGGATCGAGGCATTTTGAAACGAGATAAATATCTGGTTTTGAAACAGAACACATTTTAAAAAATATTTTATATTTTTTTCACAAAAAATATAGGAATTCAAATTTAATTGAACAAGGAAAAAAATCTGCCACACGGACTATTTTTGCGCTTTCCCGCATCCAAAGCTATTTGATAAGAACATAGCATATATAACCTTTGAATGGACTAACATACAGTTTGTAGACGTTTAACAATTGAAGTATTAGTATGACGGTCAACAGCATCTACGGAACCACCAACAAGGCCTTCACAGGTATCACCCCCTTCACCGCCAGGAACACCAGCACCAGTGCAACAGGAGCCATCACTTTGGAAACAAATTTGGGATAAGGTAGGTGAGCTTAAGGGGCCAATGAGGGAAGCTGCAGAAGCTGTTAGGTCGTACGCCAGGGGGGGGGGGGGGGGACGGCTATTGTTCACGGGGTGGCTTTTGCAATCCTTTTCATAGAAAAACCCGTATGGAACCCTATCCAAACCCCACTGGATAAGCTGCAACAATTAACAGTCCGCACGCAGCCATGAGTAGCTCTAGGAATCCTTCTTTGGTGTCTATCATTTGTTGTTGCTGAGTTGTAACGAGTTGATATTTTTTATATATGTTTTATTTAAAGACGGTCATCAACACTGGCACCAAGGCCAGCATCGGCACCAAGACCTCGACCGGCACCACCGCTAGCTTCGAATTCAGGAGGACAGGAACACACATTTATGGACGAGGTATTGGTGAGTAGAAATAACATCAGAAAATCTGCCAGAACGGTACGGCCGTACCTTAGAGAAGCTGTAGATTACGATGCAGCCCTCATTATTCTGTTGGCAGTGATATTTTTGTTGGTATTTCTTAGAAATATTTTGTGTATATGTACTCATCCTTTTCAAAGGCTTATACACTGATACGTCATTCTTTATATGGGACAAAGTGTAAGCTTATTAAAACCAGTAGGAATCTGACCGTTCAGGGACAGTGTATCAGACATTTGGCCAATCAGAGAAGTGTATCGTATGATAAATATGACCAATCAGGGACAGTCTTGTAAGCCTACTTCGTCTAAATTAATTTAATTTACTTTTTTTCGTTTTTTGTAATATTAAATATTCATTAAAATGTATTCTGTTTGAAAACCAGATATTCATCCGTTTCAAAATGCCTCGATCAATAGTTTTGGCTAAGGAGAATAACTGGGAAGGGCCAAAATCGGCCTAGTTGCAGATTTTGTCTTTTTTTGAATTGCTGAGAAAATGGTATACGGTATAAAATGGTATAGTAGCATGAATAATGTCATTTCGAGCTGTGGAGTTGCCGTATTTATAAAAATGGATCGAGGCATTTTGAAACGAGATAAATATCTGGTTTTGAAACAGAACACATTTTAAAAAATATTTTATATTTCTTTCACAAAAAATATAGGAATTCAAATTCAATTGAACAAGGAAAATAAAGCCTGTGTTTGTGAAACACGAATGCCCCCGGTGGCATCTTTGTTAGTATGAACACTATTTTCTGTAAAGTACATGTATGTGAGGTCAGCGGGTTAAAAGGTCAAAGGTCAAGGTCACGAGGTCAAAAATTTTGGTATCAATGGAAAGGTCTTGTCACAAGGAATACACATATGAAATATGAAAGCCCTATCACTTCCCATTCAAAAGTTATGCCCAATGTTAAAGTTTTTGAAAAGTAGGTCAAAGGTCAAGGTCATGAGGTCAAAAATTTTGGTATCAATGGAAAGGTCTTGTCACAAGGAATACACATATGAAATATGAAAGCCCTATCACTTCCCATTCAAAAGTTATGCCCAATGTTAAAGTTTTTGAAAAGTAGGTCAAAGGTCAAAGTCAAGGTCACGAGGTCAAAAATTTTGGTATCAATGGAAAGGTCTTGTCACAAGTAATACACATGTGAAATATGAAAGCCCTATCACTTCCCATTCAAAAGTTATGCCCAATTTTAAAGTTTTTGAAAAGTAGGTCAAATGTCAAGGTCAAGGTCACGAGGTCAAAAATTTTGGTATCAATAGAAAGGTCTTGTCACAAGGAATACACATGTGAAATATGAAAGCCCCATCACTTCCCATTCAAAAGTTATGCCCAGTGTTAAAGTTTTTGAAAAGTAGGTCAAAGGTCAAGGTCAAGGTCACGAGGTCAAAAATTTTGGTATCAATGGAAAGGTCTTGTCACAAGTAATACACATGTGAAATATGAAAGCCCTATCACTTCCCATTCAAAAGTTATGTCCAATGTAAAAGTTTTTCGGACAAACAGACAAACAGACAAACAGATAAACAGACGGACAGGCCAAAAACTATATGCCCCCGAATCTTTGATTCCGGGGGCATAAAAATCTGCCACACGGACTATTTTTGCGCTTTCCCGCATCCAAAGCTATTTGATAAGAACATAGCATATATAACCTTTGAATGGACTAACATACAGTTTGTAGACGTTTAACAATTGAAGTATTAGTATGACGGTCAACAGCATCTACGGAACCACCAACAAGACCTTCACAGGTATCACCCCCTTCACCGCCAGGAACACCAGCACCAGTGCAACAGGAGCCATCACTTTGGAAACAAATTGGGGATAAGGTAGGTGAGCTTAGGGGGCCAATGAGGGAAGCTGCAGAAGCTGTTAGGTCGTACGCCAGGGGGGGGGGGGGACGGCTATTGTTCACGGGGTGGCTTTTGCAATCCTTTTCATATAAAAACCCGTATGGAACCCTATCCAAACCCCACTGGATAAGCTGCAACAATTAACAGTCCGCACGCAGCCATGAGTAGCTCTAGGAATCCTTCTTTGGTGTCTATCATTTGTTGTATCTGAGTTGTAACGAGTTGATATTTTTTATATGTTTTATTTAAAGACGGTCACCAACACTGGCACCAAGGCCAGCATCGGCACCAAGACCGCGACCGGCACCACCGCTAGCTTCGAATTCAGGAGGACAGGAACACACATTTATGGACGAGGTATTGGTGAGTAGAAATAACATCAGAAAAATCTGCCAGAACGGTACGGCCGTACCTTAGAGAAGCTGTAGTTTACGATGCAGCCCTCAGTATTCTGTTGGCAGTGATATTTTTGTTGGCATTTCTTAGGAATATTTTGTGTACATGTACTCATCCTTTTCAAAGGCTTATACATTGATACATCATTCTTTATATGGGACAAAGTGTAAGCTTATTAAAACCAGTAGGAATCTGACCGTTCAGGGACAGTGTATCAGACATTTGGCCAATCAGGGAAGTGTATCGTATGATAAATATGACCAATCAGGGACAGTCTTGTAAGCATACTCCGTCTAAATTAATTTAATTTACTTTTTTTCGTTTTTTGTAATATTAAATATTCATTAAAATGTATTCTGTTTGAAAACCAGATATTTATCCGTTTCAAAATGCCTCGATCATTAGTTTTGGATAAGGAGAATAACTGGGAAGGGCCAAAATCGGCCTAGTTGCAGATTTAGTCTTTTTTTGAATTGCTGAGAAAATGGTATACGGTATAAAATGGTATAGTAGCATGAATAATGTCATTTCGAGCTGTGGAGTTGCCGTATTTATAAAAATGGATCGAGGCATTTTGAAACGAGATAAATATCTGGTTTTGAAACAGAACACATTTTAAAAAATATTTTATATTTTTTTCACAAAAAATATAGGAATTCAAATTCAATTGAACAAGGAAAAAAATCTGCCACACGGACTATTTTTGCGCTTTCCCGCATCCAAAGCTATTTGATAAGAACATAGCATATATAACCTTTGAATGGACTAACATACAGTTTGTAGACGTTTAACAATTGAAGTATTAGTATGACGGTCAACAGCATCTACGGAACCACCAACAAGGCCTTCACAGGTATCACCCCCTTCACCGCCAGGAACACCAGCACCAGTGCAACAGGAGCCATCACTTTGGAAACAAATTGGGGATAAGGTAGGTGAGCTTAAGGGGCCAATGAGGGAAGCTGCAGAAGCTGTTAGGTCGTACGCCAGGGGGGGGGGGACGGCTATTGTTCACGGGGTGGCTTTTGCAATCGTTTTCATAGAAAAACCCGTATGGAACCCTATCCAAACCCCACTGGATAAGCTGCAACAATTAACAGTCCGCACGCAGCCATGAGTAGCTCTAGGAATCCTTCTTTGGTGTCTATCATTTGTTGTTGCTGAGTTGTAACGAGTTGATATTTTTTATATATGTTTTATTTAAAGACGGTCATCAACACTGGCACCAAGGCCAGCATCGGCACCAAGACCTCGACCGGCACCACCGCTAGCTTCGAATTCAGGAGGACAGGAACACACATTTATGGACGAGGTATTGGTGAGTAGAAATAACATCAGAAAATCTGCCAGAACGGTACGGCCGTACCTTAGAGAAGCTGTAGATTACGATGCAGCCCTCATTATTCTGTTGGCAGTGATATTTTTGTTGGTATTTCTTAGAAATATTTTGTGTATATGTACTCATCCTTTTCAAAGGCTTATACACTGATACGTCATTCTTTATATGGGACAAAGTGTAAGCTTATTAAAACCAGTAGGAATCTGACCGTTCAGGGACAGTGTATCAGACATTTGGCCAATCAGAGAAGTGTATCGTATGATAAATATGACCAATCAGGGACAGTCTTGTAAGCCTACTTCGTCTAAATTAATTTAATTTACTTTTTTTCGTTTTTTGTAATATTAAATATTCATTAAAATGTATTCTGTTTGAAAACCAGATATTCATCCGTTTCAAAATGCCTCGATCAATAGTTTTGGCTAAGGAGAATAACTGGGAAGGGCCAAAATCGGCCTAGTTGCAGATTTTGTCTTTTTTTGAATTGCTGAGAAAATGGTATACGGTATAAAATGGTATAGTAGCATGAATAATGTCATTTCGAGCTGTGGAGTTGCCGTATTTATAAAAATGGATCGAGGCATTTTGAAACGAGATAAATATCTGGTTTTGAAACAGAACACATTTTAAAAAATATTTTATATTTTTTTCACAAAAAATATAGGAATTCAAATTCAATTGAACAAGGAAAATAAAGCCTGTGTTTGTGAAACACGAATGCCCCCGGTGGCATCTTTGTTAGTATGAACACTATTTTCTGTAAAGTACATGTATGAGGTCACTGGGTTAAAAGGTCAAAGGTCAAGGTCACGAGGTCAAAAATTTTGGTATCAATGGAAAGGTCTTGTCACAAGGAATACACATATGAAATATGAAAGCCCTATCACTTCCCATTCAAAAGTTATGCCCAATGTTAAAGTTTTTGAAAAGTAGGTCAAAGGTCAAGGTCATGAGGTCAAAAATTTTGGTATCAATGGAAACGTCTTGTCACAAGGAATACACATGTGAAATATGAAAGCCCTATCACTTCCCATTCAAAAGTTATGCCCAATGTTAAAGTTTTTGAAAAGTAGGTCAAAGGTCAAAGTCAAGGTCACGAGGTCAAAAATTTTGGTATCAATGGAAAGGTCTTGTCACAAGTAATACACATGTGAAATATGAAAGCCCTATCACTTCCCATTCAAAAGTTATGCCCAATTTTAAAGTTTTTGAAAAGTAGGTCAAATGTCAAGGTCAAGGTCACGAGGTCAAAAATTTTGGTATCAATAGAAAGGTCTTGTCACAAGGAATACACATGTGAAATATGAAAGCCCTATCACTTCCCATTCAAAAGTTATGCCCAGTGTTAAAGTTTTTGAAAAGTAGGTCAAAGGTCAAGGTCACGAGGTCAAAAATTTTGGTATCAATGGAAAGGTCTTGTCACAAGAAATACACATGTGAAATATGAAAGCCCTATCACTTCCCATTCAAAAGTTATGCCCAGTGTTAAAGTTTTTGAAAAGTAGGTCAAAGGTCAAAGGTCAAGGTCACGAGGTCAAAAATTTTGGTATCAATGGAAAGGTCTTGTCACAAGGAGTACACATGTGAAATATGAAAGCCCTATCACTTCCCTATCAAAAGTTATGCCCAATGTTAAAGTTTTTGAAAAGTAGGTCAAAGGTCAAGGTCAAGGTCACGAGGTCAAAAATTTTGGTATCAATGGAAAGGTCTTGTCACAAGGAATACATATGTGAAATATGAAAGCCCTATCACTTCCCATTCAAAAGTTATGCCCAATGTTAAAGTTTTTGAAAAGTAGGTCAAAGGTCAAAGTAAAGGTCACGAGGTCAAAAATTTTGGTATCAATGGAAAGGTCTTGTCACAAGTAATACACATGTGAAATATGAAAGCCCTATCACTTCCCATTCAAAAGTTATGTCCAATGTAAAAGTTTTTCGGACAAACAGACAAACAGACAAACAGATAAACAGACGGACAGGCCAAAAACTATATGCCCCCGAATCTTTGATTCCGGGGGCATAAAAATCTGCCAAACGGACTATTTTTGCGCTTTCCCGCATCCAAAGCTATTTGATAAGAACATAGCATATATAACCTTTGAATGGACTAACATACAGTTTGTAGACGTTTAACAATTGAAGTATTAGTATGACGGTCAACAGCATCTACGGAACCACCAACAAGGCCTTCACAGGTATCACCCCCTTCACCGCCAGGAACACCAGCACCAGTGCAACAGGAGCCATCACTTTGGAAACAAATTGGGGATAAGGTAGGTGAGCTTAGGGGGCCAATGAGGGAAGCTGCAGAAGCTGTTAGGTCGTACGCCAGGGGGGGGGGGGGGGACGGCTATTGTTCACGGGGTGGCTTTTGCAATCCTTTTAATAGAAAAACCCGTATGGAACCCTATCCAAACCCCACTGGATAAGCTGCAACAATTAACAGTCCGCACGCAGCCATGAGTAGCTCTAGGAATCCTTCTTTGGTGTCTATCATTTGTTGTATCTGAGTTGTAACGAGTTGATATTTTTTATATGTTTTATTTAAAGACGGTCACCAACACTGGCACCAAGGCCAGCATCGGCACCAAGACCTCGACCGGCACCACCGCTAGCTTCGAATTCAGGAGGACAGGAACACACATTTATGGACGAGGTATTGGTGAGTAGAAATAAAATCAGAAAAATCTGCCAGAACGGTACGGCCTTACCTTAGAGAAGCTGTAGTTTACGATGCAGCCCTCAGTATTCTGTTGGCAGTGATATTTTTGTTGGTATTTCTTAGGGAATATTTTGTGTACATGTACTCATCCTTTTCAAAGGCTTATACACTGATACGTCATTCTTTATATGGGACAAAGTGTAAGCTTATTAAAACCAGTAGGAATCTGACCGTTCAGGGACAGTGTATCAGACATTTGGCCAATCAGAGAAGTGTATCGTATGATAAATATGACCAATCAGGGACAGTCTTGTAAGCATACTCCGTCTAAATTAATTTAATTTACTTTTTTTCGTTTTTTGTAATATTAAATATTCATTAAAATGTATTCTGTTTGAAAACCAGATATTTATCCGTTTCAAAATGCCTCGATCATTAGTTTTGGATAAGGAGAATAACTGGGAAGGGCCAAAATCGGCCTAGTTGCAGATTTAGTCTTTTTTTGAATTGCTGAGAAAATGGTATACGGTATAAAATGGTATAGTAGCATGAATAATGTCATTTCGAGCTGTGGAGTTGCCGTATTTATAAAAATGGATCGAGGCATTTTGAAACGAGATAAATATCTGGTTTTGAAACAGAACACATTTTAAAAAATATTTTATATTTTTTTCACAAAAAATATAGGAATTCAAATTTAATTGAACAAGGAAAAAAATCTGCCACACGGACTATTTTTGCGCTTTCCCGCATCCAAAGCTATTTGATAAGAACATAGCATATATAACCTTTGAATGGACTAACATACAGTTTGTAGACGTTTAACAATTGAAGTATTAGTATGACGGTCAACAGCATCTACGGAACCACCAACAAGGCCTTCACAGGTATCACCCCCTTCACCGCCAGGAACACCAGCACCAGTGCAACAGGAGCCATCACTTTGGAAACAAATTTGGGATAAGGTAGGTGAGCTTAAGGGGCCAATGAGGGAAGCTGCAGAAGCTGTTAGGTCGTACGCCAGGGGGGGGGGGGGACGGCTATTGTTCACGGGGTGGCTTTTGCAATCCTTTTCATAGAAAAACCCGTATGGAACCCTATCCAAACCCCACTGGATAAGCTGCAACAATTAACAGTCCGCACGCAGCCATGAGTAGCTCTAGGAATCCTTCTTTGGTGTCTATCATTTGTTGTTGCTGAGTTGTAACGAGTTGATATTTTTTATATATGTTTTATTTAAAGACGGTCATCAACACTGGCACCAAGGCCAGCATCGGCACCAAGACCTCGACCGGCACCACCGCTAGCTTCGAATTCAGGAGGACAGGAACACACATTTATGGACGAGGTATTGGTGAGTAGAAATAACATCAGAAAATCTGCCAGAACGGTACGGCCGTACCTTAGAGAAGCTGTAGATTACGATGCAGCCCTCATTATTCTGTTGGCAGTGATATTTTTGTTGGTATTTCTTAGAAATATTTTGTGTATATGTACTCATCCTTTTCAAAGGCTTATACACTGATACGTCATTCTTTATATGGGACAAAGTGTAAGCTTATTAAAACCAGTAGGAATCTGACCGTTCAGGGACAGTGTATCAGACATTTGGCCAATCAGAGAAGTGTATCGTATGATAAATATGACCAATCAGGGACAGTCTTGTAAGCCTACTTCGTCTAAATTAATTTAATTTACTTTTTTTCGTTTTTTGTAATATTAAATATTCATTAAAATGTATTCTGTTTGAAAACCAGATATTCATCCGTTTCAAAATGCCTCGATCAATAGTTTTGGCTAAGGAGAATAACTGGGAAGGGCCAAAATCGGCCTAGTTGCAGATTTTGTCTTTTTTTGAATTGCTGAGAAAATGGTATACGGTATAAAATGGTATAGTAGCATGAATAATGTCATTTCGAGCTGTGGAGTTGCCGTATTTATAAAAATGGATCGAGGCATTTTGAAACGAGATAAATATCTGGTTTTGAAACAGAACACATTTTAAAAAATATTTTATATTTCTTTCACAAAAAATATAGGAATTCAAATTCAATTGAACAAGGAAAATAAAGCCTGTGTTTGTGAAACACGAATGCCCCCGGTGGCATCTTTGTTAGTATGAACACTATTTTCTGTAAAGTACATGTATGTGAGGTCAGCGGGTTAAAAGGTCAAAGGTCAAGGTCACGAGGTCAAAAATTTTGGTATCAATGGAAAGGTCTTGTCACAAGGAATACACATATGAAATATGAAAGCCCTATCACTTCCCATTCAAAAGTTATGCCCAATGTTAAAGTTTTTGAAAAGTAGGTCAAAGGTCAAGGTCATGAGGTCAAAAATTTTGGTATCAATGGAAAGGTCTTGTCACAAGGAATACACATATGAAATATGAAAGCCCTATCACTTCCCATTCAAAAGTTATGCCCAATGTTAAAGTTTTTGAAAAGTAGGTCAAAGGTCAAAGTCAAGGTCACGAGGTCAAAAATTTTGGTATCAATGGAAAGGTCTTGTCACAAGTAATACACATGTGAAATATGAAAGCCCTATCACTTCCCATTCAAAAGTTATGCCCAATTTTAAAGTTTTTGAAAAGTAGGTCAAATGTCAAGGTCAAGGTCACGAGGTCAAAAATTTTGGTATCAATAGAAAGGTCTTGTCACAAGGAATACACATGTGAAATATGAAAGCCCCATCACTTCCCATTCAAAAGTTATGCCCAGTGTTAAAGTTTTTGAAAAGTAGGTCAAAGGTCAAGGTCAAGGTCACGAGGTCAAAAATTTTGGTATCAATGGAAAGGTCTTGTCACAAGTAATACACATGTGAAATATGAAAGCCCTATCACTTCCCATTCAAAAGTTATGTCCAATGTAAAAGTTTTTCGGACAAACAGACAAACAGACAAACAGATAAACAGACGGACAGGCCAAAAACTATATGCCCCCGAATCTTTGATTCCGGGGGCATAAAAATCTGCCACACGGACTATTTTTGCGCTTTCCCGCATCCAAAGCTATTTGATAAGAACATAGCATATATAACCTTTGAATGGACTAACATACAGTTTGTAGACGTTTAACAATTGAAGTATTAGTATGACGGTCAACAGCATCTACGGAACCACCAACAAGACCTTCACAGGTATCACCCCCTTCACCGCCAGGAACACCAGCACCAGTGCAACAGGAGCCATCACTTTGGAAACAAATTGGGGATAAGGTAGGTGAGCTTAGGGGGCCAATGAGGGAAGCTGCAGAAGCTGTTAGGTCGTACGCCAGGGGGGGGGGGGCGGCTATTGTTCACGGGGTGGCTTTTGCAATCCTTTTAATAAAAAAACCCGTATGGAACCCTATCCAAACCCCACTGGATAAGCTGCAACAATTAACAGTCCGCACGCAGCCATGAGTAGCTCTAGGAATCCTTCTTTGGTGTCTATCATTTGTTGTATCTGAGTTGTAACGAGTTGATATTTTTTATATGTTTTATTTAAAGACGGTCACCAACACTGGCACCAAGGCCAGCATCGGCACCAAGACCTCGACCGGCACCACCGCTAGCTTCGAATTCAGGAGGACAGGAACACACATTTATGGACGAGGTATTGGTGAGTAGAAATAACATCAGAAAAATCTGCCAGAACGGTACGGCCGTACCTTAGAGAAGCTGTAGTTTACGATGCAGCCCTCAGTATTCTGTTGGCAGTGATATTTTTGTTGGTATTTCTTAGGAATATTTTGTGTACATGTACTCATCCTTTTCAAAGGCTTATACATTGATACATCATTCTTTATATGGGACAAAGTGTAAGCTTATTAAAACCAGTAGGAATCTGACCGTTCAGGGACAGTGTATCAGACATTTGGCCAATCAGGGAAGTGTATCGTATGATAAATATGACCAATCAGGGACAGTCTTGTAAGCATACTCCGTCTAAATTAATTTAATTTACTTTTTTTCGTTTTTTGTAATATTAAATATTCATTAAAATGTATTCTGTTTGAAAACCAGATATTTATCCGTTTCAAAATGCCTCGATCATTAGTTTTGGATAAGGAGAATAACTGGGAAGGGCCAAAATCGGCCTAGTTGCAGATTTAGTCTTTTTTTGAATTGCTGAGAAAATGGTATACGGTATAAAATGGTATAGTAGCATGAATAATGTCATTTCGAGCTGTGGAGTTGCCGTATTTATAAAAATGGATCAAGGCATTTTGAAACGAGATAAATATCTGGTTTTGAAACAGAACACATTTTAAAAAATATTTTATATTTTTTTCACAAAAAATATAGGAATTCAAATTCAATTGAACAAGGAAAAAAATCTGCCACACGGACTATTTTTGCGCTTTCCCGCATCCAAAGCTATTTGATAAGAACATAGCATATATAACCTTTGAATGGACTAACATACAGTTTGTAGACGTTTAACAATTGAAGTATTAGTATGACGGTCAACAGCATCTACGGAACCACCAACAAGGCCTTCACAGGTATCACCCCCTTCACCGCCAGGAACACCAGCACCAGTGCAACAGGAGCCATCACTTTGGAAACAAATTGGGGATAAGGTAGGTGAGCTTAAGGGGCCAATGAGGGAAGCTGCAGAAGCTGTTAGGTCGTACGCCAGGGGGGGGGGGGACGGCCATTGTTCACGGGGTGGCTTTTGCAATCCTTTTCATATAAAAACCCGTATGGAACCCTATCCAAACCCCACTGGATAAGCTGCAACAATTAACAGTCCGCACGCAGCCATGAGTAGCTCTAGGAATCCTTCTTTGGTGTCTATCATTTGTTGTTGCTGAGTTGTAACGAGTTGATATTTTTTATATATGTTTTATTTAAAGACGGTCATCAACACTGGCACCAAGGCCAGCATCGGCACCAAGACCTCGACCGGCACCACCGCTAGCTTCGAATTCAGAAGGACAGGAACACACATTTATGGACGAGGTATTGGTGAGTAGAAATAACATCAGAAAATCTGCCAGAACGGTACGGCCGTACCTTAGAGAAGCTGTAGATTACGATGCAGCCCTCATTATTCTGTTGGCAGTGATATTTTTGTTGGTATTTCTTAGAAATATTTTGTGTATATGTACTCATCCTTTTCAAAGGCTTATACACTGATACGTCATTCTTTATATGGGACAAAGTGTAAGCTTATTAAAACCAGTAGGAATCTGACCGTTCAGGGACAGTGTATCAGACATTTGGCCAATCAGAGAAGTGTATCGTATGATAAATATGACCAATCAGGGACAGTCTTGTAAGCCTACTTCGTCTAAATTAATTTAATTTACTTTTTTTCGTTTTTTGTAATATTAAATATTCATTAAAATGTATTCTGTTTGAAAACCAGATATTCATCCGTTTCAAAATGCCTCGATCAATAGTTTTGGCTAAGGAGAATAACTGGGAAGGGCCAAAATCGGCCTAGTTGCAGATTTTGTCTTTTTTTGAATTGCTGAGAAAATGGTATACGGTATAAAATGGTATAGTAGCATGAATAATGTCATTTCGAGCTGTGGAGTTGCCGTATTTATAAAAATGGATCGAGGCATTTTGAAACGAGATAAATATCTGGTTTTGAAACAGAACACATTTTAAAAAATATTTTATATTTCTTTCACAAAAAATATAGGAATTCAAATTCAATTGAACAAGGAAAATAAAGCCTGTGTTTGTGAAACACGAATGCCCCCGGTGGCATCTTTGTTAGTATGAACACTATTTTCTGTAAAGTACATGTATGTGAGGTCACTGGGTTAAAAGGTCAAAGGTCAAGGTCACGAGGTCAAAAATTTTGGTATCAATGGAAAGGTCTTGTCACAAGGAATACACATATGAAATATGAAAGCCCTATCACTTCCCATTCAAAAGTTATGCCCAATGTTAAAGTTTTTGAAAAGTAGGTCAAAGGTCAAAGTCAAGGTCACGAGGTCAAAAATTTTGGTATCAATGGAAAGGTCTTGTCACAAGTAATACACATGTGAAATATGAAAGCCCTATCACTTCCCATTCAAAAGTTATGCCCAATTTTAAAGTTTTTGAAAAGTAGGTCAAATGTCAAGGTCAAGGTCACGAGGTCAAAAATTTTGGTATCAATAGAAAGGTCTTGTCACAAGGAATACACATGTGAAATATGAAAGCCCTATCACTTCCCATTCAAAAGTTATGCCCAGTGTTAAAGTTTTTGAAAAGTAGGTCAAAGGTCAAGGTCAAGGTCACGAGGTCAAAAATTTTGGTATCAATGGAAAGGTCTTGTCACAAGGAATACACATGTGAAATATGAAAGCCCTATCACTTCCCATTCAAAAGTTATGCCCAGTGTTAAAGTTTTTGAAAAGTAGGTCAAAGGTCAAAGGTCAAGGTCACGAGGTCAAAAATTTTGGTATCAATGGAAAGGTCTTGTCACAAGGAGTACACATGTGAAATATGAAAGCCCTATCACTTCCCTATCAAAAGTTATGCCCAATGTTAAAGTTTTTGAAAAGTAGGTCAAAGGTCAAGGTCAAGGTCACGAGGTCAAAAATTTTGGTATCAATGGAAAGGTCTTGTCACAAGGAATACACATGTGAAATATGAAAGCCCTATCACTTCCCATTCAAAAGTTATGCCCAGTGTTAAAGTTTTTGAAAAGTAGGTCAAAGGTCAAGGTCAAGGTCACGAGGTCAAAAATTTTGGTATCAATGGAAAGGTCTTGTCACAAGGAATACACATGTGAAATATGAAAGCCCTATCACTTCCCATTCAAAAGTTATGTCCAATGTAAAAGTTTTTCGGACAAACAGACAAACAGACAAACAGATAAACAGACGGACAGGCCAAAAACTATATGCCCCCGAATCTTTGATTCCGGGGGCATAAAAATCTGCCACACGGACTATTTTTGCGCTTTCCCGCATCCAAAGCTATTTGATAAGAACATAGCATATATAACCTTTGAATGGACTAACATACAGTTTGTAGACGTTTAACAATTGAAGTATTAGTATGACGGTCAACAGCATCTACGGAACCACCAACAAGGCCTTCACAGGTATCACCCCCTTCACCGCCAGGAACACCAGCACCAGTGCAACAGGAGCCATCACTTTGGAAACAAATTGGGGATAAGGTAGTTGAGCTTAGGGGGCCAATGAGGGAAGCTGCAGAAGCTGTTAGGTCGTACGCCAGGGGGGGTCGGCTATTGTTCACGGGGTGGCTTTTGCAATCCTTTTAATAGAAAAACCCGTATGGAACCCTATCCAAACCCCACTGGATAAGCTGCAACAATTAACAGTCCGCACGCAGCCATGAGTAGCTCTAGGAATCCTTCTTTGGTGTCTATCATTTGTTGTATCTGAGTTGTAACGAGTTGATATTTTTTATATGTTTTATTTAAAGACGGTCACCAACACTGGCACCAAGGCCAGCATCGGCACCAAGACCTCGACCGGCACCACCGCTAGCTTCGAATTCAGGAGGACAGGAACACACATTTATGGACGAGGTATTGGTGAGTAGAAATAACATCAGAAAAATCTGCCAGAACGGTACGGCCGTACCTTAGAGAAGCTGTAGTTTACGATGCAGCCCTCAGTATTCTGTTGGCAGTGATATTTTTGTTGGTATTTCTTAGGAATATTTTGTGTACATGTACTCATCCTTTTCAAAGGCTTATACATTGATACATCATTCTTTATATGGGACAAAGTGTAAGCTTATTAAAACCAGTAGGAATCTGACCGTTCAGGGACAGTGTATCAGACATTTGGCCAATCAGGGAAGTGTATCGTATGATAAATATGACCAATCAGGGACAGTCTTGTAAGCATACTCCGTCTAAATTAATTTAATTTACTTTTTTTCGTTTTTTGTAATATTAAATATTCATTAAAATGTATTCTGTTTGAAAACCAGATATTTATCCGTTTCAAAATGCCTCGATCATTAGTTTTGGATAAGGAGAATAACTGGGAAGGGCCAAAATCGGCCTAGTTGCAGATTTAGTCTTTTTTTGAATTGCTGAGAAAATGGTATACGGTATAAAATGGTATAGTAGCATGAATAATGTCATTTCGAGCTGTGGAGTTGCCGTATTTATAAAAATGGATCGAGGCATTTTGAAACGAGATAAATATCTGGTTTTGAAACAGAACACATTTTAAAAAATATTTTATATTTTTTTCACAAAAAATATAGGAATTCAAATTCAATTGAACAAGGAAAAAAATCTGCCACACGGACTATTTTTGCGCTTTCCCGCATCCAAAGCTATTTGATAAGAACATAACATATATAACCTTTGAATGGACTAACATACAGTTTGTAGACGTTTAACAATTGAAGTATTAGTATGACGGTCAACAGCATCTACGGAACCACCAACAAGGCCTTCACAGGTATCACCCCCTTCACCGCCAGGAACACCAGCACCAGTGCAACAGGAGCCATCACTTTGGAAACAAATTGGGGATAAGGTAGGTGAGCTTAAGGGGCCAATGAGGGAAGCTGCAGAAGCTGTTAGGTCGTACGCCAGGGGGGGGACGGCTATTGTTCACGGGGTGGCTTTTGCAATCCTTTTCATAGAAAAACCCGTATGGAACCCTATCCAAACCCCACTTGATAAGCTGCAACAATTAACAGTCCGCACGCAGCCATGAGTAGCTCTAGGAATCCTTCTTTGGTGTCTATCATTTGTTGTTGCTGAGTTGTAACGAGTTGATATTTTTTATATATGTTTTATTTAAAGACGGTCATCAACACTGGCACCAAGGCCAGCATCGGCACCAAGACCTCGACCGGCACCACCGCTAGCTTCGAATTCAGGAGGACAGGAACACACATTTATGGACGAGGTATTGGTGAGTAGAAATAACATCAGAAAATCTGCCAGAACGGTACGGCCGTACCTTAGAGAAGCTGTAGTTTACGATGCAGCCCTCATTATTCTGTTGGCAGTGATATTTTTGTTGGTATTTCTTAGAAATATTTTGTGTATATGTACTCATCCTTTTCAAAGGCTTATACACTGATACGTCATTCTTTATATGGGACAAAGTGTAAGCTTATTAAAACCAGTAGGAATCTGACCGTTCAGGGACAGTGTATCAGACATTTGGCCAATCAGGGAAGTGTATCGTATGATAAATATGACCAATCAGGGACAGTCTTGTAAGCCAACTCCGTCTTAATTAATTTAATTTACTTTTTTTCTTTTTTTGTAATATTAAATATTCATTAAAATGTATTCTGTTTGAAAACCAGATATTTATCCGTTTCAAAATGCCTCGATCATTTATATAAATACGGCAACGTCATGATCACAAGTTATATATGCTATGTTGTTATCCATTAGTTTTGGATAAGGAGAATAACTGGGAAGGGCCAAAATCGGCCTAGTTGCAGATTTTGTCTTTTTTTAATTGCTTAGAAAATGGTATGCGGTATAAAATGGTATAGTAGCATGAATAATGTCATTTCGAGCTGTGAAGTTGCCTTATTTATAAAAAAGGATCGAGGCATTTTGAAGCGAGATAAATATCTGGTTTTGAAACAGAACACATTTTTAAAAAATATTTTATATTTTTTTCACAAAAAATATAGGAATTCAAATTCAATTGAACAAGGAAAAAAATCTGCCACACGGACTATTTTTGCGCTTTCCCGCATCCAAAGCTATTTGATAAGAACATAGCATATATAACCTTTGAATGGACTAACATACAGTTTGTAGACGTTTAACAATTGAAGTATTAGTATGACGGTCAACAGCATCTACGGAACCACCAACAAGGCCTTCACAGGTACCACCCCCTTCACCGCCAGGCAAACCAGCACCAGTGCAACAGGAACCATCACTTTGGAAACAAATTGGGGATAAGGTTGGTGAGCTTAGGGGGCCAATGAGGGAAGCTGCAGAAGGTGTTAGGTCGTACGCCAGGGGGGCGGCTATTTTTCACGGGGTGGCTTTTGCAATCCTTTTAATAGAAAAACCCGTATTGAACCCTATCCAAACCCCACTGGATAAGCTGCAACAATTAACAGTCCGCACGCAGCCATGAGAAGCTCTAGGAATCCTTCTTTGGTGTCTATCATTTGTTGTTGCTGAGTTGTAACGAGTTGATATTTTTTAAATGTTTTATTTAAAGACGGTCACCAACACTGGCACCAAGGCCAGCATCGGCACCAAGACCTCGGCCGGCACCACCGCTAGCTTCGAATTCAGGAGGACTGGAACACACATATATGGACGAGGTATTGGTGAGTAGAAATAACATCCGAAAATCTGCCAGAACGGTATGGCCGTACCTTAGAGAAGCTGTAGTTTACTATGCAGCCCTCAGTATTCTGTTGGCAGTGATATTTTTGTTGATATCTCTTAGGAATATTTTGTGTACATGTACTCATCCTTTTCAGAGGCTTATACACTGATACATCATTCTTTATATGGGACAAAGTGTAAGCTTATTAAAACCAGTAGGAATCTGACCGTTCAGGGACAGTGTATCAGACATTTGGCCAATCAGGGAAGTGTATCGTATGATAAATATGACCAATCAGGGACAGTCTTGTAAGCCTACTTCGTCTAAATTAATTTAATTTACTTTTTTTTCGTTTTTTTGTAATATTAAATATTCATTAAAATGTATTCCGTTTGAAAACCAGATATTTATACGTTTCAAAATGCCTCGATCATTTATATAAATATGGCAACGTCATGATCACAAGTTATATATGCTATGTTGTTATCCATTAGTTTTGGATGAGGAGAATAACTGGGAAGGGCCAAAATCGGCCTAGTCGCAGATTTTGTCTTTTTTTAAATTGCTGAGAAAATGGTATATGGTATAAAATGGTATAGTAGCATGAATAATGTCATTTCGAGCTGTGAAGTTGCCGTATTTATAAAAATGGATCGAGGCATTTTGAAACGAGATAAATATCTGGTTTTGAAACAGAACACATTTTAAAGAATATTTTATATTTTTTCGCAAAAAATATAGGAATTCAAATTCAATTGAACAAGGAAAAAAATCTGCCACACGGACTATTTTTGCGCTTTCCCTCATCCAAAGCTATTTGATAAGAACATAGCATATATAACCTTTGAATGGACTAACATACAGTTTGTAGACGTTTAACAATTTAAGTATTAGTATGACGGTCTACAGCATCTACGGAACCACCAACAAGGCCTTCACGGGTATCATCCCCATTACCGCCAGGCACACCAGCACCAGTGCAACAGGAACCATCACTTTGGAAACAAATTGGGGATAAGGTTGGTAAGCTTGGGGGCCAATGAGGGAAGCTACAGAAGCTGTTAGGTCGTACGCCAGGGGGGGGGGCGGCTATTGTTCACGGGATGGCTTTTGCAATCCTTTTAATAGAAAAACCCGTATGGAACCCTATCCAAACCCCACTGGATAAGCTGCAACAATTAACAGTCCGCACGCAGCCATGAGAAGCTCTAGGAATCCTTCTTTGGTGTCTATCATTTGTTGTTGCTGAGTTGTAACGAGGTGATATTTTTTATTTAAAGACGGTCACCAACACTGGCACCAAGGCCAGCATCGGCACCAAGACCTCGACCGCCACCACCGCTAGCTTCGAATTCAGGAGGACAGGAACACACATTTATGGACGAGGTATTGGTGAGTAGAAATATCATCCGAAAATCTGCCAGAACGGTACGTCCGTAACTTAGAGAAGCTGTAGTTTACGATGCAGCCCTCAGTATTCTGTTGGCAGTGATATTTTTGTTGGTATTTCTTAGGAATATTTTTTGTACATGTACTCATCCTTATCAAAGGCTTATACACTGATACATCATTCTTTATATGGGATGTAAGTGATGGGGCAAAGTGTTAGCTTATTAAAACCAGTAGGAATCAGACCATTCAGGGACAGTGTATCAGACATTTGGCCAATCAGGGAAGTGTATCGTGTTATAAGCCTACTTCGTCTAAATTAATCTAATTTACTTTTTTTCGTTTTTTTAATATTAAATATTCATTAAAATGTATTCTGTTTGAAAACAAGACATTTATCCCGTTTCAAAATACCTCGATCATTAATATAAATACGGCAACGTCATGATCACAAGTTATATATGCTATGTTGTTATCCATTAGTTTTGGATTAGGAGAATAACTGGGAAGGGCCAAAATCCGTATCCTTATCAAAGGATTATACACTGATACATCATTCTTTATATGGGATGTAAGTAATGGGACAAAAAGTTAGCTTATATAAAGCAGTAGCAATCTGACCTCTCAGGGACAGTGTATCAGAAATTTGGCCAATCAGGGAAGTGTATCGTATGATAAAAATGACCAATCATGGACAGTTTTGTAAACCTACTTCGTCTAAATTAATTTAATTTTATTCGTTTTTTTAATATAAAATATTCATTAAAATGTATTCTGTTTGAAATCCAGATATTTATACCGTTTCAAAACGCCTCGATCAATTATATAAATAAGGCAACGTCATGGTCACAAAGTATATGTTGATGTCCATTAATTTTAGATAAGGCGGAAATTTTTTTTTATTTGTTATATTGAATTTGAATTCCTATATTTTTGAAAAAAAAAAGACATTTTATATTTTTAACAAAGAATATTTATATAAAGAATATAGGAATTCAAATTCAATTTAACAAAGCAAAAAGAAATCTGCCACTAGGCCAATTTTGCCCCTTATCCAAAGCTAATGGATAAAAACATAGCATATATAACTTGTGATTGGACTAACATTGAAGTACTGGTATGACTGTCAACAGCATCATCGGAACCACCAACAAGGCCTTCACAGACACCATCCCCTGCATCGCCAGGCACACCAGCACCAGCTCAACAGGGGCCATCGGGCCAATTGGGGATAAGGTAGGTGAGCTAAGGGGGCCAATGAGGGAAGCTGCAGCAGCTGTTAGGTCGTACGCCAGGGGGGCTTTAGTTCAAGGGGTGGCTTTCGCAAACCTTTTAATAGAAGGATTCCTAGAGCTACTTATTGCTGCGTCCGGACTAATGTTACAGCTGATCCAGTGGGATTTGGATAAGGTTCCGTACGGATTTGATTTGTTATATTGAATTTGAATTCCTATATTTTTTTAAAAAATGTCATTTTTTGCCATGACGTTGCCGTATTTATATAAATGATCGAGGCGTTTTGAATCGGGATGAATATCTGGTTTTGAAACAGAAAACATTTTAAAGAATATTTTTTATTGTTAACAAAAAATGTAGGAATTCAAATTCAATTTAACAAAGGAAAAACATTATTTGCCACAAGGCCGATTATTGCCCCTTATCCAAAGCTAATGGATAGCAACATAGCATATGTAACTTGTGACTGGACCAAGATTGAACTATTAGTATGACGGTCAACAGCATCACCGGAACCACCAACAAGGCCTTCACAGACACCATCCCCTGCACCAGCGCAACAGGAGCAATCACTTTGGAAACAAATTGGGTATAAGGTAGTTGAGTATCGGGGGCCAATGAGGAAAGCTGCAGCAACAGTTAGGTCGTGCGCCACGGGGCCTATAGTTCAAGGGGTGGCTTTCGCAATCCTTTTAATAGAAGGATTCCTAGAGCTACTAATTGCTGCGTCCGGACTAATGTTACAGCTGATCCAGTGGGATTTGGATAAGGTTCCGTACGGGTTTTTCATTTTGTTATGGTGTCAATCAATTGGTGTTGCTATGAGCTGAAACGAGGTGAAATTGTTTTTATATTTATAGACGGTCACTAGCACTGGCACCAAGACCTCGACCGTCACCACCTCTAGCTTCGAATTCAGGGGGACAGCAACAATTTTGACGAGGTATTGGTGAGTAGAAATAACATGAGAGAATCTGTTAGAAGCTCAATGAAGCTGTAGTTTACGGTGCAGCCCTCAGTATTCTGTTGGCAGTGATATTTTCATGTACTCATCCTTATCCAAGGCTTATACACTGATGCATCATTCTTTATATGGGATGAAAGTGATGGGGAAAAATGTTAGCTTATTTAAAACAGTAGGAATCAGACCATTCAGGGACAGTGTATTAGAAATTTGGCCAATCAGGGAAGTGTATCGTATGATAAATAATACCAATCAGGGACAGTGTTGTAAGCCTACTTCGTTTAAATTAATTTAATTTACTTCTTATTTTTAATAAAAAATATTCATTATAATGTAATCTGTTTTATACCGTTTCAAAACGCCTCGATCATTTATAGAAATACGGCAACGTCATGATCACAAAGTATATATGCTATGTTGTTGTCCATTGGTTTTGGATAAGGCGGAAAACGGGAAAGGACAAAATCAGCCCAGTTGCAGATTTTTTTTTTTTTTGATTTGTTATATTGAATTTGAATTCCTATATTTTTGAAAAAATGTCATTTTTTGCCATGACGTTGCCGTATTTATATAAATGATCGAGGCGTTTTGAATCGGGATGAATATCTGGTTTTGAAACAGAAAACATTTTAAAGAATATTTTATATTGTTAACAAAAAATGTAGGAATTCAAATTCAATTTAACAAAGCAAAAAAATAATTTGCCACAAGGCCGATTATTGCCCCTTATCCAAAGCTAATGGATAGCAACATAGCATATGTAACTTAGTTCGCTTCTTTTCATATGGTGGAGGTTTTTGTTTTTGTTTGCTTTGGTTCCTGTTTTATCCTGATTTTGTATGCCTTCGGTTTCTGATTTTCTGAATTATCGATTTTGTACTGTAGACAGGGATATGGTCATTATCCATATTTGTCATTTTTACCACTGTTCATGTGTCTCTGCTGGTGGACAAATTGTCCCCGAGGGCACTTGTCGAGCAGTCTTTTGCTTAAATGGATAGAACTCAAGAGACCTACAAAGTGGCTGGGGCGTCGCCCACTATAAAAAGGCCCCAACCTGTTGCGTCTACGGACACATACGCAACAGGTAACTTAGGTGTCCCTAGAATTAGCTTACACAACATTTGAGATGAAACATTTGTAGTTAGTAACAACCATGAGTTTTGGTATAAACATGCAGATGGGTATATTAAAATCAAGCCCTGTAAGATTGAAGTGGTCGATATACTTAAAGAGCACCTATTTTCACCAAGCGATTGCTCAATTTCTAAGTGTGGCATGAAGAACTGCAAAACTTGTAACATCCTAATAACAGACACTTCATTCTCAAGTAATCTCACAAAACAAACATTTAACACGCATAGTTTTGAAAACCTTAACTGCATGACATCTAATGTTGTGTACGGAATAGAGTGCTCAATAATAAAGGAAGTCAACTCCTTTACCGACATTTTGACCAGGCGGATCATTCTGTTTTATCGATGAGAGTCAGAATCCTGGAGAAAATATATCACCCCACAAACAATCCCAATTTGAGCACACCTCTCCGTCGCAACAGAGAAGAGTTCTGGATAAAAAATCTTAACACTGCAGCGCCCTATGGGTGCAACGATAACATCAGCACTATAGGAAACTTAACAAGTCCCGGTTGTCAATCGGTAAATGTGACTAGCTTATTCAACAGATCACAAAGAAGACCTCGAAGTCATGGCATTCGAAAATATAATAGGCCTGAGATACATAGTTTCTCCTTCGATGACTTGGTTCCATTTTTGAATGAGCCTCTAGGCCTGCATTATATTCGTACCAAATTATACTCTGTTCCTTTACGGAAGTTACACGAAATCTACGATTATACGAAGGATCTCGCATATACCGATACACGTTCCCCAGAATACAGACTACAAGGAGTCATCTTGGACATTTCTACTTTTCGTTTATTTCAAGCAGTTAGATCAGATAAATCAGAGGAGGAAACAAACCGCCCTTTCATTAAAGTAAGATTTGCAAACAAAGGTATTGATAACTTGAATCTTGGTCAAATTTTGAATCACAAAACTGTCACAGAAAAAATCCCACCATATTTCTAAAGAAAAGAAACTCCTTGTATTTCCTATAGTTACACACCAACAGTTGCATCTAAAATTTACAATTACAAACGATTCCTGCAGTGTATTGATTTAAGTAATCCCTCACTACATCCACTTCCCTGCGAATGTTCTTCATCGGATTTCAACTACTCTCCTTGTGGACACGTTATTACTGGTGACCTTAGTATAGTCAAGAACGAAAAGTTGAGAGAATTGTTAAAAAAGGGTCCCAAATACAGAGAAAGTATGTCCTTTACATGGAACCAAAATGTCAAAACTATTATGGACTCTTGTGAGGAATATGCAAGACGTTGGGCAAAGAAAGAGGATGTACAGCTCGACACCCTTTCCGAATGGATAAAATCAATCAGAGGGTTACTTTTATCTAGAATTAACCGATTAAAATCAACTGTGAACACCAGATTCGTGTCTATATTTAAAGACCCTGATGTTATCACAGAACTTACCTACCTCCAAGAACATTATGTCATCACACCAGCGGACAAAGCCTCAAATAATTACACATTTACTTGCAAAAAGTACTATTTCGACAGTCTAGTTAAAGAGTTGGGTTTAAATTCGACACCTGGAAATCCCACTTACACCCCAACAAACCTTTCTGCCTCTGAAATAATAGATAACCACAAATCAGCTCTTGCTTCCTTTGGCTTCGACACTACCAATTTAGATTTAGATTTACCATACTTATACACACAACGTACTTATACTGCATACCTAAAATGCATAAGAATCCGTACAAACAACGTTTCATCGCTGGTTCCTCAAAATGTTCTACCAAATCTGTATCGATCTTACTCACCAAAGTTTTATCTGAAATCAAATCTGGGCTACAAAAATATTGTTCGACAGTATATTCTCGCAGTGGTATCAACCAGATGTGGATTTTAAAGAATTCGAAGGAACTTTTAGAACATCTGAAATCCACTCATTTTAGTAGAGTCCATTCGATCAAAGCCTTTGATTTTTCGACACTTTACACTACAATTCCACATTCTAAATTGAAAGAAAGACTCGCAAAAATTATAAGTAATGCGTTTACAAGTAAGAACGGTAATCGCAAATACAAATTTATTGTTGTTAACTATGACAAAACCTACTTTGTAAAAGAAAAGTCAGATTCTGAAAATAAGTACACTGAAACAGACATTATTCAGATGTTAAACTTTCTGATCGACAACATTTTTGTGGTGTTTGGAGGAAAGGTCTTCCATCAAATTGTCGGAATTCCAATGGGGACCAATTGTGCCCCACTCCTTGCCGACATTTTCCTTTACTCGTACGAAGCTGAATTCATTCAATCTTTGGTCTCTGAAGGGAAAAGATACTTAGCTTCTGACTTCAACTTCGCTTACAGATACATAGACGATGTGTTGTCCATCAATAATCCAAAATTCGCGGATTACCTGAGCAGTATCTATCCTTCGGAGCTTGAAGTCAAAGAAACTACAGAGACAAATAATTCAGCATCCTATTTGGACATAATGTTGTCCTACGACACTGATGGTCACATGAACACCTCACTCTATGACAAACGTGACGACTTCAATTTCAGCATTACGAACTTTCCTTTTCTGAGTAGCAACATCCCTTCATCGCCTGCTTATGGCGTGTTCATATCTCAGTTGATACGCTATGCCAGAGCAAGTACAAAATATACGGATTTTGTTCTGAGAGCTAGGCGTCTTTCAGATAAGCTTCTCAGTCAGGGATATGTTTGTGACCGACTCACATCGTCACTGAGGAAGTTCTACGGTCGATATGGGGAACTCGTCATACACTATGATGTCCCACTATCCAGAATGGTGGATGATATTCTGTCATAGACCATTTGAACCATCCAACCAAAGATTGTACTCTATATCTTCCAAAATGGAAGTAACCGGATGTGACAGTTCTACCGAATTGAAGCGACGGGTGTTGCATGCAAGCAGGAGATGCTTACTCTTCCTGGGCACCTGGTCTCACTCTCATATCGGGAGTTCGCTTCTTTTCATATGGTGGAGGTTTTTGTTTTTGTTTGCTTTGGTTCCTGTTTTATCCTGATTTTGTATGCCTTCGGTTTCTGATTTTCTGAATAATCGATTTTGTACTGTAGACAGGGATATGGTCATTATCCATATTTGTCATTGTGATTGGACTAAGATTGAACTATTAGTATTACGGTCAACAGCATCACCGGAACCACCAACAAGGCCTTCACAGACACCATCCCCTGCAACAGCGCAACAGGAGCAATCACTTTGGGAACAAATGGGGGATAAGGTAGTTGAGTATAGGGGGCCAATGAGGAAAGCTGCAGCAACAGTTAGGTCGTACGCCACGGGGCCTATAGTTCAAGGGGTGGCTTTCGCAATCCTTTTAATAGAAGGATTCCTAGAGCTACTAATTGCTTCGTCCGGACTAATGTTACAGCTGATCCAGTGGGATTTGGATAAGGTTCCGTACGGGTTTTTCATTTTGTTATGGTGTCAATCAATTGGTGTTGCTATGAGCTGTAACGAGGTGAAATTGTTTTATATTTTTTATTTATAGACGGTCACTAGCACTGGCACCAAGACCTCGACCGTCACCACCTCTAGCTTCGAATTCAGGGGGACAGCAACAATTTTGACGAGGTATTGGTGAGTAGAAATAACATGAGAGAATCTGTTAGAAGCTCAAAGAAGCTGTAGTTTACGGTGCAGCCCTCAGTATTCTGTTGGCAGTAATATTTTTGTTGGTATTTCTTAGGAATAGGTATTTCTTGTGTACATGTACTGATCCCTATTAAAGGCTTATACACTGATACATCATTCTTTATATTGGATGTAAGTAATGGGGCAAAGTGTTAGCTTATTTAAACCAGTTGGAATCTGACCATTCAGGGACAGTGTATCAGAAATTTGGCCAATCAGGGAAGTGTATCGTATGATAAATAATATCAATCAGGGACAGTGTTGTAAGCCTACTTCGTCTAAATTAATATAATTTACTTTTATTCTTCTTTTTAATATAAAATATTCATTAAAATGTATTCTGTTTTATACCGTTTCAAAACGCCTCGATCATTTATAGAAATACGGCAACGTCATGATCACAAAGTATATATGCTATGTTGTTGTCCATTGGTTTTGGATAGGCGGAAAACGGGAAGGGCCAAAATCAGCCCAGTTTCAGATTTTTTCTTTTTTCTTTTTTTTTTTTTTTTTTGATTTGTTATATTGAATTTGAATTCCTACATTTTTGAAAAAAAATGTCATTTTTTGCCATGACGTTGCCGTATTTATATAAATGATCGAGGCGTTTTGAATCGGGATAAATATCTGGTTTTGAAACAGAAAACATTTTAAAGAATATTTTATATTGTTAACAAAAAATGTAGGAATTCAAATTCAATTTAACAAAGCAAAAAAATAATTTGTCACAAGGCCGATTATTGCCCCTTATCCAAAGCTAATGGATAGCAACATAGCATATGTAACTTGTGATTGGACTAAGATTGAACTATTAGTATGACGGTCAACAGCATCACCGGAACCACCAACAAGGCCTTCACAGACACCATCCCCTGCAACAGCGCAAGAGGAGGAATCACTTTGGGAACAAATTGGGGATAAAGTAGGTGAGCATAGGGGGCCAATGAGGAAAGCTGCAGCAACAGTTAGGTCACACGCCAGGGGGCTATAGTTCACGGGATGGCTTTCGCAATCCTTTTAATAGAAGGATTCCTAGAGCTACTAATGGCTGCGTCCGGACTAATGTTACAGCTGATCCAGTGGGATTTGGATAAGGTTCCGTACGGGTTTTTCATTTTGTTATGGTTTTAATCAATTGGTGTTGCTATGAGATGTAACGAGGTGAAATTGTTTTTATATATTTTATTTATAGACGGTCACTAGCACTGGCACCAAGACCTCGACCGTCACCACCTCTAGCTTCGAATTCAGGGGGACAGCAACAATTTTGACGAGGTATTGGTGAGTAGAAATAACATGAGAGAATCTGTTAGAAGCTCAAAGAAGTTGTAGTTTACGGTGCAGCCCTCAGTATTCTGTTGGCAGTGATATTTTCATGTACTCATCCTTATCCAAGGCTTATACACTGATGTATCATTCTTTATATGGGATGAAAGTGATTTGGCAATATGATAGCTTATTTAAAACAGTAGGAATCAGACCATTCAGGGACAGTGTATTAGAAATTTGGCAAATCAGGGAAGTGTATCGTATGATAAATAATACCAATCAGGGACAGTGTTGTAAGCCTACTTCGTTTAAATTAATTTAATTTACTTCTTATTTTTAATATAAAATATTAATTATAATGCATTCTGTTTTATACCGTTTCAAAACGCCTCGATCATTTATAGAAATACGGCAACGTCATGATCACAAAGTATATATGCTATGTTGTTGTCCATTGGTTTTGGATAAGGCGGAAAACGGGAAGGGCCAAAATCAGCCCAGTTACAGATTTTTTCTTCTTTTTTCAATGTTATATTCAATTTGAATTCCTATTATTTTAAAGAAAATGTCATTTCGAGCCATGACGTTGCCGTATCTATATAAATGATCAAGGCGTTTTGAATCGGGATAAATATCTGGTTTTGAAACATAACACATTTTAAAGAATATTTCAATTTTTAACAAAAAATGTAGGAATTCAAATTCAATTTAACAAAGCAAAAAAATAATCTGCCACAAGGCCGATTTTTGCCCCTTATCCAAAGCTAATGGATAGCAGCATAGCATATGTAACTTGTGATTGGACTAAGATTGAAGTATTAGTATAACGGTCAACAGCATCACCGGAACCACCAACAAGGCCTTCACAGACACCATCCCCAGCACCAGCACAACAGGAGCCATCACTTTGGGAACAAATTGGGGATAAGGTAAGTGAGCTTAGGGGGGCCAATAAGGAAAGCTGCAGCAGCTGTTAGGTCGTACGCCACGGGGGCTATAGTTCAAGGGGTGGCTTTCGCAATCCTTTTAATAGAAGGATTCCTAGAGCTACTAATGGCTGCGTCCGGACTATTGTTACAGCTGATCCAGTGGGATTTGGATAAGGTTCCGTACGGGTTTTTCATTTTGTTATGGTGTCAATCAATTGGTGTTGCTATGAGCTGTAACGAGGTGAAATTGTTTTTATATTTATAGACGGTCACTAGCACTGGCACCAAGACCTCGACCGTCACCACCTCTAGCTTCGCATTCAGGGGGACAGCAACAATTTTGACGAGGTATTGGTGAGTAGAAATAACATGAGAGAATCTGTTAGAAGCTCAAAGAAGCTGTAGTTTACGGTGCAGCCCTCAGTATTCTGTTGGCAGTGATATTTTCATGTACTTATCCTTATCCAAGGCTTATACACTGATGCATCATTCTTTATATGGGATGAAAGTGATTTGGCAAAATGATAGCTTATTTAAAACAGTAGGAATCAGACCATTCAGGGACAGTGTATTAAAAATTTGGCCAATCAGGGAAGTGTATCGTATGATAAATAATACCAATCAGGGACAGTGTTGTAAGCCTACTTCGTTTAAATTAATTTAATTTACTTCTTATTTTTAATATAAAATATTCATTATAATGCATTCTGTTTTATACCGTTTCAAAACGCCTCGATCATTTATAGAAATACGGCAACGTCATGATCACAAAGTATATATGCTATGTTGTTGTCCATTGGTTTTGGATAAGGCGGAAAACGGGAAGGGCCAAAATCAGCCCAGTTACAGATTTTTTCTTCTTTTTTCAATGTTATATTCAATTTGAATTCCTATTATTTTAAAGAAAATGTCATTTCGAGCCATGACGTTGCCGTATCTATATAAATGATCAAGGCGTTTTGAATCGGGATAAATATCTGGTTTTGAAACAGAAAACATTTTAAAGAATATTTTAATTTTTAACAAAAAATGTAGGAATTCAAATTCAATTTAACAAAGCAAAAAAATAATCTGCCACAAGGCCGATTTTTGCCCCTTATCCAAAGCTAATGGATAGCAGCATAGCATATGTAACTTGTGATTGGACTAAGATTGAAGTATTAGTATAACGGTCAACAGCATCACCGGAACCACCAACAAGGCCTTCACAGACACCATCCCCAGCACCAGCACAACAGGAGCCATCACTTTGGGAACAAATTGGGGATAAGGTAAGTGAGCTTAGGGGGGCCAATAAGGAAAGCTGCAGCAGCTGTTAGGTCGTACGCCACGGGGGCTATAGTTCAAGGGGTGGCTTTCGCAATCCTTTTAATAGAAGGATTCCTAGAGCTACTAATGGCTGCGTCCGGACTATTGTTACAGCTGATCCAGTGGGATTTGGATAAGGTTCCGTACGGGTTTTTCATTTTGTTATGGTGTCAATCAATTGGTGTTGCTATGAGCTGTAACGAGGTGAAATTGTTTTTATATTTATAGACGGTCACTAGCACTGGCACCAAGACCTCGACCGTCACCACCTCTAGCTTCGCATTCAGGGGGACAGCAACAATTTTGACGAGGTATTGGTGAGTAGAAATAACATGAGAGAATCTGTTAGAAGCTCAAAGAAGCTGTAGTTTACGGTGCAGCCCTCAGTATTCTGTTGGCAGTGATATTTTCATGTACTCATCCTTATCCAAGGCTTATACACTGATGCATCATTCTTTATATGGGATGAAAGTGATTTGGCAAAATGATAGCTTATTTAAAACAGTAGGAATCAGACCATTCAGGGACAGTGTATTAAAAATTTGGCCAATCAGGGAAGTGTATCGTATGATAAATAATACCGTTTCAAAACGCCTCGATCATTTATAGAAATACGGCAACGTCATGATCACAAAGTATATATGCTATGTTGTTGTCCATTGGTTTTGGATAAGGCGGAAAACGGGAAGGGCCAAAATCAGCCCAGTTTCAGATTTTTTCTTTTTTCTTTTTTTTTGATTTGTTATATTGAATTTGAATTCCTTTATTTTTGAAAAAAATGTCATTTTTTGCCATGACGTTGCCGTATTTGTATAAATGATCGAGGCGTTTTGAATCGGGATAAATATCTGGTTTTGAAACAGAAAACATTTTAAAGAATATTCTATATTGTTAACAAAAAATGTAGGAATTCAAATTCAATTTAACAAAGCAAAAACATAATTTGCCACAAGGCCCATTATTGCCCCTTATCCAAAGCTAATGGATAGCAACATAGCATATGTAACTTGTGATTGGACTAAGATTGAACTATTAGTATGACGGTCAACAGCATCACCGGAACCACCAACAAGGCCTTCACAGACACCATCCCCTGCACCAGCGCAACAGGAGCAATCACTTTGGGAACAAATTGGGGATAAGGTAGGTGAGCATAGGGGGCCAATGAGGAAAGCTGCAGCAACAGTTAGGTCACAAGCCAGGGGGGCTATAGTTCACGGGATGGCTTTCGCAATCCTTTTAATAGAAGGATTCCTAGAGCTACTAATGGCTGCGTCCGGACTAATGTTACAGCTGATCCAGTGGGATTTGGATAGGGTTCCGTACGGGTTTTTCATTTTGTTATGGTGTCAATCAATTGGTGTTGCTATGAGCTGTAACGAGGTGAAATTGTTTTTATATTTTTTATTTATAGACGGTCACTAGCACTGGCACCAAGACCTCGACCGTCACCACCTCTAGCTTCGAATTCAGGGGGACAGCAACAATTTTGACGAGGTATTGGTGAGTAGAAATAACATGAGAGAATCTGTTAGAAGCTCAAAGAAGCTGTAGTTTACGGAACAGCCCTTAGTATTCTGTTGGAAGTGATATTTTCATGTACTCATCCTTATCCAAGGCTTATACACTGATGCATCATTCTTTATATGGGATGAAAGTGATTGGGCAAAATGATAGCTTATTGAAAACAGTAGGAATCAGACCATTCAGGGACAGTGTATTAGAAATTTGGCCAATCAGAGAAGTGTATCGTATGATAAATAATACCAATCAGGGACAGTGTTGTAAGCCTACTTCGTTTAAATTAATTAAATTTACTTCTTATTTTTAATATAAAATATTCATTATAATGTATTCTGTTTCATACCGTTTCAAAACGCCTCGATCATTTATAGAAATACGGCAACGTCATGATCACAAAGTATATATGCTATGTTGTTGTCCATTGGTTTTGGATAAGGCGGAAAACGGGAAGGGCCAAAATCAGCCAAGTTTCAGATTTTTTATTTTGATTTGTTATATTGAATTTGAATTCCTATATTTTTGAAAAAAATGTCATTTTTTGCCATGACGTTGCCGTATTTATATAAATGATCGAGGCGTTTTGAATCGGGATGAATATCTGGTTTTGAAACAGAAAACATTTGAAAGAATATTTTATATTGTTAACAAAAAATGTAGGAATTCAAATTCAATTTAACAAAGCAAAAAAATAATTTGCCACAAGGCCGATTATTGCCCCTTATCCAAAGCTAATGGATAGCAACATAGCATATGTAACTTGTGATTGGACTAAGATTGAACTATTAGTATGACGGTCAACAGCATCACCGGAACCACCAACAAGGCCTTCACAGACACCATCCCCTGCAACAGCGCAACAGGAGCAATCACTTTGGGAACAAATTGGGTATAAGGTAGTTGAGTATAGGGAGCCAATGAGGAAAGCTGCAGCAACAGTTAGGTCGTACGCCACGGGGCCTATAGTTCAAGGGGTGGCTTTCGCAATCCTTTTAATAGAAGGATTCCTAGAGCTACTAATTGCTGCGTCCGGACTAATGTTACAGCTGATCCAGTGGGATTTGGATAAGGTTCCGTACGGGTTTTTCATTTTGTTATGGTGTCAATCAATTGGTGTTGCTATGAGCTGTAACGAGGTGATATTTTTTTTATATTTTTTTATTTATAGACGGTCACTAGCACTGGCACTGAGACCTCGACCGTCACCACCTCTAGCTTCGAATTCAGGGGGACAGCAACAATTTTGACGAGGTATTGGTGAGTAGAAATAACATGAGAGAATCTGTTGGAAGCTCAAAGAAGCTGGAGTTTACGGTGCAGCCCTCAGTATTCTGTTGGCAGTGATATTTTTGTTGGTATTTCTTAGGAATAGGTATTTCTTGGGAATATCTTGTGTACATGTACTGATCCTTATTAAAGGCTTATACACTGATACATCATTCTTTATATTGGATGTAAGTAATGGGGCAAAGTGTTTGCTTATTTAAACCAGTTGGAATCTGACCATTCAGTGACAGTGTATCAGAAATTTGGCCAATCAGGGAAGTTTCTCGTATGATAAATAATATCAATCAGGGACAGTGTTGTAAGCCTACTTCGTCAAAATTAATATAATTTACTTTTATTCTTCTTTTTAATATAAAATATTCATTAAAATGTATTCTGTTTTATACCGTTTCAAAACGCCTCGATCATTTATAGAAATACGGCAACGTCATGATCACAAAGTATATATGCTATGTTGTTGTCCATTGGTTTTGGATAAGGCGGAAAACGGGAAGGGCCAAATCAGCCCAGTTTCAGATTTTTTTTTTTTGATTTGTTATATTGAATTTGAATTCCTATATTTTTAAAAAAAATGTTGTTTCGAGCCATGACGTTGCCGTATTTATATAAATGATCGAGGCGTTTTGAATCGGGATAATTTTATATTGTTAACAAAAAATGTAGGAATTCAAATTCAATTTAACAAAGGAAAAAAATTATTTGCCACAAGGCCGATTATTGCCCCTTATCCAAAGCTAATGGATAGCAACATAGCATATGTAACTTGTGATTGGACTAAGATTGAACTATTAGTATGACGGTCAACAGCATCACCGGAACGACCAACAAGGCCTTCACAGACACCATCCCCTGCACCAGCGCAACAGGAGCAATCACTTTGGGAACAAATTAGGGATAAGGTAGGTGAGCATAGGGGGCCAATGAGGAAAGCTGCAGCAACAGTTAGGTCACAAGCCAGGGGGGCTATAGTTCACGGGATGGCTTTCGCAATCCTTTTAATAGAAGGATTCCTAGAGCTACTAATGGCTGCGTCCGGACTAATGTTACAGCTGATCCAGTGGGATTTGGATAGGGTTCCGTACGGGTTTTTCATTTTGTTATGGTGTCAATCAATTGGTGTTGCTATGAGCTGTAACGAGGTGAAATTGTTTTTATATTTTTTATTTATAGACGGTCACTAGCACTGGCACAAAGACCTCGACCGTCACCACCTCTAGCTTCGAATTCAGGGGGACAGCAACAATTTTGACGAGGTATTGGTGAGTAGAAATAACATGAGAGAATCTGTTAGAAGCTCAAAGAAGCTGGAGTTTACGGTGCAGCCCTCAGTATTCTGTTGGCAGTGATATTTTCATGTACTCATCCTTATCCAAGGCTTATACACTGATGCATCATTCTTTATATTGGATGTAAGTAATGGGGCAAAGTGTTAGCTTATTTAAACCAGTTGGAATCTGACCATTTAGTGACAGTGTATCAGAAATTTGGCCAATCAGGGAAGTGTATCGTATGATAAATAATATCAATCAGGGACAGTGTTGTAAGCCTACTTCGTCTAAATTAATATAATTTACTTTTATTCTTATTTTTAATATAAAATATTCATTAAAATGTATTCTGTTTTATACCGTTTCAAAACTCCTCGATCATTTATAGAAATACCGCAACGTCATGATCACAAAGTATATATGCTATGTTGTTGTCCATTGGTTTTGGATAAGGCGTAAAACGGGAAGGGCCAAAATCAGCCCAGTTTCAGATTTTTTCTTTTTTTTTAGTTGATTTGTTATATTGAATTTGAATTCCTATATTTTTGAAAAAAATGTCATTTTTTGCCATGACGTTGCCGTATTTATATAAATGATCGAGGCGTTTTGAATCGGGATAAATATCTGGTTTTGAAACAGAAAACATTTGAAAGAATATTTTATATTGTTAACAAAAAATGTAGGAATTCAAATTCAATTTAACAAAGCAAAAAAATAATTTGCCACAAGGCCGATTATTGCCCCTTATCCAAAGCTAATGGATAGCAACATAGCATATGTAACTTGTGATTGGACTAAGATTGAACTATTAGTATGACGGTCAACAGCATCACCGGAACCACCAACAAGGCCTTCACAGACACCATCCCCTGCACCAGCGCAACAGGAGCAATCACTTTGGGAACAAATTGGGTATAAGGTAGTTGAATATCGGGGGCCAATGAGGAAAGCTGCAGCAACAGTTAGGTCGTACGCCACGGGGGCTATAGTTCAAGGGGTGGCTTTCGCAATCCTTTTAATAGAAGGATTCCTAGAGCTACTAATGGCTGCGTCCGGACTAATGTTACAGCTGATCCAGTGGGATTTGGATAAGGTTCCGTACGGGTTTTTCATTTTGTTATGGTGTCAATCAATTGGTGTTGCTATGAGCTGTAACGAGGTGAAATTGTTTTTACATTTTTTTATTTATAGACGGTCACTAGCACTGGCACTGAGACCTCGACCGTCACCACCTCTAGCTTCGAATTCAGGGGGACAGCAACAATTTTGACGAGGTATTGGTGAGTAGAAATAACATGAGAGAATCTGTTAGAAGCTCAAAGAAGCTGGAGTTTACGGTGCAGCCCTCAGTATTCTGTTGGCAGTGATATTTTTGTTGGTATTTCTTAGGAATAGGTATTTCTTGGGAATATCTTGTGTACATGTACTGATCCTTATTAAAGCCTTATACACTGATACATCATTCTTTATATTGGATGTAAGTAATGGGGCAAAGTGTTAGCTTATTTAAACCAGTAGGAATCAGACCATTCAGGAACAGTGTATTAGAAATTTGGCCAATCAGGGAAGTGTATCGTATGATAAATAATACCAATCAGGGACAGTGTTGTAAGCCTACTTCGTTTAAATTAATTTAATTTACTTCTTATTTTTAATATAAAATATTCATTATAATGCATTCTGTTTTATACCGTTTCAAAACGCCTCGATCATTTATAGAAATACGGCATTGTCATAATCACAAAGTATATATGCTATGTTGTTGTCCATTGGTTTTGGATAAGGCGGAAAACGGGAAGGGCCAAAATCAGCCCAGTTACAGATTTTTTCTTCTTTTTTCAATGTTATATTCAATTTGAATTCCTATTATTTCAAAGAAAATGTCATTTCGAGCCATGACGTTGCCGTATCTATATAAATGATCGAGGCGTTTTGAATCGGGATGAATATCTGGTTTTGAAACATAACACATTTTAAAGAATATTTTAATTTTTTACAAAAAATGTAGGAATTCAAATTCAATTTAACAAAGCAAAAAAATAATCTGCCACAAGGCCAATTTTTCCCCTTATCCAAAGCTAATGGATAGCAACATAGCATATGTAACTTGTGATTGGACTAAGATTGAAGTATTAGTATAACGGTCAACAGCATCACTGGAACCACCAACAAGGCCTTCACAGACACCATCCCCTGCACCAGCGCAACAGGACCCATCACTTTGGGAACAAATTGGGGATAAGGTAAGTGAGCTTAGGGGGCCAATAAGGAAAGCTGCAGCAGCTGTTAGGTCGTACGCCAGGGGGGCTATAGTTCAAGGGGTGGCTTTCGCAATCCTTTTAATAGAAGGATTCCTAGAGCTACTAATGGCTGCGTCCGGACTATTGTTACAGCTGATTCAGTGGGGTTTAGATAGGGTTCCGTACGGGTTTTTCATTTTGTTTGGTGCCAATCAATTGGTGTTGCTATGAGCTGTAATGAGGTGATATTTTTTTATATTTTTTTATTTATAGACGGTCACTAGCAATGGCACTGAGACCTCGACCGGCACCACCTCTAGCTTCGAATTCAGGGGGACAGCAACAATTTTGACGAGGTATTGGAGAGTAGAAATAACATGAGAGAATCTGTTGGAAGCTCAAAGAAGCTGGAGTTTACGGTGCAGCCCTCAGTATTCTGTTGGCAGTGATATTTTTGTTGGTATTTCTTAGGAATAGGTATTTCTTGGGAATATCTTGTGTACATGTACTGATCCTTATTAAAGGCTTATACACTGATACATCATTCTTTATATTGGATGTAAGTAAGTGGGCAAAGTGTTAGCTTATTTAAACCAGTTGGAAACTGACCATTCAGGGACAGTGTATCAGAAATTTGGCCAATCAGGGAAGTTTCTCGTATGATTAATAATATCAATCAGGGACAGTATTGTAAGCCTACTTCGTCAAAATTAATATAATTTACTTTTATTCTCATTTTTAATATAAAATATTCATTAAAATGTATTCTGTTTTATACCGTTTCAAAACTCCTCGATCATTTATAGAAATACGGCAACGTCATGATCACAAAGTATATATGCTATGTTGTTGTCCATTGGTTTTGGATAAGGCGGAAAACGGGAAGGGCCAAAATCAGCCCAGTTTCAGATTTTTTTTTTGATTTGTTATATTGAATTTGAATTCCTATATTTTTGAAAAAAATGTCATTTTTTGCCATGACGTTGCCGTATTTATATAAATGATCGACGCGTTTTGAATCGGGATGAATATCTGGTTTTGAAACAGAAAACATTTTAAAGAATATTTTATATTGTTAACAAAAAATGTAGGAATTCAAATTCAATTTAACAAAGCAAAAAAATTATTTGCCACAAGGCCGATTATTGCCCCTTATCCAAAGCTAATGGATAGCAACATAGCATATGTAACTTGTGACTGGACTAAGATTGAACTATTAGTATGACGGTCAACAGCATCACCGGAACCACCAACAAGGCCTTCACAGACACCATCCCCTGCACCAGCGCAACAGGAGCAATCACTTTGGGAACAAATTGGGTATAAGGTAGTTGAATATCGGGGGCCAATGAGGAAAGCTGCAGCAACGGTTAGGTCGTGCGCCACGGGGCCTATAGTTCAAGAGTGGCTTTCGCAATCCTTTTAATAGAAGGATTCCTAGAGCTACTAATTGCTGCGTCCGGACTAATGTTACAGCTGATCCAGTGGGATTTGGATAAGGTTCCGTACGGGTTTTTCATTTTGTTATGGTGTCAATCAATTGGTGTTGCTATGAGCTGTAACGAGGTGATATTTTTTTTATATTTTTTTATTTATAGACGGTCACTAGCACTGGCACTGAGACCTCGACCGTCACCACCTCTAGCTTCGAATTCAGGGGGACAGCAACAATTTTGACGAGGTATTGGTGAGTAGAAATAACATGAGAGAATCTGTTGGAAGCTCAAAGAAGCTGGAGTTTACGGTGCAGCCCTCAGTATTCTGTTGGCAGTGATATTTTTGTTGGTATTTCTTAGGAATAGGTATTTCTTGGGAATATCTTGTGTACATGTACTGATCCTTATTAAAGGCTTATACACTGATACATCATTCTTTATATTGGATGTAAGTAATGGGGCAAAGTGTTTGCTTATTTAAACCAGTTGGAATCTGACCATTCAGTGACAGTGTATCAGAAATTTGGCCAATCAGGGAAGTTTCTCGTATGATAAATAATATCAATCAGGGACAGTGTTGTAAGCCTACTTCGTCAAAATTAATATAATTTACTTTTATTCTTCTTTTTAATATAAAATATTCATTAAAATGTATTCTGTTTTATACCGTTTCAAAACGCCTCGATCATTTATAGAAATACGGCAACTTCATGATCACAAAGTATATATGCTATGTTGTTGTCCATTGGTTTTGGATAAGGCGGAAAACGGGAAGGGCCAAATCAGCCCAGTTTCAGATTTTTTTTTTTTTTGATTTGTTATATTGAATTTGAATTCCTATATTTTTAAAAAAAAATGTTGTTTCGAGCCATGACGTTGCCGTATTTATATAAATGATCGAGGCGTTTTGAATCGGGATAATTTTATATTGTTAACAAAAAATGTAGGAATTCAAATTCAATTTAACAAAGGAAAAAAATTATTTGCCACAAGGCCGATTATTGCCCCTTATCCAAAGCTAATGGATAGCAACATAGCATATGTAACTTGTGATTGGACTAAGATTGAACTATTAGTATGACGGTCAACAGCATCACCGGAACGACAAACAAGGCCTTCACAGACACCATCCCCTGCACCAGCGCAACAGGAGCAATCACTTTGGGAACAAATTGGGGATAAGGTAGGTGAGCATAGGGGGCCAATGAGGAAAGCTGCAGCAACAGTTAGGTCACAAGCCAGGGGGGCTATAGTTCACGGGATGGCTTTCGCAATCCTTTTAATAGAAGGATTCCTAGAGCTACTAATGGCTGCGTCCGGACTAATGTTACAGCTGATCCAGTGGGATTTGGATAGGGTTCCGTACGGGTTTTTCATTTTGTTATGGTGTCAATCAATTGGTGTTGCTATGAGCTGTAACGAGGTGAAATTGTTTTTATATTTTTTATTTATAGACGGTCACTAGCACTGGCACCAAGACCTCGACCGTCACCACCTCTAGCTTCGAATTCAGGGGGACAGCAACAATTTTGACGAGGTATTGGTGAGTAGAAATAACATGAGAGAATCTGTTAGAAGCTCAAAGAAGCTGGAGTTTACGGTGCAGCCCTCAGTATTCTGTTGGCAGTGATATTTTCATGTACTCATCCTTATCCAAGGCTTATACACTGATGCATCATTCTTTATATTGGATGTAAGTAATGGGGCAAAGTGTTAGCTTATTTAAACCAGTTGGAATCTGACCATTTAGTGACAGTGTATCAGAAATTTGGCCAATCAGGGAAGTGTATCGTATGATAAATAATATCAATCAGGGACAGTGTTGTAAGCCTACTTCGTCTAAATTAATATAATTTACTTTTATTCTTATTTTTAATATAAAATATTCATTAAAATGTATTCTGTTTTATACCGTTTCAAAACTCCTCGATCATTTATAGAAATACCGCAACGTCATGATCACAAAGTATATATGCTATGTTGTTGTCCATTGGTTTTGGATAAGGCGTAAAACGGGAAGGGCCAAAATCAGCCCAGTTTCAGATTTTTTCTTTTTTTTTTAGTTGATTTGTTATATTGAATTTGAATTCCTATATTTTTGAAAAAAATGTCATTTTTTGCCATGACGTTGCCGTATTTATATAAATGATCGAGGCGTTTTGAATCGGGATAAATATCTGGTTTTGAAACAGAAAACATTTGAAAGAATATTTTATATTGTTAACAAAAAATGTAGGAATTCAAATTCAATTTAACAAAGCAAAAAAATAATTTGCCACAAGGCCGATTATTGCCCCTTATCCAAAGCTAATGAATAGCAACATAGCATATGTAACTTGTGATTGGACTAAGATTGAACTATTAGTATGACGGTCAACAGCATCACCGGAACCACCAACAAGGCCTTCACAGACACCATCCCCTGCACCAGCGCAACAGGAGCAATCACTTTGGGAACAAATTGGGTATAAGGTAGTTGAATATCGGGGGCCAATGAGGAAAGCTGCAGCAACAGTTAGGTCGTACGCCACGGGGGCTATAGTTCAAGGGGTGGCTTTCGCAATCCTTTTAATAGAAGGATTCCTAGAGCTACTAATGGCTGCGTCCGGACTAATGTTACAGCTGATCCAGTGGGATTTGGATAAGGTTCCGTACGGGTTTTTCATTTTGTTATGGTGTCAATCAATTGGTGTTGCTATGAGCTGTAACGAGGTGAAATTGTTTTTACATTTTTTTATTTATAGACGGTCACTAGCACTGGCACTGAGACCTCGACCGTCACCACCTCTAGCTTCGAATTCAGGGGGACAGCAACAATTTTGACGAGGTATTGGTGAGTAGAAATAACATGAGAGAATCTGTTAGAAGCTCAAAGAAGCTGGAGTTTACGGTGCAGCCCTCAGTATTCTGTTGGCAGTGATATTTTTGTTGGTATTTCTTAGGAATAGGTATTTCTTGGGAATATCTTGTGTACATGTACTGATCCTTATTAAAGGCTTATACACTGATACATCATTCTTTATATTGGATGTAAGTAATGGGGCAAAGTGTTAGCTTATTTAAACCAGTAGGAATCAGACCATTCAGGAACAGTGTATTAGAAATTTGGCCAATCAGGGAAGTGTATCGTATGATAAATAATACCAATCAGGGACAGTGTTGTAAGCCTACTTCGTTTAAATTAATTTAATTTACTTCTTATTTTTAATATAAAATATTCATTATAATGCATTCTGTTTTATACCGTTTCAAAACGCCTCGATCATTTATAGAAATACGGCATTGTCATAATCACAAAGTATATATGCTATGTTGTTGTCCATTGGTTTTGGATAAGGCGGAAAACGGGAAGGGCCAAAATCAGCCCAGTTACAGATTTTTTCTTCTTTTTTCAATGTTATATTCAATTTGAATTCCTATTATTTCAAAGAAAATGTCATTTCGAGCCATGACGTTGCCGTATCTATATAAATGATCGAGGCGTTTTGAATCGGGATGAATATCTGGTTTTGAAACATAACACATTTTAAAGAATATTTTAATTTTTTACAAAAAATGTAGGAATTCAAATTCAATTTAACAAAGCAAAAAAATAATCTGCCACAAGGCCAATTTTCCCCCTTATCCAAAGCTAATGGATAGCAACATAGCATATGTAACTTGTGATTGGACTAAGATTGAAGTATTAGTATAACGGTCAACAACATCACTGGAACCACCAACAAGGCCTTCACAGACACCATCCCCTGCACCAGCGCAACAGGACCCATCACTTTGGGAACAAATTGGGGATAAGGTAAGTGAGCTTAGGGGGCCAATAAGGAAAGCTGCAGCAGCTGTTAGGTCGTACGCCAGGGGGGCTATAGTTCAAGGGGTGGCTTTCTTAATCCTTTTAATAGAAGGATTCCTAGAGCTACTAATGGCTGCGTCCGGACTATTGTTACAGCTGATTCAGTGGGGTTTAGATAGGGTTCCGTACGGGTTTTTCATTTTGTTTGGTGCCAATCAATTGGTGTTGCTATGAGCTGTAATGAGGTGATATTTTTTTATATTTTTTTATTTATAGACGGTCACTAGCACTGGCACTGAGACCTCGACCGGCACCACCTCTAGCTTCGAATTCAGGGGGACAGCAACAATTTTGACGAGGTATTGGAGAGTAGAAATAACATGAGAGAATCTGTTGGAAGCTCAAAGAAGCTGGAGTTTACGGTGCAGCCCTCAGTATTCTGTTGGCAGTGATATTTTTGTTGGTATTTCTTAGGAATAGGTATTTCTTGGGAATATCTTGTGTACATGTACTGATCCTTATTAAAGGCTTATACACTGATACATCATTCTTTATATTGGATGTAAGTAAGTGGGCAAAGTGTTAGCTTATTTAAACCAGTTGGAAACTGACCATTCAGGGACAGTGTATCAGAAATTTGGCCAATCAGGGAAGTTTCTCGTATGATTAATAATATCAATCAGGGACAGTGTTGTTTGCCTACTTCGTCAAAATTAATATAATTTACTTTTATTCTCATTTTTAATATAAAATATTCATTAAAATGTATTCTGTTTTATACCGTTTCAAAACTCCTCGATCATTTATAGAAATACGGCAACGTCATGATCACAAAGTATATATGCTATGTTGTTGTCCATTGGTTTTGGATAAGGCGGAAAACGGGAAGGGCCAAAATCAGCCCAGTTTCAGATTTTTTTTTTGATTTGTTATATTGAATTTGAATTCCTATATTTTTGAAAAAAATGTCATTTTTTGCCATGACGTTGCCGTATTTATATAAATGATCGACGCGTTTTGAATCGGGATGAATATCTGGTTTTGAAACAGAAAACATTTTAAAGAATATTTTATATTGTTAACAAAAAATGTAGGAATTCAAATTCAATTTAACAAAGCAAAAAAATTATTTGCCACAAGGCCGATTATTGCCCCTTATCCAAAGCTAATGGATAGCAACATAGCATATGTAACTTGTGACTGGACTAAGATTGAACTATTAGTATGACGGTCAACAGCATCACCGGAACCACCAACAAGGCCTTCACAGACACCATCCCCTGCACCAGCGCAACAGGAGCAGTCACTTTGGGAACAAATTGGGTATAAGGTAGTTGAATATCGGGGGCCAATGAGGAAAGCTGCAGCAACGGTTAGGTCGTGCGCCACGGGGCCTATAGTTCAAGAGTGGCTTTCGCAATCCTTTTAATAGAAGGATTCCTAGAGCTACTAATTGCTGCGTCCGGACTAATGTTACAGCTGATCCAGTGGGATTTGGATAAGGTTCCGTACGGGTTTTTCATTTTGTTATGGTGTCAATCAATTGGTGTTGCTATGAGCTGTAACGAGGTGATATTTTTTTTATATTTTTTTATTTATAGACGGTCACTAGCACTGGCACTGAGACCTCGACCGTCACCACCTCTAGCTTCGAATTCAGGGGGACAGCAACAATTTTGACGAGGTATTGGTGAGTAGAAATAACATGAGAGAATCTGTTGGAAGCTCAAAGAAGCTGGAGTTTACGGTGCAGCCCTCAGTATTCTGTTGGCAGTGATATTTTTGTTGGTATTTCTTAGGAATAGGTATTTCTTGGGAATATCTTGTGTACATGTACTGATCCTTATTAAAGGCTTATACACTGATACATCATTCTTTATATTGGATGTAAGTAATGGGGCAAAGTGTTTGCTTATTTAAACCAGTTGGAATCTGACCATTCAGTGACAGTGTATCAGAAATTTGGCCAATCAGGGAAGTTTCTCGTATGATAAATAATATCAATCAGGGACAGTGTTGTAAGCCTACTTCGTCAAAATTAATATAATTTACTTTTATTCTTCTCTTTAATATAAAATATTCATTAAAATGTATTCTGTTTTATACCGTTTCAAAACGCCTCGATCATTTATAGAAATACGGCAACGTCATGATCACAAAGTATATATGCTATGTTGTTGTCCATTGGTTTTGGATAAGGCGGAAAACGGGAAGGGCCAAATCAGCCCAGTTTCAGATTTTTTTTTTTTTTGATTTGTTATATTGAATTTGAATTCCTATATTTTTAAAAAAAATGTTGTTTCGAGCCATGACGTTGCCGTATTTATATAAATGATCGAGGCGTTTTGAATCGGGATAATTTTATATTGTTAACAAAAAATGTAGGAATTCAAATTCAATTTAACAAAGGAAAAAAATTATTTGCCACAAGGCCGATTATTGCCCCTTATCCAAAGCTAATGGATAGCAACATAGCATATGTAACTTGTGATTGGACTAAGATTGAACTATTAGTATGACGGTCAACAGCATCACCGGAACGACCAACAAGGCCTTCACAGACACCATCCCCTGCACCAGCGCAACAGGAGCAATCACTTTGGGAACAAATTGGGGATAAGGTAGGTGAGCATAGGGGGCCAATGAGGAAAGCTGCAGCAACAGTTAGGTCACAAGCCAGGGGGGCTATAGTTCACGGGATGGCTTTCGCAATCCTTTTAATAGAAGGATTCCTAGAGCTACTAATGGCTGCGTCCGGACTAATGTTACAGCTGATCCAGTGGGATTTGGATAGGGTTCCGTACGGGTTTTTCATTTTGTTATGGTGTCAATCAATTGGTGTTGCTATGAGCTGTAACGAGGTGAAATTGTTTTTATATTTTTTATTTATAGACGGTCACTAGCACTGGCACCAAGACCTCGACCGTCACCACCTCTAGCTTTGAATTCAGGGGGACAGCAACAATTTTGACGAGGTATTGGTGAGTAGAAATAACATGAGAGAATCTGTTAGAAGCTCAAAGAAGCTGGAGTTTACGGTGCAGCCCTCAGTATTCTGTTGGCAGTGATATTTTCATGTACTCATCCTTATCCAAGGCTTATACACTGATGCATCATTCTTTATATTGGATGTAAGTAATGGGGCAAAGTGTTAGCTTATTTAAACCAGTTGGAATCTGACCATTTAGTGACAGTGTATCAGAAATTTGGCCAATCAGGGAAGTGTATCGTATGATAAATAATATCAATCAGGGACAGTGTTGTAAGCCTACTTCGTCTAAATTAATATAATTTACTTTTATTCTTATTTTTAATATAAAATATTCATTAAAATGTATTGTTTTATACCGTTTCAAAACTCCTCGATCATTTATAGAAATACCGCAACGTCATGATCACAAAGTATATATGCTATGTTGTTGTCCATTGGTTTTGGATAAGGCGTAAAACGGGAAGGGCCAAAATCAGCCCAGTTTCAGATTTTTTCTTTTTTTTTTAGTTGATTTGTTATATTGAATTTGAATTCCTATATTTTTGAAAAAAATGTCATTTTTTGCCATGACGTTGCCGTATTTATATAAATGATCGACGCGTTTTGAATCGGGATAAATATCTGGTTTTGAAACAGAAAACATTTGAAAGAATATTTTATATTGTTAACAAAAAATGTAGGAATTCAAATTCAATTTAACAAAGTAAAAAAATAATTTGCCAAAAGGCCGATTATTGCCCCTTATCCAAAGCTAATGAATAGCAACATAGCATATGTAACTTGTGATTGGACTAAGATTGAACTATTAGTATGACGGTCAACAGCATCACCGGAACCACCAACAAGGCCTTCACAGACACCATCCCCTGCACCAGCGCAACAGGAGCAATCACTTTGGGAACAAATTGGGTATAAGGTAGTTGAATATCGGGGGCCAATGAGGAAAGCTGCAGCAACAGTTAGGTCGTACGCCACGGGGGCTATAGTTCAAGGGGTGGCTTTCGCAATCCTTTTAATAGAAGGATTCCTAGAGCTACTAATGGCTGCGTCCGGACTAATGTTACAGCTGATCCAGTGGGATTTGGATAAGGTTCCGTACGGGTTTTTCATTTTGTTATGGTGTCAATCAATTGGTGTTGCTATGAGCTGTAACGAGGTGAAATTGTTTTTACATTTTTTTATTTATAGACGGTCACTAGCACTGGCACTGAGACCTCGACCGTCACCACCTCTAGCTTCGAATTCAGGGGGACAGCAACAATTTTGACGAGGTATTGGTGAGTAGAAATAACATGAGAGAATCTGTTAGAAGCTCAAAGAAGCTGGAGTTTACGGTGCAGCCCTCAGTATTCTGTTGGCAGTGATATTTTTGTTGGTATTTCTTAGGAATAGGTATTTCTTGGGAATATCTTGTGTACATGTACTGATCCTTATTAAAGGCTTATACACTGATACATCATTCTTTATATTGGATGTAAGTAATGGGGCAAAGTGTTAGCTTATTTAAACCAGTAGGAATCAGACCATTCAGGAACAGTGTATTAGAAATTTGGCCAATCAGGGAAGTGTATCGTATGATAAATAATACCAATCAGGGACAGTGTTGTAAGCCTACTTCGTTTAAATTAATTTAATTTACTTCTTATTTTTAATATAAAATATTCATTATAATGCATTCTGTTTTATACCGTTTCAAAACGCCTCGATCATTTATAGAAATACGGCATTGTCATAATCACAAAGTATATATGCTATGTTGTTGTCCATTGGTTTTGGATAAGGCGGAAAACGGGAAGGGCCAAAATCAGCCCAGTTACAGATTTTTTCTTCTTTTTTCAATGTTATATTCAATTTGAATTCCTATTATTTCAAAGAAAATGTCATTTCGAGCCATGACGTTGCCGTATCTATATAAATGATCGAGGCGTTTTGAATCGGGATGAATATCTGGTTTTGAAACATAACACATTTTAAAGAATATTTTAATTTTTTACAAAAAAATGTAGGAATTCAAATTCAATTTAACAAAGCAAAAAAATAATCTGCCACAAGGCCAATTTTCCCCCTTATCCAAAGCTAATGGATAGCAACATAGCATATGTAACTTGTGATTGGACTAAGATTGAAGTATTAGTATAACGGTCAACAACATCACTGGAACCACCAACAAGGCCTTCACAGACACCATCCCCTGCACCAGCGCAACAGGACCCATCACTTTGGGAACAAATTGGGGATAAGGTAAGTGAGCTTAGGGGGCCAATAAGGAAAGCTGCAGCAGCTGTTAGGTCGTACGCCAGGGGGGCTATAGTTCAAGGGGTGGCTTTCGCAATCCTTTTAATAGAAGGATTCCTAGAGCTACTAATGGCTGCGTCCGGACTATTGTTACAGCTGATTCAGTGGGGTTTAGATAGGGTTCCGTACGGGTTTTTCATTTTGTTTGGTGCCAATCAATTGGTGTTGCTATGAGCTGTAATGAGGTGATATTTTTTTATATTTTTTTATTTATAGACGGTCACTAGCACTGGCACTGAGACCTCGACCGGCACCACCTCTAGCTTCGAATTCAGGGGGACAGCAACAATTTTGACGAGGTATTGGAGAGTAGAAATAACATGAGAGAATCTGTTGGAAGCTCAAAGAAGCTGGAGTTTACGGTGCAGCCCTCAGTATTCTGTTGGCAGTGATATTTTTGTTGGTATTTCTTAGGAATAGGTATTTCTTGGGAATATCTTGTGTACATGTACTGATCCTTATTAAAGGCTTATACACTGATACATCATTCTTTATATTGGATGTAAGTAATGGGGCAAAGTGTTAGCTTATTTAAACCAGTTGGAATCTGACCATTCAGGGACAGTGTATCAGAAATTTGGCCAATCAGGGAAGTTTCTCGTATGATTAATAATATCAATCAGGGACAGTGTTGTAAGCCTACTTCGTCAAAATTAATATAATTTACTTTTATTCTCATTTTTAATATAAAATATTCATTAAAATGTATTCTGTTTTATACCGTTTCAAAACTCCTCGATCATTTATAGAAATACGGCAACGTCATGATCACAAAGTATATATGCTATGTTGTTGTCCATTGGTTTTGGATAAGGCGGAAAACGGGAAGGGCCAAAATCAGCCCAGTTTCAGATTTTTTTTTTTTTTTGATTTGTTATATTGAATTTGAATTCCTATATTTTTGAAAAAAATGTCATTTTTTGCCATGACGTTGCCGTATTTATATAAATGATCGACGCGTTTTGAATCGGGATGAATATCTGGTTTTGAAACAGAAAACATTTTAAAGAATATTTTATATTGTTAACAAAAAATGTAGGAATTCAAATTCAATTTAACAAAGCAAAAAAATCATTTGCCACAAGGCCGATTATTGCCCCTTATCCAAAGCTAATGGATAGCAACATAGCATATGTAACTTGTGACTGGACTAAGATTGAACTATTAGTATGACGGTCAACAGCATCACCGGAACCACCAACAAGGCCTTCACAGACACCATCCCCTGCACCAGCGCAACAGGAGCAATCACTTTGGGAACAAATTGGGTATAAGGTAGTTGAATATCGGGGGCCAATGAGGAAAGCTGCAGCAACGGTTAGGTCGTGCGCCACGGGGCCTATAGTTCAAGAGTGGCTTTCGCAATCCTTTTAATAGAAGGATTCCTAGAGCTACTAATTGCTGCGTCCGGACTAATGTTACAGCTGATCCAGTGGGATTTGGATAAGGTTCCGTACGGGTTTTTCATTTTGTTATGGTGTCAATCAATTGGTGTTGCTATGAGCTGTAACGAGGTGAAATTGTTTTTATATTTATAGACGGTCACTAGCACTGGCACCAAGACCTCGACCGTCACCACCTCTAGCTTCGAATTCAGGGGGACAGCAACAATTTTGACGAGGTATTGGTGAGTAGAAATAACGTGAGAGAATTTGTTAGAAGCTCAAAGAAGCTGTAGTTTACGGTGCAGCCCTCAGTATTCTGTTGGCAGTGATATTTTCATGTACTCATCCTTATCCAAGGCTTATACACTGATGCATCATTCTTTATATGGGATGAAAGTGATTGGGCAAAATGATAGCTTATTTAAAACAGTAGGAATCAGACCATTCAGGGACAGTGTTGTAAGCCTACTTCGTTTAAATTAATTAAATTTACTTCTTATTTTTAATATAAAATATTCATTATAATGTATTCTGTTTCATACCGTTTCAAAACGCCTCGATCATTTATAGAAATACGGCAACGTCATGATCACAAAGTATATATGCTATGTTGTTGTCCATTGGTTTTGGATAAGGCGGAAAACGGGAAGGGCCAAAATCAGCCCAGTTTCAGATTTGTTTTTTTTTGATTTGTTATATTGAATTTGAATTCCTATATTTTTGAAAAAAATGTCATTTTTTGCCATGACGTTGCCGTATTTATATAAATGATCGAGGCGTTTTGAATCGGGATGAATATCTGGTTTTGAAACAGAAAACATTTTAAAGAATATTTTATATTGTTAACAAAAAATGTAGGAATTCAAATTCAATTTAACAAAGCAAAAAAATAATTTGCCACAAGGCCGATTATTGCCCCTTATCCAAAGCTAATGGATAGCAACATAGCATATGTAACTTGTGACTGGACTAAGATTGAACTATTAGTATGACGGTCAACAGCATCACCGGAACCACCAACAAGGCCTTCACAGACACCATCCCCTGCAACAGCGCAACAGGAGCAATCACTTTGGGAACAAATTGGATATAAGGTAGTTGAGTATAGGGGGCCAATGAGGAAAGCTGCAGCAACAGTTAGGTCGTACGCCATGGGGGCTATAGTTCAAGGGGTGGCTTTCGCAATCCTTTTAATAGAAGGATTCCTAGAGCTACTAATGGCTGCGTCAGGACTAATGTTACAGCTGATCCAGTGGGATTTGGATAGGGTTCCGTACGGGTTTTTCATTTTGTTATGGTGTCAATCAATTGGTGTTGCTATGAGCTGTAACGAGGTGAAATTGTTTTTATATTTTTTATTTATAGACGGTCACTAGCACTGGCACTGAGACCTCGACCGGCACACCCTCTAGCTTCGAATTGAGGGGGACAGCAACAATTTTGACGAGGTATTGGTGAGTAGAAATAACATGAGAGAATCTGTAAGAAGCTCAAATATAGTTTACGGTGCAGCCCTCAGTATTCTGTTGGCAGTGATATTTTTGTTGGTATTTCTTAGGAATATCTTGTGTACATGTACTCATCCTTATCAAAGGCTTATACACTGATACATCATTCTTTATATTGGATGTAAGTAATGGGGCAAAGTGTTAGCTTATTTAAACCAGTTGGAATCTGACCATTCAGGGACAGTGTATCAGAAATTTGGCCAATCAGGGAAGTGTATCATATGATAAATAATACCAATCAGGGACAGTGTTGTAAGCCTACTTCGTTTAAATTAATTCAATTTACTTCTTACTCATAAAATGTTAAACTTTCTTCTGGTGTAAAAACGGACACTAAATCTTTATATTCAATCGATATATAGATGATATAAAAAGGGGCCTTAGGGTCCGGGATCCTTTGTTAAGAAAAAAACTTGCATGTCCCATGCCCTTTTGCACCCCGGTGATAAATATTGATCAGTCCGTAGACTAAAAAAACGCATATCAACTTACATATGAAAGTGAAATAAATTCCAGTTTTAAACTTAAAACACTTTAATCAACTAGAATTGAACAGCATATTTTAAAGTTTGATGCCTGTCTTAAATCGTCTGGAAAGCTCTACTACCTGAAGGAGTTCTTACCGTAGCTACTTGTCTTGACCTTAGGTGCCTGTAAAATATTTGTATATCTAAAATTATATTTCCTGTCTCTAATATCCAATGAATCTGCTAAACAAGGGGGATAAATATGATGTTACGTTTTTGCAGGTTTCCAAAGCCATAGTGCACAAGCGCCTTTTCTTTCTCGATTGGACCCTAGCTTTATGTAAGCTTTCATCTTATGAAATCATCTTATGAAGAAACATAGTCATCGTATACAGATCGCAGTGCTTTTTCTGGAGTTTTTCTATTTTCTTGGTACTGGTCTCTGGACAGAAATGCCAAGCTAAAGAACAAAAATTGAAATTTGATAACATAACAGAATAATAGATTTAATGTGCCAGTTCAGGTGTTTACCAAGACTCTTCATTACATTTGGGTTGCAGCCTTTCTATATACATTTGAGATACGAGTTTCAAAAGGAAGTTTGAAATCAATATCAAAACCTAACCAACATAATACATTCTTCATTTAAAAAAACTGGCTGCAACTCACGTTTCTTCTTTCCCACTGCAGTAGCCTGAAAATTGTCGGGATTGGCTTCATAGTTATAAACGGAACATTCAAAAAGTGCCTTTGCTGTCATGAACAAGTGATCTTACCCCAGCAGACACGCAGCGTTGATTCAACGTTGAAATATGGTTGATCCAAGTTGACGACGTTGATCAACTATATTTCAACGTTGCTAAAATCGACGTTGAATTTATCAACGTCTTATGACGTTGCGTGTTTCAACCAAATGAATCATCATTTAAAAAAAAGATAACAGAAAGAAAGGGGAGGGAGGGGTAGATGAAGTAGGCACACGTGTGCGAATCTATTCTTTTCTGTCAGTTGGAAAAGTCCTTCATAATGTGAATATTAAACGTTTCTTAAACGAGGATCGGACACGAAATTGGTCGGGTATGAAAAATGGTCTTTGACTTTGAAAAAATACTGTAAAAACGAAAATGTTCAGCAAAGTCCAAGGGTTTCTGACACCCACCTCGCCGACTTGATCCGTAACGGAGCGTTACCCTCTCCCCCTTGTAAATTCGTCCTCTCGGGAAATACATTGCACTAAACATCGTGTAGACCTTGATATATTGGTCAGCATCTACATCCTCTAACGCGCCAATCAAAACAAAGGATGATCAGATGACTCATGCATTGCTTCAAATTTGAATGGAGTCCGAGTAGGAGTTAGCATGGATGGAGAACACAGATAAAGTGAGTAAATTTTACCTTGTATTTCGTTTCTTTTCTGCATAAAATAATTATCAAAAGAATATTGAATTACTTTCTAGAGATATTCTCATTGTTAAATTAACTTATTGAAGAGTGCCGACTGAGAATTTTTGGTATTATCGTGATAAACTTCGACTTTGTTGTCTCTGTAGTTCTGTGCTCATGTTACATGTATCATATTAAGTATTGCTTATTTTTCTTTTTTTTAAATATTCGTTTAAGTGAACGAAAGAAATATACTATGGTAACAAACCAAATCAAGATACAAACATTGTATCTATATCATGTGTACGTATATATGCAGTGTACATGCCTCTCTGAATAGAAATTTGACTCAGCGTGCTAGCGCCGGCCGTCCATAAATACAAATGATGTAACTTTTCTGTGTACTTTATAAACAAGGTCAGAGATAAATAGCTGAGCGCTCTCTATCTCAATATTTTAAAATCCATTAAAATATTGGGGTCGATGGTGTCCGACTCCTAGTAAAAACTAATATGAACGTATCGTTATTTATAAATAAAACACCGCTTGTTACTCTTTCTGTATGATCTGTAGGCGGATATGTTTTTAGATGTCTCTGTGCTGATTGAAACCTATGCTGTTGGCCGCAAACATCGTTCCCCCCCCCCCTTTCGCCAAAATGGAGTAGGACATCCCAGGCTATTCATTTTACAATAAATAACTTTTCTATGAAAGCGGGGTGTAAGCTTTGTATAGTGTATCAATTTAAAAAATTGAAGATGTATTTGTATAAATAAAGACACAAGTGACAACTACCCATTAGAATTAAATAATTAGCAAATCGCAAATGAATATTGAGTTTCTTTTTTACTTTCAGATTATTACAAAGCATTGCCGAATCATAAGAAGGAACTTGAGAGCAAACTTCATTGTCAAAATTCGAAGAAGGTATGTAAAGTATAAACTACATTTACGATCATGTAATCGTTAAGAAAATATCTTAAGTGAATTGAGTATAAGACAAAGATGAACTTTCCACTAAATTGAGTTTTTTTTATTAGATGCACAATTTTCAACGACTATGCAGTATCTTTGACGAAGCTATTTGGAAAAACGTTTAAGAAACTGCGGAAGCAGGTCTTTGAACATTGAAAACAACTTGGTGAAAGATAAACTTGATAAATACCATACTTGTATAAAAAAGGAAATTAATAAAAAAGAGAAGTAAAGTATTAAATTAAAAGAAAATACGAGTTTCATGTTATCTTTATTAGATTTGATATGATGAAAATACGGACCGAGTGTGGAGACAAAATATTCTAAGTCTTTTGCTTGATAAACATGCATGTATTTTACACAAATTTTGCATGGAAAATGCAACAAAAAGACAAATGGAAAATAAAAGCAGCAGCCTGTTTCACAAAAATACTTAAGAAAAATGGGAATTTTCGTAACTTTTGATCCCTTAGTTCTTCTTATAAAATGATAATCGCGATGTTTAGTTTCTGAATTTATATTAAGTATGTAGAAATGATACCAGAAAGGACATTATCTAGAATGAACAAACATTTTTATTTTTATTTGATGATGAAAATTCCTTCACTTTTTCATCAGAATTTATTGTGACTAAGACTTTGGGCACATGTTCTTCAGTCTGTCAAAAGTCCAGTGATCATGTTGAAAGGAGGAATATACTTGTAGAATCCGGATGGTGTGAGGAAAAAAGAGAGTAAACATACTTCAACGTTTAAGTTTCACCGTTGACGCAACTTTCATTTAAACCAAATTTCAACGTCAAAACAACGTCGAGATTTCAACGTTGCGACAATGTCCATATCTAAACGTTGATTCAACGTTGGTACTTCAACATTGAAACAACGTTGGCATTTCAACGTTGACACAAATGAGATAAAGAAGATCCTGACGACAATTTCAACAGCACTCACAATAGAGCACCAAATGGAGCATCGACGGACCCCCATCAAGCCAGAGGTGGGACCAGGTGCCCGGGAGGAGTAAGCATCCCCTGTTTGGCTAGCCGCACCCGCCATCGATACCCATGCACGAAAAATGAAAACAACATCTAAAACCATGCACTGTCCGAGGCAATGTCTATATAGAAAGTGCTATGGCGACCACGCCAGGGAAAGTATTTAAAACACTTACTGTCAAACCCCTCGCGGGGAACTTTTTTAAGAGCTCCACACGGCAAAGGGCATAAGTGTGACTGAAATGAGATAAAGAAGATCCTGACGACAATCTCAACAGCATTCACAATAGAGCACCAAATGGAGCATCGACGGACCCCCAGCAAGCCAGAGGTGGGACCAGGTGCCCGGGAGGAGTACAACTTTCATTTTAGACCATAATTCAACGTTGTTTCAACGTTGAAGTTCAACGTTGAATCAACGTTTATTCAACGTTGAATCAACGTTTATTCAACGTTGAAATGTCTGTTGGGTACATAAATATCAAAATTTGGCTAGGACATAATCAACTAGTTGTCATCCGCATAATTGTATACTAGTAATTTGCCATGCAATATAAAATAGTGTCATTTATAAAAAATATTGAACAATACAGGCCCAAGGACCGACCCTTGCGGTACACCCTTAGAGACCTCTCCCTAGGTACTGACAAAGTTACCTACTTTAATTTGCTGCCTCCTATTTTCCAATTTGTTCGATAGAAACTTTAAAGCTTCATGAGAAAGTCCATATACCGAACGTTTTTTTTTTCTTATAAAATGTTTTGAGGTTATCAAAAATCTTGGAAAATTCTATTAAAAAAGAAGCTGTATAATTATTAAATGCTTTTCTGCAGTCTTCTTTAAACTTTAATAAAACTGTTAGGCAACCATGATCCTTTCTCAAAGCAAATAAAAATCATTAAAACATTTTAAAATAAACAAGAAGTTGGTCATACACGATTCAATTAAAATTTGTGAAACATTTAACACACTCACTGGACGGTTATTGTATTTGTTAAGAGGGTCTTATTTATAAACAAACATGTAACCTGTTCCTCTTAAAGCTTAATAGGAAAAAGAGAAAATATCAGTGTCTTGTTTACTATATATGTTAGAAAATGGACAAAGAGTCTCTTTACTTACATTCAACAATTTCACAGATAGTCTATCCACACCTACAGCATTTTTTGTTGCTAAGGCGAGGAAAAACTTATGATATTAAGTGATTTATATTATTTAGCATGAAATGACCATGCCAAGCTCTGAAGACTAGTGGCTTCTGAACGTTACAGGAAGGTATTAGACACCAAAAAATAGCCAGGATAAGTCTTATACCATCACCATCACCTCGTGTGTAGTATAATGAAATGAGGCCTCGTGTGTAATGTAATGAAATGAGGCCTCTGAATATCGGTGAGGCTCCTGGGGGATAAGTTAAGACGTGCATTGTGAAACTATGTTTATATATCATTTTTCCTTCCGTTTCACGTCAAGTTTTGACGACAAGTGGCTTCTCAAAGCTACAGGATTGTCAGAATGGTATTAGACACGAAAACATTGCCAGGATATGAGTTTAACAATAACAGCCATCTTTCCACATCACCTCATGTGTAATGTCTTTCCTGTTGGAGGCCTCTGACTATCGATGAGGCTCATGTGGGATAAGACTAGACCTGTGCTTTGTAAAACTTTGTTTATATTTATCACTTATCCCATGATATGTATAACAGAAAAAAAAAATAAAATATGCTATATTTTACACGCCCGTCGGGACTTATTTTGGTATTGCGATGGTCCGTCCGTCAGCTGCCTGTCTGTCCGTCCGCATATGGAACACAATAAACAGAATTTCATGATATTTATAGACTGTAGAGGGGAAGCCACTGTTTGATTTTCAGGTTTATCCAATTTGTAGTTAAATCCAGTTTGAAGTGCCAGTGGGCACAAAGAAATTAATGAACTGAACCGATTTGTAGTTACGGAGTACTTAATGGGACTTTGACAGTGAAAATATACTAACTAAGTTAAAAAATTCTTTAAAAATTATTTTTGGTCGAAATGTTTTGAAAATTTGTACTTCAAGTAATAAAAGGATGTTCTTTTACACATGTAACAGGATTTTAATTTTATGTCGCATAACGGAGAAATTACGAGTAAAGGGGCGGGAGTTACATTGACTAGTCTTAATCACCAAGACGCTCACTCCGTCATCCGTCCGGACGCTTTCTACTGAAAAAAAAATTACTCGCCATGTGGCGCAAAACAAAATGACCACGCCCATATAGAAAATGTTCATGCCATAGTCCCCGATTTATCCCTGTGTGTAGTTTGTAAACAGGACTCAAAACAGCACTATTCTGTAAGAAAAAAATAGGGGGACGAACATATGGCAAAATAGCGCTCAATTTCCTAATTTGCATAGCGGCCATATTGGATTCTGTAGGCTTAATATTCTTACTATAGGAGTCTATGGGGAGCAAATAATAAATTGAGAATACTCACGATTTCATGACACCAATCTAATTTGTCCACATATAGGAAAAAACTCTACAACAATCTGAATTTATAAATCCACATTTTGATAGATTAACGAATTTCTACTTCTGTTATTTTTTAGGTGAAAATTCGAGGCGATACTGCCCATACCTCCAATGTTAAGAAAGTCCAAAACTTGTCACTAGCCGCACTTTAACTTTCTTTATCAGTAGGAAATCTTAGGAGCTGTGTATTTGTCCACATGGTTTCGGTTAGATCGCGATATCAAATTCCGGATTATGTCAACTTGAGAATCATAAAATGAAATTAAGTTCTGTCACTTTTGGGTTGAAAAATCGATATTTTGAGATATTGATGGATTCACTTTATCGGCTTTGACAGGATAAAGATAATCTTGTGTTCATACGTAGAGTGGGTAGAATGTTTGGTTAAATAGATTAAAAACAGTTGTATTTTGCCACGGGCGCATTCTGCTCTTAGCATTTATTTGATCTGATGCATTTAAAATGTATTGCTTTTCCTGGTATGTCGGGTCATTCTTGTTTGAGATTTGGCGTGTTTCAAACATAGGTATATGACGTAATATAATCGTCATATGAATACATTTGCATATATGAGTAAATTGAGCGCTTTTTTGCCATATGAGCATCTAGCATGAGAATGGTCAATACATTTTATGAATGTTGTTTTGATTGTCTTGAAAATAATTTGGCGTTTTTGTGTCTTCCTTGCAATCTAGAATGTTGCAACGGATTAATAAAATCAATGAGGAATCTGGTAGATCGAGTGATGATGTTGATAAATTATCTTAGAAGTTTGTCTTAAAGCACAACTCGAAAAGAACAAGTATTAGTTTTTACAAAAAGCTTGCCGTCAGTTAGCTAACTTTACAGATTGTACAATTCTAGTTAGAAAAAAATGCATTTACCAATCGCACATTTCCGGACTTTCCCGGGGTTTTTTCCGATTCAAGTTACGCGGAAAATTCCATAAATCTGCGATTGGTATAGGACGTATCGGTACAAAGACTTTTCGATGCATATTTTCGGAAGAAAATACACTGGCGCGATATGACTTTTATTTGTGAGGTCATCTAGAATCTTAAGCCGACCTAATGAGATAATCTTATATTCTGAATAACCTAGACGAATATTTGCATTTTATACAATTGTCAATCAATCATATCACCAAGTTGGATATTGGATATTTCACAACCTGCATTTTATGGTGACATTATTAACAAGATAAGAAGTATTAAAGATAGACAACATCACTATCGAAACTGCGTCAGAATCATCAAACGCCTTTTATACCGTGGATATGATCCTAATGTCACCAGCCGAACACTAGGCTTGGCACTTGACCAATCTCTATTCTTGTTTAAGCGCATTCTTAAAACTTGCACTCTGACTGTGACGACGGGACTCCATGATTGGCCCTGTCCAAACCTCTTTAGAGAAGACAGGGCCCCGACCACCTGTCCTCTCTGAATGTCAGTTGGACTTCTCGGGTGATAACATAATGAGCTCGCGGCGGCAGAGCACGGATTGTATTACGCACGCCCTCTTTTTATTTCCATTTACATATTCATCTGTGTTGCTTGGGCCCCTGCGTTTTTTTGTCTTGTTTGTGTGTGGTCATCTGACAGTGGAGAGGTTGTTTTACAACACTTTTGTACGTTCTTGAGACCTCTGGGTAATCGGAAAAGTGGGAGGGTTGTGCGCACGTAATCCAGGATAACCACACCCTCTGCTATTTCCGTGACAGATGGTCGTCCTAAGTCGGCATCGGTTGCACATTGGCATCGTTGGTTTATGTGTAGTCCTTTGTGTTTCTGTGTTATGCGTTGACGTTCCTTGTCCCTTATGCGTCTCTTTCCGTGCTTGTCTGCTTTGTGTTTTTGCATTGGGTGTTTTTTGGGGTTTTGCTGTTGGTGCTACAACCTTGAGATCCCCGCCTTTGTTTTGAATTGAAGTCTAGACCTCTTCTGCTTACAGGTTTGTGTTGGGATCAGTGTATGTCACTCAACATTGTAGAGGACTGTGCACCATGTATAGATCATGCATATGCGTTCCACGAACAAGCAGACTTGTTTCCCTAGTGAGTTGTAATCATGGATACAGATTTAACATGGACAACTTAGACTTCCATATAAAAGTGCGCAATATGACAGAAAGTAAAAAAAATCGCTGTAGACATTATGTTCAAATGATGGCAGTTACCGACAGAACGAATTGTGAACATCTTTCTAATAACGTCCCTATTGGTGATCTAACTCAGGTAGAAACCAAGAATGTATACCTTCAGCAGCGGACAATTCAGATCTACGTCAAGATATGATACATATGATTTACGTCGCCCTCTATAAAAAAGGTGACAACCTGGTGTGTCCCAAGACACGCATACAGTAGGTCAGGCAGGTGCCCCTAGAGTCGTCATTCGGGACATCACTTAATTTGCCTCGGGACATCACTGAATTTGCCTTGCCTTCTCGACTATGAGACTGAATAACTGATTGGTTCTTCTGTAATAATTATTCATATAATCATACTTCTAAAACATCTCCCAGCTTTTAAGGGTTTTGCAGATACATACCCTTAGAGAATGAAAGAGAAGTCATTTGTGGTAATTAATTGAGCATCATTCATTCAATTTATCTCAATGATTATTTACTTTAATTCTTGAACTATATGATGTGAACAACTAAATATGCATTAACGTACATACATTTGTAACTGATGGTGAATTAAACTTCGATTTAAAACAGGGGATGCTAACTCCTCCCGGGCACCTGTTCTCACCTCTAGCTTGCTAGGGGTCCGTCGATACTCAATTTTTTGCTCTATTGTGAGTTCTGTAAAAAGTACTTCCTTCTTGCAATGGTTGTTGAACGATTAAAATGAAAAAACACAAACTTGGTAGATTACCTTAAGTTCTAACTTCCTGTAAGGTTTAGTGAAATTCTATGCAGCTGTTCCAGAGGAGCAGAAAATGTAAAAAAAGCTTATGGCGCTATGGTGAGCTAAAAAAAATTGAAAGAAAATGGATTGTCTTCCTATTGTTTTCGTTGGTATGTTATTATCAATTGTCACACGAGTCCCCTACCAGCATACTAGAAATAAGTTCAATATCTAAAACACCAGCCAAGAAAATTTTTTAATTTCATGAAATTCGGTAAGTCCAAGGGCCATAACTCTTGTGAAAATAAGTCAATCAAAACCAAACATACCAAAAATCAGTTCATTTACTGCTATAACAGCCAAGAAAATTTCGGAAAACTGATAATTTCTTGAAATTTGCCAAGTCCAAGGGCAATAACTGTTGTTAATTTAGGTCAATCGAATGCAAACTCTCCAATCAATTCATTTGTATACGAATAATTCTTGAAATTTCTAAAACGTGGGTCCTGTAGCATCATATCCTACCCATTCTGCTACGTCTTTTGGTACATTGTTGGACATAATAATTTTCACACCTTTTGGCCATATTACATTATTTAGACTGAGGATCACTGACGAGGGTTTAGTACCCGAAACGTGCATGTCTGGTCCATGCTGAACATTTATCAGGTTTTAAATGATGCTATAGAATTTAAAGGCGTTTAACATTTAAAGCCAGAGGATCACGGACCTTAAGGAAAGGCAATAAAGATTGAAAATAACCCATCCTTCGCCAGCTTTGGTTAAACGATGCACAAAAAACCCAGAGAGTCTGATAGATTTTGTTTCAAATGACAAATATGGATAATGACCATATCCCTGTATACAGCACAAAATCGATAATTCAAAAATCAGAAACCGAAGGCATACAAAATCAGGACAAAACAGGAACCAAAGCAAACAAACAAAAACCACCATATGAAAAGAAGCGAACTCCCGATATGGGAGTGAGACCAGGTGCCCAGGAAGAGTAAGCATCTCCTGCTTGCATGCAACACCCGTCGCTTCAATTCGGTAGAACTGTCACATCCGGTTACTTCCATTTTGGAAGATATAGAGTACAATCTTTGGTTGGATGGTTCAAATGGTCTATGACAGAATATCATCCACCATTCTTGAGAGTGGAACATCATAGTGTATGACGAGTTCCCCATATCGACCGTAGAACTTCCTCAGTGACGATGTTAGTCGGTCACAAACATATCCCTGACTGAGAAGCTTATCTGAAAGACGCCTAGCTCTCAGAACAAAATCATTATATTTGGTACTTGCTCTGGCATAGCGTATCAACTGAGATATGAACACGCCATAAGCAGGCGATGAAGGGATGTTGCTACTCAGAAAAGGAAAGTTTGTAATGCTGAAATTGAAGTCGTCACGTTTGTCATAGAGTGAGGTGTTCATGTGACCATCAGTGTCGTAGGACAACATTATGTCCAAATAGGATGCTGAATTATTTGTCTCTGTGGTTTCTTTGACTTCAAGCTCCGAAGGATAAATACTGCTCAGGTAATCCGCGAATTTTGGATTATTGATGGACAACACATCGTCTATGTATCTGTAAGTGAAGTTAAAGTCAGAAGCTAAGTATCTTTTCCCTTCAGAGACCAAAGATTGAATGAATTCAGCTTCGTACGAGTAAAGGAAAATGTCGGCAAGGAGTGGGGCACAATTGGTCCCCATTGGAATTCCGACAATTTGCTGGAAGACCTTTCCTCCAAACACCACAAAAATGTTGTCGATCAGAAAGTTTAACATCTGAATAATGTCTGTTTCAGTGTACTTATTTTCAGAATCGGACTTTTCTTTTACAAAGTAGGTTTTGTCATAGTTAACAACAATAAATTTGTATTTGCGATTACCGTTCTTACTTGTAAACGCATTACTTATAATTTTTGCGAGTCTTTCTTTCAATTTAGAATGTGGAATTGTAGTGTAAAGTGTCGAAAAATCAAAGGCTTTGATCGAATGGACTCTACTAAAATGAGTGGATTTCAGATGTTCTAAAAGTTCTTCGAATTCTTTAAAATCCACATCTGGTTGATACCACTGCGAGAATACACTGTCGAACAATATTTTTGAAGCCCAGATTTGATTTCAGATAAAACTTTGGTGAGTAAGATCGATACAGATTTGGTAGAACATTTTGAGGAACCAGCGATGAAACGTTGTTTGTACGGATTCTTATGCATTTTAGGTATGCAGTACAAGTATGGTAAATCTAAATCTAAATTGGTAGTGTCGAAGCCAAAGGAAGTAAGAGCTGATTTGTGGTTATCTATTATTTCAGAGGCAGAAAGGTTTGTTGGGGTGTAAGTGGGATTTCCAGGTGTCGAATGTAAACCCAACTCTTTAACTAGACTGTCGAAATAGTACTTTTTGCAAGTAAATGTGTAATTATTTGAGGCTTTGTCCGCTGGTGTGATGACATAATGTTCTTGGAGGTAGGTGAGCTCTGTGATAACATCAGGGTCTTTAAATATAGACACGAATCTGGTGTTCACAGTTGATTTTAATCGGTTAATTCTAGATAAAAGTAACCCTCTGATTGATTTTATCCATTCGGAAAGGGTGTCGAGCTGTACATCCTCTTTCTTTGCCCAACGTCTTGCATATTCCTCACAAGAGTCCATGATAATTTTGACATTTTGGTTCCATGTAAAGGACATACTTTCTCTGTATTTGGGACCCTTTTTTAACAATTCTCTCAACTTGTCGTTCTTGACTATACTAAGGTCACCAGTAATAACGTGTCCACAAGGAGAGTAGTTGAAATCCGATGAAGAACATTCGCAGGGAAGTGGATGTAGTGAGGGATTACTTAAATCAATATACTGCAGGAATCGTTTGTAATTGTAAATTTTAGATGCAACTGTTGGTGTGTAGCTATAGGAAATACAAGGAGTTTCTTTTCTTTTGAAATATGGTGGGATTTTTTCTGTGACAGTTTTGTGATTCAAATTTGACCAAGATTCAAGTTATCAATACCTTTGTTTGCAAATCTTACTTTAATGAAAGGGCGGTTTGTTTTCTCCTCTGATTTATCTGATCTAACTGCTTGAAATAAACGAAAAGTAGAAATGTCCAATATGACTCCTTGTAGTCTGTATTCTGGGGAACGTGTATCGGTATATGTGAGGTCCTTCGTATAATCGTAGATTTCGTGCAACTTCCGTAAAGGAACAGAGTATAATTTGGTACGAATATAATGCAGGCCTAGAGGCTCATTCAAAAATGGAACCAAGTCATCGAAGGAGAAACTATGTATCTCAGGCCTATTGTATTTTCGAATGCCATGACTTCGAGGTCTTCTTTGTTGTCTGTTGAATAAGCTAGTCACATTTACCGATTGACAACCGGGACTTGTTAAGTTTCCTATAGTGCTGATGTTATCGTTGCACCCATAGGGCGCTGCAGTGTTAAGATTTTTTATCCAGAACTCTTCTCTGTTGCGACGGAAAATTAGGCATGGACGCATGTCAGAATAGCTAATTCAGAAAAATGACAAACATATACTTATTTGACAAATTCTCCCTATGAAGGAATTAGCCATTCTAGTTTGCCTTCAGGTTCAAATTAGAGAAAACCCAAGAAAAAAAGTAGCATCAAAAGTAAACAGATTAACATAAAGCCACGCCTCTAATTTCACGCAACCGACAGTATCGATTCATTAGCATACATTGATTTTTACCCGATTGGTCGTTTTCACAAAATGTGATCATGTGAAAATTTGTTCGATCCCTCTCATGCATATGCATTGAGAAAAAAATATTCAAGGGCGGAATCGATGGCGATTTATCCGGATTTGCCAAATACCCCTGTCACAAAAAAGGCATCACAATGACGAATTAGACTCAGAAGACGACAAAGACCCAGACTCGGACGACAAAGAACCGTCTGTGGCGGGAGAAGGCGGCACATCCACAGACAATGTATGGGAGGATCGGATGATGGGAATGCGAGACCAGGTTCCGATCGCTCCCCAAAAGACCGACCAGCGTCCGGGTCCACCACTCATGGGCGTTGGTGGCAGAGCGGCGGAGGAGAGACCTTGACCCTTAATGCCGCAACTAATAACAAAACTTTACACAAGATGCCCAAGGAGGGCGTCATTGCTCACCTGAGTTGCAGGCAAAAGAATGACAGTGGAAAATTAGGTGGAGGCCAAAAAGTACTTGCGTCCTGCAATGGTTGTTGAACGATTAACATAAAAAACTCAAACTTGGGAAAAGACCTTAAGTACTTACTTCCTTTAAGGTTTAGTGAAATTCTATGCAGCTAGTCTAGGTGCCATCCATGAAACCCAAAAATTTGTTACGCACAAAATGTTTTTGCATGAAAGTGTTGTCAATACCCTCTAGTTTGATAAACCGGCTGATGCCACTCTGGCATCCTTGGGCATTTCGAAATTGTGGGGTAAAATGGAATTTTTCGAAGAAAAACCGTTGAAAATAGGAAAAATTTAATTACTTTTTCCATGCTGCAGCTAGATCAACAAAATTTGTACCAAAAGAACGACAATTTAATTGTCTTTAAGTTTATAACTCAATTTAAAAATTTACTTGTCAATGAAATGGGGATTTTCGATGAAAAATCGTTGAAAATTGGGAAAATACAATATCTTTTTTTATTCCGTAGATAATTAAATAATTTTGGTAACAAATGCACAATAAATTTATTGCCTTTCATTTTAAATAATACAGAAGTCAGATTGCAATTTGCTGGTACGAAAAATTGTGAAAAACAACTACTCATGGATGAAAAACGCTGAAAATTTGCAAAATGCAATGAATTTTTTCAAACTGTATTTAGTATGAGGTACAGCAATTATGGTACCAAAAGAACATATTTTTATTGTTCTGAATTCCTATTAAGCAGCTTGTTCATACATAAAGTGGGAGAAGACCAATGAGGGAGAAAATTTTGATTTTGAAGGGATTTTTTTTCCATAAAAAGTTGGGACTTTGAAAAATGCAACACGTTTACAGAAAAGCTGGAACAAAGATATGTGTATTCAAGTCAACATTTTTTAATAGCCATTCTCTGTAAGGACCAAAATCGTTCGGCACGGCATGTCATGGATTTTGATGATTTTCGGTTTAATGGGTATATATTGAGTACTGACCATGAAAATAACACTTTTCGACCAATGTGACCTCTGGTTGCCATGGTAACGAGGTCATTCTAGTTATAGCACTTTTGGAACCATGAAATAAGCCAGCTCCGGAGACTTCGTTGCCATGGATACCACTGTAACAGCTTGTTCATCTTTATATAATCTATTCTTCCTTACTTCCATTCTTACTTAGTACACTTAGATATGTGATATTAATTACAGGAAGCTTATTGTAATAAGCCAAAATAAGGCAAAATGAAGCGAAAAATAGAGGTGAAAATAAGGGCTAATTTAGTGTGTTTTTGACCATTTTCAATCTTAAATATCACAAAAGGCACCAATAGGAGACTAGTGATTTACATCAATGGAAATGTATGTTTATTGACAAATAAGATGAACGAAAAATTGGATGGGGTATTTAAGAGTTTTACCTAAATTCTGTCGTCAAAGACCGTTGCCATGGCAACATTAGACCTTTTTGCTTATTTCATACTTTGTTTGAAATTGATTTTATTCCTCTTTAGAGTTACATAAGATTGTCAAAATATATGCATGTATAGATATGACTTATATCTTTTACATAAGAACAATTAAAATGTTCAAGGTCATTGGCTTGATGTTCAAGGTCATTTATACTTTGAGACTCAAATTTTGCATAAAATATTGATTTTTTAATTTTTTTGTTACCGATTTTAGTGATTTTCTTGTATAGATATTTTCATAGGTTATATATATTATGAAAGCACATGAATATAAGAAAGACAAATCTTAGAATTTATTGAATTGTAGCAATTCAATAGGAAAATATTTTTCTTTCAAAAAAACAAGAAAAATACAGATTTCGTCCCTTTTTTATCAAAATATTCAACAAGAATTTAGATATTCGATGATATGAAGAAACGTAATCAATAGTTCTAAGAAATAAGTGATACATTTATCATTTTATGGCAAATAACTGTTAAGTTCGATATTTCAAGGTTTCTAAAATATTGACACCTTCATTTTATGAAAAATCAGGATTTTTCGTCAAATCTGGTCACTTAAAGTTTAATGACATTGAAAATTCAGTGGGTGACCTTGAAATATTTTCAAGGTCATTTTTATATCAAAACGCCTCTGATAGATGTATACATGAACTTCTGTTCCAATATCATGCGTAGATCGTTTGATAGAGGTTGTGTTTAAATTCATCGTATGAAAACCTTTCAGCCGATTGTTGCCATAGCAACTAAATTTGATGCTGCTTTGCAATAAAAGGTCAAATTAGCCCAATTAATTTTTTGTATTCATGTACAGTTCAAAGATGATACTAATTGGATAACTAGGATTTGGACTTCAAAAATTGGTGCTTTTATGAAATTTTCAACCTTGCAAAACAGAAAAACATGCAAAAAAGGGCCTTTAAGTGCCCAAAACAGAGCCATTTGATACCCTGTTTTGGCCCAATTTTTGATCTTGTATACACAAAGCAACCGAGATGAATGTAAAAAACTTGACAAATATGCATAATAATAAGGATTAAAAGAAAATAATCAAAGCAATTTCAGATTTAAAAAGTACCTGTTTCCATGGTAACGAAGCCTACAAATATGCCTGGTCCTATAGATTTTCCCGATTTTTGAAACTTCAGACACGGTTACCATGGCAACGACAACCTTTTTGAAAAAATGGGGTTGATTTACATACTAGTGCTTCATATTGAACTTCCATACAAAAAATCTCAAAAATCCATGACATGCCGTGCCAACATGTCTTGAAATTCTTTGGTTCTTACAGAGCATTGCTGTTAAACATTTTACTGGTACATGGAGTCTTGTAGCAAGCTTTTGAAAGACGTGGGTGAAATTAGAGACATGTTCAAAATGAAGCGGATACTGTCTATGATACATAACATATATGTCTGGTCTACGCTTTTAATTAATCTGCTTTTGAATGATGCTAATGAATTTGAAGACGTTTAACAATTGTACCACTTGGTGAGTGTCACTGCTGGTGGACCAGGAATCCCCGAGGGCACATATAGCCAAGTTCGATCAATTTCGGTTGGTCTTTTCTTCAAAAACGAATTCGAAAATATCTGTTTACAAAATTGTTACAAATTTCTGAAACCTAGGTCCTGTAGCATCATATCCCAGTCATCATGCTACGTCTTTCGGTATATTTTGGACATAATTATATCAGACATTTTGGTAATATTTCATTGTTTGGATTGAGCATCACTGACGAGGGTTAAATACCAGAAACGTGCATGTCTGGTCCACGCTGTTAATTAATCTGATTTTAAAAGATGATAATGAATTTGATGACGTTTAACATAAAAGATTTCTGCCAGGGTTGTGTAGTTTGTTTCAATTAATGAGGTGGATCTTAAAGACCTGCTTAGTTGTGACATTGTTCTATAGTCCCTACGTCAATGTTAAAAAGATGACTTCAGTTTTCTTAAAATAAGCTCCAGGTAAATCATTCGACAAGAATGCTTAGGAGCTGATGATCGATTGATGTATGAAGGACTCTGGTGTATCAACCGACCATTAAATGGCAGAATTTATACCTTGATTGTTTCTGGCCGTATATTTCTAAAAAAAAAACAATTAAACACTTCAGATGTTCAATAATAAGTGTTCCAACTATTTACCTTCTTGAAGAAAGTTTTAAACCAATTTTGATGCACCAGACACGTGTTTCGGATAGAAAAATCTTCATCAGCGAACTCTGATGTCCCACTCTCCAGAATGGTAGATGATATTCTGTCATAGACCATTTGAACTATCCAACAAAGATAGTAATCTATGTCCTCCGAAATGGAATTAACCGGATGTGACAGCTAGTTCTACCGAATTTAAGCGGCGGGTGTTGCATGCAAGCATAAGATGCTTACTCTTCATTGACACCTCTTCTCCCTCCCATATCGGGAGTTTGCTTCTTTTCGTATGGTTGAGGTTTTTCTTTGTTTGCTTTGGTTCCTGTTTTATCCTGATTTTGTATGCCTTCGATTTATGATTTTCTGAATAACCGATTTTGTGCTGTATACAGGGATATGACCATTATCCATATTTGTCATTTCAATTAAAGTGACTTCATGGCACAGCCAAAATCCTCTCCAGTAGCGCCCCTAGCCATATTTTCTGAACTTAAAATTGCTATCACTTTGCAGAGAGCAAATTTAAATGATATTCAATTGACCCCCTACTAACCAAATAAAAGATTCAGTCAGGAAAGCTATATCTCAGGAAAAGAAGTGCAACTGATTGATATTACATGTACTTGCAATCAGTTGATCGAGAAAGCAATCCGATTGATTAAGAACTCTCATTCTACACATCATTCTGAAGACCAGATCATGATAATGGATATCATCAACATATAATGGTATTGGAGAGACAAAGGTTGTTCTGAAAGCTTTTGAAGTTGTGTTCCGTGTGAAATTTCAGAGAAGTTAATTCAGATATTGAAAAGATTGTGACTGAGGGCATGATATCCATCAAGAATTACTATGGTTTAAAGAATCTAGACTGTATATCTGATGTCAGGTCCAGTGTACGATTGAATGAAATGAGCTATAAGTTTTCAAAACTTTTGGATGACCTTTACCACCAACAGTTAATTGAAGAATTTAGATAAAATGTCAAGAAAAACGAGATATTTTCAGCCATGCATAAGGAAACATTCTTAAGATGCAGTTCAATCAAACATGGGTCTACTGAAAGAATTAAATATAAAAAAAAATAATGAGACCTATTGTGATAATATTTTGCTAATCGTGTCTGTACCTCTGTCTGTTATCCTGTTGATTTGTTGCAGTCGCACACGAAATCTGAGTTGTGTAACAAACAGATGTGACAAATTCTGTGCTCAAATTTCTTTAATTTTGTAAATGTTTTGGAGTAGAGAATTGTCAGAGTACGAAGCAAAGGAGGCATTTTGATCAACCATGTAAGAATGGTTCTTTGTTGTTAGAAGTAGTTGCACACAAGTATTGCAATTGTATGTTGATGAAACAAGAAGGCAATAGAAAAGGAGGTGATCTCCAACAAAACTGGTTTGCAGCACCAATATCAACACATCTCAAGTAAAACAACAGAGAATACACACACAGCAAGAGAAACCAAACGAACAGGGAACAGCAAACACGTCATCAAACATCAAATAAGCAATGTATGAATTATGAGGAAGTTCTACGGTCGATATGGGGAACTTGTCATACACTATGATGTCCCACTTTCCAGAATGGTGGATGATATTCTGTCATAGACCGTTTGAACCATCCAACCAAAGATTGTACTCTATATCTTCCAAAATGGAAGTAACCGGATGTGACAGTTCTACCGAATTGAAGCGACGGGTGTTGCATGCAAGCAGGAGATGCTTACTCTTCCTGGGCACCTGGTCTCACTCTCATATCGGAAGTTCGCTTCTTTTCGTATGGTTGAGGTTTTTGTTTGTTTGCTTTGGTTTCTGTTTTATCCTGATTTTGTATGCCTTCGGTTTCTGATTTTCTGGGTTATCGATTTTGTGCTGTAAACAGGGATATGGTCATTATCCATAGTTGTCATGCAGATAAAATGGAACATTCTTTTCGGGAAATGTTGCTTAATAATGTAAGATAATGCTAGGGCAATTATACTATTTGGAATGATATATCTAGAGTAGAAAAGGGTAATACGAGAGTGCAAATCTTAAACTATCAATATGAAATCATTTTGATACGAAAATTATTGTTCTTGAATGTCTTTAACCCGATTGTATTTTCACAATTTAATACCTTTTTCAGCAAAAAAAAACAAAAAAAAAAACCGAAAAACAAAAACAAAATAAACAAAACAAAACAATGCAAGAAGATTCCATTTGCTTGAGTGGAATTCTGAATTTAAATCAATGATATCATTTTTCTTGCTGTTGTTCTAACTACAGCATGAAAAAAAGATTGCAATATCTCAATTTTCGGCGTTTTTCCATTCAAAATTTATTCTTTTTCCCATTTTCGTACTTGCAAAGTGCTAATCTGCTTTTTAAAATGAAAGGCAATAAATTTATTGTGCGTTTGGTACCAAAATTGTTATTTGACCTACAGTATGAAAAAGATATGACAGTTTCCCAATTTTCAATGGTTTTTCATCGAAAAACCATAGTTTTCCCCATTTTACGGACGAGTCAATTGATAAACTGAGCTTGAGACTTAAAGGCAATGGCATTGCTGTTCTTTTGATACCGAATCTGTTGTTCTGGGTACAACATGGACAAAGTAATTGAGTTTTTCCAATTTTCAACGGTTTTCTTTGAAAAATAAGTTTTTTCCCAAAAATTGCAAATTGCTAATCTGACTTCTGTATCATTTAAAATGAAAGGCGATACATTTATTATACGTTTGGTACCAAAATTGTTTATTTAGCTACAGAATGAAAAAAAGATACTGTATTTTCCCAATTTTCAACGATTTTCATCGAAAATCTATAGTTTTCCCCATTTTATTGACAAGTAATTTAGTAAATTGAGGTTGACACTTAAAGACAATTAAATTGTCGTTCTTTTGGTACTAGTTTTGTTGATCTAGCTGCAGCATGGAAAAAGTAATTGAATTTTTCCTATTTTCAACGGTTTTTCTTCGAAAAATTCCATTTTACCCCACAATTTCGAAATGCCCAAGGATGCCAGAGTGGCATCAGCCGGATTATCAAACTAGAGGGTATTAACATCACTTTCATTCAAAAACATTTTGTGCGTAACATTTTTTTGGGTTCCCCCCAAAATAGCCATTTGGCAACTAGACTAAGCTGTTCCAGAGGAGAAGTAGAAAATGTAAAAAGCTTTTGGATGGCGCTATGGTGAGCTAAAAAAATTGAAAGAAAAACGATTGTCTTCCTTTTCGTTTGAGTCTGGGTCTTTGTCGTCTTAGAAGTCTGATTCGTCATCTGTGTCTGTGTTTAGTGTTTCGTCTGCAGGCCGACCGCGTCATCTCCGGGGCCCCCAAGATCTCGCCAACCTGGTTCCAGGCGACAAGTACCATATCTTCTTTATTGGTATGACTTATTTCAGAGTATACAGAAAAGACTAATTTCTGTTATCATAGAGATTAATGTCACCTGCCACTTAAGAGCACATAAAGAGATAACTTTGTCCGGCGTCTGTACGTCTGGTGGTTAGACTTGATCAAATTTGGCTTTAACTTCATATACAAATGAACTGATTGTAGAGTTTGCATTCGATTGACCCAAATTTACAACAGTAATTGCCCTTAGACTTAGCAAATTTCAAGACATTTTCAGTTTTCCGAAATTTTCTTTACTGTTATAGCAGTAAATGAACTGGTTTTGTTATGTAGATATAGATTAATGTGATACCGATCAAATTTCAAGCTTTTTTTTGATTGACTAATTTTCACAAGAGTTATGACCCCTTGACCTAGCGAAATGCCGTAAGTCCTGGCTCCTCTGTTGAATTTCGTCCCGACTGTAATAAAAAGGATAACTAATAACAAAACTTTACACAAGATGCCTAAGGGGGGCTTTATTGCTCACCTGAGTTCCATGCAAAAGAATGATTGTGGAAAATTAGGTGCAGGCCAACAAGTACTTGCTTCCTGCAATGGTTGTTGAACGATTAACATAAAAAAAACTCAAACTTGGTAAAACACCTTAAGTACTTACTTCCTTTAAGGTTTAGTGAAATTCTATGCAGCTGTTCCAGAGGAGAAGTAGAAAATGTAAAAAGCTTATGGATGGCGCTATGGTGAGCTAAAAATTGAAAGAAAAACGATTGTCTTCCTTTGCGTTTGAGTCTGGGTCTTTGTCGTTTTCGGAGTCTGATTCGTCATCTCTGTCTGTGTTTAGTGTTTCGTCTGCAGGCCGACCGCGTCATCCTCGGGGCCCAACCATCTCGCCAACCTGGTTCCAGGCGGTAAGTACCATATCTTCTTTATTGGTATGACTTATTTCAGAGTTTACAGAAAAGACTGATTTCTGTTATCATAGATATTTATGTCACCTGCCACTAAAGAGGAAATAAAGAGATCACTTTGTCCGGCGTCTGTATGTCTGGTGGTTAGACTTGATCAAATTTGGCTTTAACTTCATATACAAATGAACTGATTGTAGAGTTTGCATTCGATTGACCCAAATTTACAACAGTTATTGCCCTTAGACTTAGCAAATTTCAAGAAATTTTCAGTTTTCCGAAATTTTCTTTGCTGTTATAGCAGTAAATGAACTGGTTTTGGTATGTAGATATAGATTAATGTGATACCGATCAAATTTCAAGATTTGTTTTGATTGACAAATTCTAACAAGAGTTGTGGCCCTTGGACTTGGCGAAATGCCACAAGTCCTGGCTCCTCTGTTGAACATCGTCCCGACTGTAATAAAAAGGATAACTAACAAAACTTTACACAAGATGCCCAAGGGGACTACACTGCTCATCTGAGTTGCAGGCCAAAGAATGATAGTGGAAAATTAGGTGGATGCCAAAAAGTACTTGCTTCCTGCAATGGTTGTTGAACGATTAACATGAATAAACACAAACTTGGTAGAGGACCTTAAGTACTTACTTCCTGTAAGGTTTAGTGAAATTCTATGCAGCTGTTCCAGAGGAGAAGCAAAAAATGTAAAAAGCTTATGGCGCTATTGTGAGCTAAAAATTGAAAGAAAAACGATTGTCTTTCTATTGTTTTCGTTGGTATGTAATTATCAATTGTCACATGCAAATTCCATAAAATGCTAAGTGTTTAGCTTACTATAGCTAGATACATAAAAAATATAAATCGCAAGCGATATAAGTCCCCTACCGGCATACAAGAGAGAAGTTCAATGTAAACGTCTTCATATTGAATAGCATCATTTAAGAAGAGATAAATTGGCAACATGGACTAGACATGCACGTTTCGGGTACTTAACCCTCGTCAGTGATCCTCAAATCTAAACATTGAAATATTCCAAAAAAGTATGAAAGTTACTATGTCAAAAAAGGGTAGCGAAAGACGTAGCAGAATGGGTGGGATATGATGCTACAGGACCCACGTTTTAGAAATTTCAAGAAATTTTGATAACCGAAATTTTGGAATGCGTTGAAGAAACGATCAACCGAAATTAATCGAACTTGGCTACATGTGCCCTCGGGGACTCCTGGTCCACCAGCAGTGACACTCACCAAGTGGTATAAATGTAAACGTCTTCATATTGAATAGCATCATTTAAGAAGAGATAAATTGGCAACATGGACCAGACATGCACGTTTCGGGTACTTAACCCTCGTCAGTGATCCTCAAATCTAAACATTGAAATATTCCAAAAAAGTATGAAAGTTACTATGTCAAAAAAGGGTACCGAAAGACATGTCTACAACACCAGCCAAGAAAATTTTAAAATTTCTTGAAATTCGCTAAGTCCAAGGGCCATAACTCTTGTGAATAATAGTCAATCAAAATCAAACATACCAAAAATCAGTTCATTTTCTGCTATGACAGCCAAGAAAATTTCGCAAAACTGATAATTTCTTGAAATTTGCTAAGTCCAAGGGCAATAACTGTTGTTAATTTAGGTCAATCAAATGCAAACTCTCCAATCAGTTCATTTGTATATGAATAATTCTTGAAATTTCTAAAACGTGGGTCCTGTAGCATCATATCCTACCCATTCTGCTACGTCTTTTGGTACATTGTTGGACATAATAATTTTCACACCTTTTGGCCATATTACATTATTTAGACTGAGGATCACTGACGAGGGTTTAGTACCCGAAACGTGCATGTCTGGTCCACGCTGAACATTTATCAGGTTTTAAATGATGCTATAGAATTTAAAGGCGTTTAACATTTAAAGCCAGAGGATCACGGACCTTAAGGAAAGGCAATAAAGATTGAAAATTATCCATCCTTCGCCAGCTTTGGTTGAACGATGCACAAAAAACCTAGGGAGTCTGATCGATTTTTTTTCAAAATTAGGAATGGAGGCATGTCAGAGAAAAATGACAAACATATACTTATTTGACAAATTCTCCCTATGAAGGAATTAGCCATTCTAGTTTGCCTTCAGGTTCAATTTAGAGAAAACCCACGAAAAAAGTAGCATCAAAAGTACACAGATTAACATAAAGCCACGCCTCTAATTTCACACAACCGACAGAATCGATTCATTAGCATACATTGATTTTTACCCGATTGGTCGTTTTCACAAAATATGTGATCATGTGAAAATTTGTTCGATCCCTCTCATGCATATGCATTGAGAAAAAAAATATTCAAGGGCGGAATCGATGGCGATTTATCCGGATTTGCCAAATACCCCTGTCACAAAACAGACATTACAATGACGAATTAGACTCAGAAGACGACAAAGACCCAGACTCGGACGACAAAGAACCGTCTGTGGCGGGAGAAGGCGGCACATCCACAGACAATGTATGGGAGGAACGGATGATGGGAATGCGAGACCAGGTTCCGATCGCTCCCCAAAAGACCGACCAGCGTCCGGGTCCACCATCCATGGGCGTTGGGGGCAGAGCGGCGGAGGGGAGACCTTGACCCTTAATGCCTTAAGTCCTGGCTCCTCTGTTGAACATCGTCCCTATTGTAATGAAAAGGATAACTAATAACAAAACTTTACAAAAGATGCCCAAGGAGGGCTTCATTGCTCACCTGAGTTGCAGGCAAAAGAATGATAGTGGAAAATTAGGTGGAGGCCAAAAAGTATTTGCTTTTTACAATGGTTGTTGAACGATTAACATAAAAAACTCAAACTTGGTAAAAGAAATTAAGTACTTATTTCCTTTAAGTTTAAGTGAAATTCTATGCAGCTGTTCCAGAGGAGAAGTAGAAAATGTAAAAAGCTTATGGATGGCGCTATGGTGAGCTAAAAAAAATTGAAAGAAAAACGATTATCTTCCTTTTCGTTTGAGTCTGGGTCTTTGTCGTCTTCGGAGTCTGATTTGTCATCTGTGTTTAGTGTTTCGTCTGCAGGCCGACCGCGTCATTTCCGGGGCCCTCCACCATCTCGCCAACCTGGTTCCAGGCGGCAAGTACCATATCTTCTTTATTGGTATGACTTATTTCAGAGTATACAGAAAAGACTAATTTCTGTTATCATAGATATTTATGTCACCTGCCACTTAAGAACACATAAAGAGATCACTTTGTCCGGCGTCTGTACGTCTGGTGGTTAGACTTGATCAAATTTGGCTTTAACTTCATATACAAATGAACTGATTGTAGAGTTTGCATTTGATTGACCCAAATTTACAACAGTAATTGCCCTTAGACTTAGCAAATTTCAAGAAATTTTCAGTTTTCCGAAATTGTCATTGCTGTTATAGCAGTAAATGAACTGGTTTTGGTATGTAGATATAGATTAATGTGATACCGATCAAATTTCAAGCTTTTTTTTTTGATTGACTAATTTTCACACGAGTTATGACCCCTTGACTTAGCGAAATGCCGGAAGTCCTGGCTCCTCTGTTGAATATCGTCCCGACTGTAATAAAAAGGATAACTAATAACAAAACTTTACGCAAGATGCCCAAGGGGACTACATTGCTCACCTGAGTTGCAGGCAAAAGAATGATTGTGGAAAATTAGGTGGAGGCCAAAAAGTACTTGCTTCCTGCAATGGTTGTTGAACGATTAACATGAAAAAACTCAAACTTGGTAAAACACCTTAAGTACTTACTTCCTTTAAGGTTTAGTGAAATTCTATGCAGCTGTTCCAGAGAAGAAGCAAAAAATATAAAAAGTTTACGGATGGCGCTATGGTGAGCTAAAAAATTTAAAGAAAAACGATTGTCTTTCTATTGTTTTCGTTGGTATGTAATTATCAATTGTCACATGCAAATTCCATAAAATGCTAAGTGTTGAGCTTACTATAGCAAGATACAAAAAGAAATTATAAATCGCATGCGATATCACTCCCCTACCGGCATACAAGAAATAAGTTCAATATGTACAACACCAACCAAGACAATTTTAAAATTTCATGAAATTCGCTAAGTCCAAGGGCAATAACTCTTTTGAAGATTAGTCAATCAAAACCAAACATACCAAAATCAGTTCATTTACTGCTATAACAGCCAAAAATTTTTCGGAAACTGACAATTTCTTGACATTTGCTAAGTCCAAGGGCAATAACTGTTGTAAATTAAGGTCAATCGAATGCAAACTCTACAATCAGTTCATTTGTATATGAAGTTAAAGCCAAATGATCCCGAACCTTAAGGAAAGGCTATAAAGATTGAAAATTACCCACCCTTCGCCAGCTTTGGTTGAACTATGCACAAAAAACCCAGGTAGTCTGATAGATCTTTTTTTCAAAATTAGGCATGGACGCATGTCAGAATGGCTTATTCAGAAAAATGACAGATACTTCTTTGACAAATTCACCCTGAGAAAGAATTAGCCATTCCAATTTGCCTTCGTGTTCAAATTAGAGAAAACCCACGAAAAAAGTGGCATCAAAAGGACACAGATTAACATAAAGCCACACGTCAAATATCACGACAACCTCTAATATCAGTTAGAACACCTGGTCTAACTCCTATATCGGGAGTTCGCTTCTTTTCATATGGTGGAGGTTTTTGTTTGTTTGCTTTGGTTCCTCTTTTATCCTGATTTTGTATGCCTTCGGTTTCTGATTTTCTGAATTATCGATTTTGTCCTGTATATAGGGATATGGTCATTATCCATATTTGTCATCTCTAATATCACGCAACCGACAGTATCGATTCATTAGGATACATTGATTTTTACCCGATTGGTCGTGTTCACAAAATATGTGATCATGTGACAATTTGTCCGATCCCTCTCATGCATGTGCATTGAGAAAAAAATACTCAAGGGCGGAATCGATGGCGATTTATCCGGATTTGCCAAATACCCCTGTCACAATTACGAATTAGACTCAGAAGACGACAAGACCCAGACTCGGACGACAAAGAACCGTCTGTGGCGGGAGAAGGTGGCACATCCACAGACAATGTATGGGAGGATCGGATGATGGGAATGCGAGACCAGGTGCCGAGCGCTTCCAAAAAAAACGGACCTCGTCCTGGTCCACCACCCATGGGCGTTGGGGAAGAGCGGCGGAGGGGAGAACTTGACCTTGACCCTA